>OU611751.1:6160958-6393458 GCA_914767535.2 Dunaliella primolecta | reverse complement strand
TTTGGGTGAACAAGGCTGCCATTCTACCAGTGGTTAAGAGACCGTCTGTGACAAGGTTACAATGGGATTTGACCTTCAGCCAGGTAGTTTGGCTTTTTCCTGAAGTACTGATGAGTTGTTGGACATTGTCTTCTGGATATGGAATCCAGAGCATCACGTTTTTGACAATTTGGTCGGAACCGAGCAGTGCCAAAAACCCACCAGACTCACATTAGCTTCCTTCTTACATCATGCAAACGAGACTCACAGTTCTAAGCGCCAATGTGCCTCCTTTTCCTTGATTGATGCAAGGATTATCTCGCTGTCTCTGTTGCTTCTTCTTGTTCTTGTTGCTTCTTGCTCTTGTTATCCAAATTGGACTCGTTTGCCTTGGTTGAGCTGCTCCTGTAGGCAGGTGCAGCTAAGTAACTACTCTCTTTTCCTTTCATATAGTGGTGACTCAACATGATCGCATTACAGCAATTGCCTGCAGCCGCTTGCATGCTGTTAGCAGAGGCCCTCTTTGTACATATGCTCACTGCATGGTTATATTGATCATAAATTGTTTGCCCACAAGCACCTGTAGCTCCTTGTAAAAGGACTCCGCCGAAGCTTTGGAAGCTTCGGCACACCAAACTTCTCTGGATGTGTAAGGCGCTTTGAATTCTCTATGCGAACCTTATTTGCAGCAAATGGGCACCCCAGAACTTGGAGCAGGGCTTTTCCTTTTACTGTTGACGAACGAAAAGAAAAGACTGCGCAAGCCAGGTCCAGCTGTGTGCATTAAGGAAAGGTCCCCTAACTAGCAAGCTAGCTAGGGCCTCACCGAGGAGGTTCACAGGCCAAGCCTAAACCAAAAAGAATGTTCCACGCTTGCCGTTCGGCTGCGTGCATTAAGGAAAGAGCCTCCCATTGACTCCCACCGATAGAGGGCATCGTTTTCTCCACCCGGCCACAAGGATTTGATCCGGGGACACATCTATCCTAGGTTCATCCTAATTCAGGTCATTGCTTCAGCTAGGGAAGGGAAGGTTTACATACCTGAAGCAAAACGTGCCTGTAAACAAACCAGTCCAACCTATAAGCAATCAAATGATATGAGAAGCTTCAGCTAGGCTGCCCTCAGAGGCAGGTAACAATGTGACCCTTCTGATCGGGTGCTGGTAATACATTCCTGTAAAGCAATAAAAACAAACGTGTGCAACAAATGTTGTCAGTAATTTTAGTGTGACAGATAGATCTGGAGCCATGCCTTAACTCAGGAGCCACTTGTCCTTGTTTGTCAAGCTTTAGATATAAGCCAAGTAGGGAATGAAATATATCTGACATACGAGTCATAAGGCTGTCGTTCCCCAAAGCTAACCTTCAACTTGCTACCTCCATAAGCCCATCATGATGTGCATGGCATTTTTGTTTCCTTTCTTTTCTTTCTTTGTTTTTGTGCATGACATGATGTACAGGTACAGTGGAACAGAGAAGGGGATACACTGAAATCATCCTGCTTTCAAAGTAAGTGAAGGCTTTTCCAAAACAGCTATACTAGGTCACCGCTTTCGGCCTTTTACTCTCACAAGGACTTGATCCTTCTATTGAGGAGCTGGTAGGAAAGGACAGCAGCAAGCGCAGACCAAGACATCCAAGCTCGAGCGCACAAGATAGTGCAGGCAATTAAAGTGACATAGGCTTTTCCAGGAGGTATGGATTTTTGAGGATTACGTGCTTGGGAGTTCTCTGAGTGCCGCTTGGGAGTTATGTAGGGTAAGGAGAGCAAGCCTGATCTTTCCCGACCCCCAGCAGACTCTGCCCTTCCTATCCTTAAGAGACGAGGCTTTAGAAAGCATGATGCTACCAACACTTGGAAGCAGAAACTTGACACATAACTATGCAACAAAATCACCTTTGATATGTACCCCACTGATATCCACATCCACATCCATAAGTAGGCATAAGACCCACTGGGTGGCACTGGTAGTTGCGAATTTTAACTGCATGACATTGACCTTGTCAAGTACAAAGCTAATCGATCCCCTAATCACTGCTACTTTCATGTTCCTCCCTGTATGGGGACAACACAAGATAACTTACTGAACTAACGCCTATTCCAAACTCATCACTGCCTATCCACATCTCTGTTGTGAACTTGGAACCATCGCTCGTACCAATCTTTGCTACGACGATCCACAATCCTGCTCCAACCGGGAAATACCACTCTCTCAGCACACCTGGGACTTACAAATTATTGCAGTCTGGAATGCAGCTGCAAGGGTCCATCTAAACAAGCATAACCCAGCTTGGCTACAGGGCCTGGCTACAGCTGTAACAGAAGCCAAATGGAAGCTATGCAATGCTGGCAACCATTATGCTCTCAATACAATTCATGCCGACATGCCTGGATTCAAGGAGTGCCCACGCCTCCCCTCAGGCAAACAACAAGCATATAGAAATCCAAGCAATCCACACATATGTGATCAGGAACGCTTTGTGCCTAACCAGTCCATTCCGACCTTCATGCTCAAAGTCCCTGACTGGAGGACATGGGCATACACTGATGGTAGCTGTCATATCCAGAATGGCAAGCAAGAAATAAGGGCAGGTGTCTACTGCCCCCTCACTGACAGAAAACAAACTTGTTGAGCCCTATGGTGCTGGAATTACAATTTTTGCTGCCATCACGCGTTATCATTCACACATTGCTTCAGACAGCCTCACCTCGTTGCATCAAATGCGTAAACAATCATTGGACCCTGAGAAGCACAAACAACATGTTCAAGGGGACGTTCTAAAAATCATATCTTCTCTCATTAACAATTGACAAACCAATGTTTGTTTCTACAAAGTCAAATCTCATGAGGGCATTGCTGGTAACGAATGCGCAGATGCTATTGCTAAATATCAGGCTAACCAAGCCAATAATATTTTGGGGCTTGGGGGGGTTGCTGGGCGTGCGGATGTGGATACAAAGAGAAGGAGAGTCTGGCCGTCTCGGTGCATGGCGGACAGCCCTCCCGATCCTCATTAGTTCAGTCTGTATCCCTCTCCTAGCCTAGCTTAAGCTAATGTAGTTTTGAGGGACCTCTGGTGAGGCCCTTGCTAGCTTGCTGATTAAGGGACCTTTCCTTAATGCATGCGGCCTGTGGCCTGCGTAGACTTTTCTTCTTTTTTGTATCCAATAATAGCGTGGCTGATACTGGGATCCCTGGTGCAGTCCCTAGAGGAAATTTATTATCTCACTTATTTTGGTTAGCCAAGGAGGAAAACAGAGAATAAACTGCTGGCACATCCACAGCTCCTGCACCCAATATTAAAATCACCTACCTCCCCAATCTACAAAATGCTCTTAAGTCTCACATGCATACAAAACACAGACTTGGATATGCCAACTCCAAACAGGCTACTACTCACTGAGATAGAATGGCATACTATCAGAGTTGGTTAGATAAGAAAAGCAGCAATGCCTTTAGGAATATGTCCTGTATAGCCACACCCATGAAGCGCACCATCTTACAATGTCGCACTGGCACCCTCCAAAACCAAAAACATGCGGCTCGCTTCAAAAGGTCCACTAACCCATGATGCCCTCTCCCAGGCTGTCATCAATTAGACAGCACACTCCACATGCTTTCAGGCTGCCAAAATCATATCATCTCCAGCATGAAAACTGAACGCCACAATGTTAACAACGTTGCTGGAAAAATGATAATCAAAGCTCTTATCAAAAGCCCTTGGGGAGCAGGCTTGGTTAACGTGGACATAGCAAGTAAGCAACCTCCAAATCCAGGCGCATCAAACAGACTTATACCCCCTTACCTGTTTCCATGTAACTTTCCTATGAGATCTAGACTCACATCAAGTCGTCCTGATGCTATACTTTTTTTTTGGTAACCCCCTATCATGCCAAACTCGCTTCTTCTTCTTCTTCTTCTTCTTCTTCTTCTTCTTCTTCTTCATCTTCTTCTTCTTCTTCTTCTTCTTCTTCTTCTTCTTCTTCTTCTTCATCCTCCTGCTCATACCATGTGTTACGCAGCAGGCTCAGCACCCCACACAAGTCCAACACAACCACCCGCGTTAGACAACCCCATCAACTGAGTGTGAACCAGCGGCACGCACACTCAATCAAAATAAAACATTGAGGCAATAGTTGGAAACAGCACAGCAGCAGCATACAGATCTATGCAAGAAGAGAAGTGGACAAGACGTCACGTTACATACCATCCTTTTGGGTGTTGGCGGGACCTGCTACACTGAACACACCCTTAACCAGTTTAAACAATTGGGACTTGACCACCAACATGTCATTCAACTTGCTCGCAAACTTCAAGTGAAGTTCATGCCCATTCTGTTGCAAATGCCAGCGGTGAGGTGGTCGTTAAAGTGTTTGCACCCAGGATGACCCCTTTCCTTAACCAAGGATTTGAAATCGGCTAGAGGTTACCATTTATCTTGTGTGTTGTAAATGTAGGGCATGCGTGACTTGTAAAATTTCTGGAGGACAAGGGGGGGTGAAGCACAAGGGTGGGGGTGTGTGATTCAGTGTCTAGTGTTGTTTGATTAGAGTTTTGTTTTAATTTGTACCTGACTAGGTCAATGTCATGCAACCAATGGTTTTAATGTCTACTTCAAGTTCTGGATTGGTGGGGTGTCAAAGGTAACTTTATTGCGTAGTTCTGTGCCTAGTTTCTGCCAATGTGGCCCCCTTTCCTTATATGATGTAGGGAATGTTCACTGCCTACGTAGTTTCTCTTTTTCTTTTCTTTCTTTTCTTTTTTGCCTCCAAGTACTTTGAAAAGCCTTGTCTTTCAAGGTTAGAAAGGGCAGAGTTAGCTGTGGGTCGGAAAAGGTCAGGTTCGCTTTGCTTGGCTTCAAATTCAAGCAAACACTGTTGGAATAAAGGTCAGATCTCTTTAATTTCCTCACGCTCCCAGGAGGGCATCCAAGTGACCTTCACGAGCTCTTCTCAAGACTGACATTGACGGACGTGTCAGGCTGAGAAAGTGACGCAGCCATAACAGTGTCTTGACATCCCATGACCGGTGTTGAGAGAAGAGAAGATGTTGATGCTGTGGCGCACAGCAATAAGCGGGTTTGGCTGGAGATAATAGCTACTGACAGATATGATGCAGATTCTGAAGAGTCGGCCTGACTCTTGCTTGCTTGGCTTGCTGGATCATGCTATTGGTAATTAGGCTGAACTTCGCGTGCTGGACTAATGCACTTAACTGGCGTGGCACTGCTGGCTTTCTCCTCCAAGGGCTAGGTGAGCTTACTCACACATGAGCTACTTTATTAGGGGCTTGACTGGGTTTACAAAGATGATAAGAATAAGATGGTGTTACTACGAGTTACTACGAGTTCCTACATGAAGTATAGTTCTCTCAACACAGCCACAGCTGTGTTGCCACAAGGATAAATACCATTGTCCAACTAATTCAACTAACTTGCAGCACACTCTCGGCACAGCAGACTCTTGTCGTGACAGACGGTTAAGATTCTGGAATCTTCCAACAGTTTGGGGAAGCATAAGCAGTGCAACCAGGCTGTGCTGACAGGGACAGTAATTAATATTGAAGCCTTTGCTACTGATTTGCGCAGTCGTTTGGGTAGAGAGTGGAGGAATTTGGACAATGTTGAGCCAAGGGGGCACTGCCATAAGCGGACCTCTTACCATCATGCTTCTTCTCTGAGTACTTTGAATGCGTGGTTTATAAGGTGCCTAAATACCTTAATTTTGATTTCAGTAGGAGAGTGCAACATAATGTCTCTAGTTTGAGACTTTGTGCTCACACCTGGGGAGTTGGAAAAGCTTGTTGGCAGCCTGGCAGAAATGGCCATTGTGATTTTTGTGACTTGCAGGATTTGCAAGATGAGAAACATTCCCTTTCCATTTGTAATTGTAAAAGAAAAGAAAAGAAAAGAAAAGAAAAGAAAAGAAAAGAAAGAAAAGTCTACGCAGGCCACAGGCCGCGTGCATTAAGGAAAGGTCCCTTAACTAGCAAGCTAGCAAGGGCCTCACCAGAGGTCCCTCAAAACTACACTAGCTACAGCTAGCCTAGGAGAGGGTAGGAGACTGAACTAATGAGGATTGGGGGGGTTGTCTGCCATGCCCCGAGACACCCGGACTCTCCTTCTCCTTGTATCAACCTCCGCGCGCCCGGCGCCCCCCCCCCCCCCCCCCCCCAAAGCCCCCAGTAAACAAAGAGCATGTCTGGTGTTAATGATGGTGGTTAGTCCCTGTATGGCATGACAGCTCAGCTTGGAAGCTAGGGATTTTGCTTTGTGCTTGGATAGGCCCAAATTGACAAGAGGTTTGGTCGTGGACTCATTGTAAATAGTGCCCGCCACGCCAATCAGGATGATGTGTAGAGTCACTTTATTGTTCCTGTTTGGATTCCTTGAGATGCGGGTTTTAAGTCTGGTTATAGTGTGAGCATGCTGAGTTGCTGCAGTTTCTAAAGTGATGAAGGGGTTGGTGTCTGGACAAAATTTCAGTTAAACAAGGTGAATGTCTCTGTCTTGAGGAGGGATCTTATAAGGATCAAGGTGAGCTTGTCTGCCTGGGATAGATCTCACAAAGATTACACCAGCCTGATGGCAGGGCGGCTCTGGTGCCGAGCAGAGGAGCCAGTACCGTTAGGGAAAAAACAGTCTGGAATGGTTCGTGAGATGTTTTCTGGAACTTGTATCCCCTGATCCAGGAGTCTCTCATTACGGCAGGCATCCATACCAATAAGGGATGAGCCAAACCTGCCTTTGCTGAGGGCTTTAACACAGAAGCTAAGGCCAACATGGTGTCTGTTGGTGTGCATACCACTCATACTTGGATTTGGACATCTGAGGACAACATGATTAATGCTGTCCATATCATCACACAGCGGACACCTTTCGAAGGTGGGAGATTTGTTGAATCTGTTGGCATGCTTTTGTGTGTAGATCGTCCCTGTGCGGTATTTGATTACATTTATCTGTTGTTTGAGGGAACTCTTAGGAGTAGACCAGAAGGAGTTGCTGATTTCCTTGTTAGTAAGTTGACAGTTTGAGTGTATGTGAGGACAGGTGCAACGTGTTTACTCATTGTGTTCGGTCAGTCTGTTCATGGTGCGCCCTTTTCTGTCCCCAGGTATTTGCATCTTGATTTGGGCAAGCGCACGCTAAGAAACATAGCACGTTTTCGCTTACATGCTCATACTTTAAGAGTTGAGACATCACTTTGGCAGGAGCACACATCAACTTGTGATAAATGTGAACAAGGACTCCAAGATGAAAAGCATGCCGTGTTCCTTTGTTCTTGCGCTTCTGTTTGTTCTCTACGAAGGGCTTATGCACAATTATTTTCTGACTTCCCCTCGTCTTATAGAATTGTTTTGGACGATTCAGGCACTTTCTACTATTCTCAAGCTAGCTCTGAGGATGCTATTCATTTCTTGCAGAAGCAAACCAACGAGACTTATCGCTTTATTTCTGATCTCATGGATATTTTTTGTGCTGTTGGATCAGTTAAGCAGACCGAGCAGCCAAACTACCTGGCTGAAGGTCAAATCCCATTGTAACTCATTGTAACCCATTGTAAGTTGACAGTTTGAGTGTATTACTTCATTTCTGATATCATGGATGTTTTTCCTGCGGCTGGAGACCAGCTGCCAGTGGCAGAGACCGGCTGAGCATTTAAACCACCTGGCTTAAGGCCGAAACCCCCTTGTAACCTGACCAAAGTGCAGCCGTCGTGTAATAAGGAGTAATCTAAACACACATTACATTGCGGATAAGAAAGTGGAAACTAGTTTGGCAGCCCTGCTTTCAATTTTCCATGGTGGCCCCAGTAAGTTTCTCCCCAGTTTTCCTTACAAAATACAAACTCAAACCCAGTTGCTACATGTTTGACAGGTACAAAGCTCAATCTGTAGGGCAGCCGCCCTTTTGATTTTACAACAAATCTAGGTCAGAGCGTGAAGAGTGCAGCAAGACGGAGTCGTAGTCCAGGGCTGCACTGGACCAGAGCTTAGATAGGTGGGCATAAATGGAGGGTTGGAGGTACAAAGGCCTGCCTCGGCGAAGCTCCGGATCCTCTTCACCATGGGCATCCAAATACCTGTGAATGAGGTGCAGGTGATGAGAAATACCTCATTTTAAACAAGTCAAGTTCCGCACAGGATATAGAAAGCACTTCAAGTCACGTTGGTGACACGTAAGCAAAGTTGCACTGACCATGCAAATCGGAGTGGCATTAAGCAATACGAGGTTGAGCCACCTGCTTGCTGCTGCTGTCTGAAAAACCTTTTTTTCCTTCTTTTCCCCCTTTCTACATGACAATACAAGCAGATGTATGCACCTGTGTACGGCATGTTCAGCAGAAAAACAAAAGCAAGAAAGGATGCAAAAGGGCTTGCACAGAGACACAACATTCACAAAAGCATTTTGCCATCAGCCTTATACATTTTTGATCAGGGCATGCACAACACATCCAATCCTAATAATGACAAGATCAACAATCTGAATGATTATTCATTCCATTCAACACCACAGCATTCCTCAGCAGGGCGCGTGTGCGTACTCACGGCGACTCCACCACAATAACCAAGGTCATGCATGGAGATACAATCATGCCTCCACAAATACATTCATAAGCAAGGCATGCATGCATACTCACGGCGATTGCACCACAATGGTCCGGGGCCCCCGCAGCGCAACCACCTGCGTGGTTCAGATATCCAGCATGCAGCAGTCATTATCAATGATGCACGTTTCAAACATCCAGCAGTCATTATCAATGATGCACTACCCAGAGTGAACCACCCACCCACCCATTGCTTTGGCGAGACCCACAAGGTCGCAATATCCAGCATGCAGCAGTCACTATCAATGATGATGCACTACCCAGAGTGAACCACACACACACCCACTGTTTCGGCGAGACCCACAAGGTTGCAATATCCAGCATGCAGCAGTCACTATCAATGATGCACTACCCAGAGTGAACCACACACACACCCACTGTTTCGGCGAGACCCACAAGGTTGCAATATCCAGCATGCAGCAGTCACTATCAATGATGCACTACCCAGAGTGAACCACACACACACCCACTGTTTCGGCGAGACCCACAAGGTTGCAATATCCAGCATGCAGCAGTCACTATCAATGATGCACTACCCAGAGTGAACCACACACACACCCACTGTTTCGGCGAGACCCACGAGGTTGCAACAACAACACAGGTAACAGCTGCGCACATGTCTCATTGCCCTCGCCAAAATGCATAAAACAACGACCGGAGGTGCTGCTGGGCAGAAACAAGCCACGGGCTGATATGGACGTGGAGAAATGCAAAGCTGCATTGCGGAGCCCATTGCATGTACGCAGTCTCCAAAGTCCTGACGTGCCTTGGTGCTCTTGAGGCTGAGCATCAGCGTCGAGCCTGAGCACGCCTCTGCTGCGTGCAGCGTGCCCCCACCGCGACCCTTCACGCACCCTGCAACGTGTCATGTTTGCTCATTCAGTACGCCGTCCGCTCATTTGATGCGCTCAATGTGTGTTTCGCTCATTCAATGCGTCATCCATCCTTATTCAAAATGTGTCATTCGTTCATTCATTCATTCATTCATTCATTCATCCATTCATTCCGTCATTCACTCAGTCTATATGCGCCAGTTGCACGTTCAAGCATGCAGTGTGCCATGTGCTTGGGCAAGTCACGCAATGCGTCATTTGCTCACAAATCCTGTATGCAGTGCGGCGCAGAGTGTGCACCCACCGCAACCCTCCACACACCCCGCAACAGGCGTGGCAGAAGGCTCGGTAGAAGGGGACAGCTTGTGAGTGGAAACATCAGTGTGGGCCACCTCAAGGGAAGGGGTATTAGCAAAGAGTTCACACAGCAAAAATTTGACACCATCGCAGAGGACCGGTTGCTGCTATGTATCCAGACACTGCTGTTGTGAGGAGCAGCTGTTGTGAAGTCGCTGTGCCAAACCCTGGCACCCTTGCAAAGGAATGGCTGCTGTTGTGAAGAGCAAGACACAGCCCTGAGAGATCGCTTCAGGGTCTGGGGTTGGGGTCTAGGGTCTAGGTTTTTTTAGAGGCGCCTGCCACACATCCAGCTTTTATTTCTTTGTTTGTTTGCAGCTCCGAATCGCACTTGCAGCACCTCTATTTGCATCAGCATGCTCAAACTCCTGCACGCACTGCACGCACCTGTCCACCAGCTGCAAAGGAGTTGGCCCGTGGCCAGGCACAAGAAGGGGTGGTCTGGCTGCTGCTTGCAGTGCGTGCACACCTGTGGTTGCAGTGAGTGAGTGTGTGTGTGAGAAAAGTCCGTGACCAGGCACAAGAAGGGGTAGTCTGGCTGCTGCTTGCAGTGCGTGCACACCTGTGGTTGCAGTGAGTGAGTGTGTGAGAAAAGTGTGAGGGGGTGAATCAGTGAGTGCACACTTGTGCTTGCAGTGAGCAAGTGTGTGAGAAAAGTGTGAGTGTGAGAATCAGTGGCACACCCCAAAAAATACAAAGGCCACCACGGCAAACAAAGGCCACCAAGGCAAACAAGCCGTCGTTGGTCTTGGGCGCACAGTACGAAACAACACGCTCTGATCTTTGTCTCCTGCGTGCCAGTTTCTGCTGTACACATACTGGCTCTTGTTGAAGCAAAGCAGCTCCAAGCCTTCTTTTTCCTTTTCCTGGCCCTCCGAACCCTCCCTGTTGGAAAAGCGCAGCCCACCTTCCCAGCAAAAAAGAGCAGCAGGTCTTGGAACAGGGGGGGCAAGGCAATGAGGGAGGGCGGGCCAGGCAAGGGGCATCGCCGAGAGGAACAGCTGCTACTGCTGGTGCTGCCCATGGCTTGCTGCCCTGAGAGCATCGCAGCTGTTGGCACCAGTGGCAGTGGCGCTGGTGGTTGCGGTGGTGGTGGTGCTGCTGATGGCTCTGGCTGCGAGCAAGCATGCAAGGCCCAAGGCAGGTGCCCGCACCAGCGATGCAAGCGAACAGTGGAGAGCTCCCTGTCCAGTGGCACCTCTGGTGCTGACGTGCTCAGCCTTGCAGGGGGGGCGCCCACAGCCGTGAGGCCACGGCTCAGTGCGAGCCCCAGCCCACCTACACCCATGGAGGCACACAGCTGGTCTGCCAGGCAGTGGGCTGACTCAAGCTGCCGCGGCTGCTGCTGCTGTGGTGGTTGCTGTTGGTGGTGGTGCAGTGAGGCGTACGCCTGCAGCAGGCCATCATCAGGTTGACCGTGCGGTTGCAAGGCGCGCGCCAGGACGTGCGCGCGAACCAGGAACGGCAGCACCTGCACTGCCACCACCTCCAGGAGCTCCGCATCAGCCCCCTCCAGAGGGCCCATCTGTGCATCCGCTGCAACAAAAGCTGCGCCCCCTTGCGCATCAGCTGCGGAGGCAGCCACACCTGCTGCTGAGGTGTGAGCAGTTGCCGGGGTGTGAGCAGCTGCTGCGCCACCACTGCAAGCACGGCCACCTCTCAACAGCCAAGGAACAAACAGAGCACGGGCGCGGCAGGATAGGGAGACGTGGGGGCTCACGGCCATGCCTGAGGTAGGTGCTTCTGGATGGGCAGGTGCTGTGGGTGCTACAGGGTCAGCGCTGCTGTGAAACGTGGCGCCTGTGAGGCAAGCCCAAGCTGCTGCCTGTGTTGTGCACAACGGCAGAAGGGTGTCCACTAGGCCTGCCAGGAGGCTGTGGCTGCTGCTGGCCCTCCTGGCCAAAGACACCTCTGCTGCATCCGCCTCTGCTGCAGCTGCTGCCGCTGCTGCTGAGCCGGAAGATGAAGGAGCTGCAGCTGCACCATCAACCCTTTTACTCCCTGCTGGGGCTGTGTCGTTGCTGCTCCTTGGGCCTCCGCTCGCCCCCACCTGCGTGCATTCCCCCTTTTCCTCATCATCCTTCACAGTCTGTGCCCAGTTGGGCTCCACTTGCCCTTCCCCCCCAAACGCACTGCCACTCAGCGCCAGCAGCTCCAGCAGCAGCGTTGATGGATCTGGCAGGAGCTGTGGCCATGTTTCAGCCGCCCTGCGCTGCAACACAGGGGCTGACACCTCAGCGCTGTCCCCCGCGCCCAGGGTGCCGGTTTGGCGCTGCAGTAGAGTGGCAGTGGCAAAGGCTGTATCGTAGCACAGGCGTGGGAAGCCTGAGGCAATGCCCACCGGTGCGCGGCCATTGTCTTGCGGGGGTGTGCCAGTGACCTGCGGCTGCTGTTGCTGTGCGTGCTGTTGGGGAGTGGGGGTGGGGGTGGGGGTGCTGCTGCTGGTGCTGCTGCTTTGGTCAGCGCCAAACAACCAGCGCAAGGCACTGCGCAGCTGGCGGCGTGCGCTGCGCTCTGCATCAGGAGGACCGGACCTGCTTCCCTCCTCATTGCTGCTGCTGCTGCTGGTGCTGCTGCTGCTGTCACTGCTGCCGTCCTCATTGCTGCTGCTGCTGCTGCTGCTGCTGGAGCTCCTGCTGGCGTGAGTAGTAGGTGGGTGGCGTGTGTTCTCCTGAGAACAACCCAGTGCCATGCACATGGCTGCCAGCCCCCTCACACCACGCCAGTGCGCAGTGTTGACGACAGGCAGGCAAGGTGCTCCTGCAACGCTGCTGGGTTGGGTTCCCATGCCAGCACAAGCGCCGCTGCTGCCGTTGCTGCTGCTGGCCTTGCTTGCTTGGGACAGGAGACCCAAGCAAGGAGACCCCTGGAGCCCCAGACCCCCATGGTTGCTGCTGCTGGGGTTGGTCCTGCTGCTGGGGTTGGCGTCGCTTCTGCTGCCGGGGCGTGACGAGTCCAAGGCAGGGGCAGCAGCCCAAGGGCGGTGCATGGCCTCCCAATGCGCCAAGTTGTGAGCCAACGCCGCCCACAGCAGCTGAGCGAGGGAGCACCCTTGGATGGCGTCTCGTGCCTGCGCAGCAACAGAGCAACTTGGGCTAGCAGTCAGGCGTCTTGACTGAAGGCCTTCCTTCTTCACATTTGTTATCCTGTAAAATCCGAGCAGTACCATTGTGGGCGGGCAGGCAGGTGGGTAGAAGTCATGAATGCATGTATGGAGGTCTTAGAGGATTGTCCTCTACCCTGTGCAAGGGAGTGCCCTTGAATGGCATCAAGTGCCTGAGCAGCAATAATGCGGGTGGGCGTGCAGGCAAGGAGTGGTCGTGCATGCATGTATGGAGATGCTTGAGGTAAATATCTATTGAGATTGTGGAGTCATAGATGACACAACTCTGCCTGCAAGGTTCGAGTCTTGAATGTGCGATCACACAATCCAATCCTACAGGTGATCCTATAATCCTCCAGGTGCTGAGGGCTTGTGATGAGGATTCGAATGTGCAATCCTACAGGTGATCCTACGATCCTCCAGGTGATGAGGGCTTTTGATAAGGTTTTGAATGTACGAGTGATCCTACAGGTAATTCTACTATCCTGTGATCCTCCAGGTGATGAGGGCTTGTAATGAGGGCTCGTGAAACTATCCTCTGTTGTCTCCCTCTGCTGGGGTTGATCGTGTGACCTGACAAGTGGTGAGGGCTGGAGGTATGTGACACCTCTTTCTGTTGTCTCCCTTAGCTGGGTCTCGCCCACAGAGTCACAGGGTGTGCAAGGTTTCAAGGGTATGGAGTGCATACAGCTTTTGCGCAGTCTCCGGTGCACTCTTGGAGGGCACAGCTTTGCTTCTCTTGTCTCCTGGAAATGTGGAAACACAGCGCTTTGGCCCCAGATGTTATATTCCCTTATTTCATACAGGGAGTAATTATGCTGCCTGTGTGGTTCTTTTCCTCATTTGGAGGGCAGCACACTCTTGCGTCGTTCCTCCCGTTCGTCCACGCAGCTGCTACGACTCTTTGTGACGTAGCAGCAGCCTGGGATGTTGCAGGCCAGGGGTATTGACAGGTGGAAAGGTGGCAAAGCGCTAAAAAAGCAAGAGCCTTGGCTTGTAGTCAGTCGTTTCGACTGGAGGCCTCTTGTACCTGTAACTTAACCCTACGAAAAGAAGAGCCTGTCCAGCCAGCCTGGTGGTGCTACAACCTCCTCACAACACATCACAGGCCTCATTCCACATCACAGGCCGCCACCTGACGAGGCCAACATTATACTAAAAAAGCTGGCTCTACGTCCAGTACAGATCCTGGCCATCTCATACCAGGCATTAAAGCCAAACGAGTCCCCGCTGCTCAGCGTGGCATGTGCCTCCCCACCTCAGCAACTGTGCTGCGTTGCAGTGATTTGAGTTTTGCATCCGAATATGCAATGCCCCCTGACCATTGCCGTAGCGCCGTAGAACAGAGTGGCATGTGCCTCCTCACCTCAGCAACCGTGCTGCATTTGACGGCGCACGCCCAAGGTGCCGCGGTCGCCCATAAGCTCTGCGCTCCCTCCGGCACACCCCCACCTCCCTGGGCAGAGGCTGCTTCCGGTGGGGAAGCATCTTGCATGTACTCATCATCACTACCACCATGACCATCGCCACCATGGTCACCACCACCATGACCACCAGCGCTGCTGCCGCCACCCTGCATGAAGGAGGTGTGTTGTGGGCGGCTTTGCTGCTGTGGCGAGCTGCCCTGCTGCTGTGCCTGAGTTGGTTGCTGCTGCAAGGGGTGGCTGGGCGCCTCTGTCCTGCTGTGTTCCACCATCGTGGCCCGCCTCTTGAGCGCAGAACCCAGAGACGACACGTGCAGGTCCCCCTCCAGCCGCGCCTGGGAGCACAAGATGCAGTGCATGCTCATGTGTTGGTTCACTAGCGTCAGTAAGAGCGCACGTTGAGACAAGGCATCCACCGTCTTGGGGGCATGCATCGGACGCTCAAGCAGTTTTGGAGAGACCTGCCTTCACAGCAGGGACGGCATTCTCCCTGGCAGCTCTGATACCAGTCACGACAAGGATGGGATTTTGTTGGATGCACCCAATCAACCACACCCACACATACACATCCCACACCCACACCCACATGCAAACGCGCACACACCCACATGCACACATGCATGGACAACTCCCCACACCCACACGCGCGCACCCCCCCCCCTCTTTAGATACACCAATACACACACACATCTACACACAAATGCATGTGTGGATCTCCTGAAGTATCCTCACCTGCTCCGCCAGCCGCTGCACCAGCGGCGCCATGTGGCCAAACACAGTCTCCAGCATCCGCCCCTCAGCCGCGATGCCAGGGGCTTGGACTGAAGACAGGGGGGAAGGTGAGTGGTGGGGGGGGCTGGTCCCCCAGGAAGATGATGGGATGGCGGCAGTGGTAGGGGTGGTGCGGGGGGTCTGGCGTGGCTGCCAAATGAAGTCTGCCGCAGGCAACAGCACATTGCCTAAGCGGCGGCACACTGCAAGCGGGAGGGAGCCAACACAGACAGAGAATGGGTGGAGACAGGATGAAGGTGAAGTTTGTTGCTTTGTGCGCTGTACATATGACCTTGTGATCTTCATGTGTCCTCTTCAAGCAAGTCGGGGCGAGGGACAAGGGGCCTTTCCAGAGAAAACACAATGCATAGACAGCCTGTTGTTGTTGTTGTTGTTGTTGTTTTCATGCCTTTTGAAGACCTCTGCTCATCTATTCACACACCAAACCAGAATGCAGGGCAGGCAAGGGAAGCCTGCTGAGAGGGAAGGAGGCAGGACAAAGGCAGCTGGGCACCCGACAACAATTTCAATGATGTCTTAAACAAAAGAGGCAGCTGGGCACCCCGCAAAGTGACGCAAGGTGCAACATGGTTAAGGTGCTGGGTTGGGCAATCGCAAGTTCAAACCTCCGGGGTGCCTTGTGTGAACAAGTCGTTGTGGGGGTACTGTACACTGCTCCCTGGACCACAACATCTTCAAGACAGCGACCCCTGCCTTTTGTGCATGGCACTGCTGCCGCCGTCTTTGCGGGGATGCTGCACACTGCTCTATAGAATACAACATCCTTAACACGGCGACCCCTGTCTTTCGTGCACTGCTGCCGTGCTCTTTCATTGGGCACTTTGCTGCCTGTGTTGTACTCCTGCACTGGGCAGCAGTTCCTTGTACAGGCACTTCATCTGGAATGTGTTCTGCGGAGGCATTGTGGAATGGCATACAGCGCTCTGCAGTACGCAGGGGGCATCCTGCACTATCAGAGCACTCTGCAGTGTGCAGGGGGCATCCTGCTCTGTCACAGCGCTCTGCAGTGTGCAGTGACGTCCTGCACTATCACAGCGCTCTGCAGTGTGCAGTGGCGTCCTGCACTGTCACAGCGCTCTGCAGTGTGCAGGGGGCATCCTGCACTATCAGAGCACTCCGCAGTGTGTAGTGGCGTCCTGCACTATCAGAGCACTCTGCAATGTGCAGTGGCGTCCTGCGCTGTCACAGTGCTCTACAGTGGCATCCCGCATTGGCATAGCCAACCGCTTCTTGAGGGTGCTCTGTAACACCATACAAGTTCCCGCTACAAGGACCCCAGCATAAGTCTCACCACACACATGCATGCATGCATGCATGCATGCACACACACACCACACATGCTCGCCACACACATGCATAGACCCACGCACCCACACCCACACACCAGGGCATGTGATCTCTTAATGACGGATGGACCCTAGCATAAGGCTCACCACACACATGCAGACCCCCCCCCCCCCCCCACACACACACACACCAGGGCATGTGATCTCCCGGTGACGGATGGACGCGTGCATGGAGGCCGGGACCACAAGCCCCGTCGCTGCAAGCACCAGGCTCCGCTGCCTGTGTGAGTGTGTGTATGTGTGTATGTGCAAGTGAGTGTGTGTGTACGCCATCATCACAGGTCACGGCATCCTCATGCTTGTATTCATGGTTGTGCCAGCCTTATTCGGCGGGTTTAGTAACTCAATGCACTTAATCTGTGTGTGTGTGTATGTGTGCGTGTGTGTGTTTGCACGCGTGCGCGTTTGCGTGTGAGCGTGTGTGTGTGTGTGTAAGTGCATGCGCGCACATTCATCAGGTGATGTACGTCAAAGCAGGGGTTACACACGCTTGCATGCCTGCAGTGCTCATGCTATGCCCACAAAGAATACGCATCACACCAGATATACTGGGGGCAACAGCTGCAGCAGCATCTTTAAACCAAGGAGGGGCTGCGCGTATACCTCTCACACTTGCAAGCACGGGGTCTTCATTCATCACCCTGATTCCATGCAAACCAGGTGTAGCAGGTGACATGTCTTGAACTGGGACAGTAGGCAAAGAACCACGCACCCCACACAAGCACATGCGCTTCTCCGCCTCAAAGCAGCGCGCCCATCTCTGAGCGCATCAAAACAAGTCACATGCGTCGGCGCCTCAAACCAGGCGCACCCACCTCTGTGCCTCAAAGCAGCGCACGTGCATCTGATGGCCGCAGCACAAAGTGTGCAAGCCAGGCGCCCAGTCTGCTTGGCTGCCTGCCCAAGGGCCTCTTTGAGCCACGCAGCTTGCCCACTGCTGTGACAGGCTGCCGCAGCTGTTGCTGGTTGAGGATGGTGGGGGTGGGGGTGTTGCTGCTGCATTGGTGCCAGCATCCTGCAGGGGCACAGGTGTGTGGGAGGTGGGCTGCCGGGCGGTAATGATGCAAGAATGAGGTGATGATGATGCGGTGTGCAAGACTGTCATGCGATTATGATGCAGTGCACAATGATGCAATTTCCAATACACACAATCATGCAATGAGAAGGACTGTCAGGCTGATTGCCGGGTGATGATGATGATGATGTTGTTGTTGTTGGTGGTGATGGTGATGGTGATGATGGTGATGATGGTGATGATGGTGACCATGATGATGATGGGGATAATGATGATGATGATGATGATGATGATGATGATGATGATGATGATGATGGTGACCATGATGATGATGGGGATAATGATGATGGGGATAATGATGATGATGATGATGATGATGATGATGATGTTGTTGTTGGTGGTGGTGATGGTGATGGTGATGATGGTGACCATGATGATGATGATGGTGACCATGATGATGATGGGGATAATGATGATGATGATGATGATGATGATGATGATGATGATGATGATGATGATGTTGTTGTTGGTGGTGGTGGTGATGGTGATGATGGTGATGATGATGATGATGATGATGATGATGATGATGATGATGATGATGCGATGTTCAAGCCCAGCAAACACATGTGGTGCTAACCAACATGAGGGGCTGCGTGGTGCAAGGCATCGACAGAGGGAAGCTTGCACAGTACAATCATGCAACTTGGGATGCAATAGTAGGAGCACAGAGGTGGGGGCTTGAAGAGAGAAAGGAAAAGCTATGCGACACAGGTCCAGCTGCGCGCAGTAAGGTTCCCAAACTAGCAAGCTAGCCAGGGCCTCCCCATACAGACAGAGGCTGATTTGCGCACACTGCATGCATGCATGCATGCATGCATGCAGTACAGTTCCTGGTTGTTGGCACACACACACCTTTCCTACATCCAGCTTCAAACTACATCTCATGCATGTGTTCCTTTTCAGTGTTATTGCGGAAGCACTGATGCAGAGAGCTCACCTCATCCCACTTGCGGGGCTCCCGTAAGGAGTGCACCAGGGTTCCGCTCGTCTGAATGTGGCCCTGCACATATGCACAGAGTTAAATGTGTGTGTGTGTGCATGTGTGTATGCGTGTGTGTGTGTGTGTGTGTGTGTGTGTGTGTGTGTGTGTGTGTGTGTGCGCGCGCGTGCGCGTGTGCGCGCGTGTGCGTGTGCATGTGAGTGTGTGTGTGTGTGCGCGCGCGCGTGTTTGTGTGTGTATATGTGTGTAAGCGTGCGAACATGTGGCTTCAGGAGGTTTCTTCCTTGGTGGCTTCAATTCTGTACATGCATGTCAAAGCCTTCCCCCTTGCACCCTCACTAGCCATCCTTGTGTGTTTACCTGCTTGCACACACATACACACACGCACACACACACACACACAAGCTCTTGTCTCCTGCCTGCCTGCCTGCTTGCACACCAAACAAGCACTCTTGTCTATTGCGCGCCTTCTTCCACATCCCACCCCCTCCCAAAGCCCTCCCTCCTTCCCACACACACTTCACATTGGTAGCTGCCTGCCTGCTTGCGCACCGCAAACTCACCAGCCATCCCAGCGGCTCTTGTCTGCTGCCTGCCTGCTTGCACACCACACACTCCCCGTCACTGCTGCTCCCAGCTGGTCCGGTCCAGGGACCCCAGTGGCCATGCAGTGGGTGGGCCTGCTCCTGCTGCTGCTGCTGCTGATTAAGGGATGCTGGGTGGGGGGGGGATGAAAGGCCAAGTAGCTCCTCCAGGCGGGTCATGTCTGCAGCAGTAAGATCGTGTGAGCATGCTAAAGAAGTGACCTTTTTTCCGTTCGTGGCAATCTCTGAGCAAACGTGCAGCAGCTTGAGGATGGGAAAAGCGTGAGGATGATGGAGAAGACCAGGAGCAGAGCACGTAGTTCTTGAGCACTTCTTCACAGCAGGATCCTTTAGAATCCCTGAAAAGGTCCTTGAGCAGCCTGCAGTATGCCTTGCTTTGAATGACACCCGTTGGTCCTGTTGGTGCCTGTCAGGTTGGCATCATCCTGAATTTGTGGTTAAAACAGCAAAGCCTGTGTGTGTGACCATGCAGGCCGCACCTTCATCCATGGCCTCCACGCCCCCAGCCTGGCTGCCAGCACCAGCAGCAGCTGCATGCGCAGGTGCAGGACCCGGCTCCATGTCTGTGTCACTGCCCTCCCCAGCAGCCTCTGCTTGCTGCACAAAAGCCGCCTGCTGCGCGCGCAGCTTGGCCATGGCCTCTGCCTGCAGGTTTCCAGGACACAGCATGCTCCGTTGGCATGTAGCACACCAGACCCTGCTACGTGTGCTGTTTGGCCATGGCCTCTGCCTGCAGGTTTCCAGTACACAGGCAGTTTCCCCAGGTCGCACCTGTGAGCGAATAGCAGGCAGTGCCTGCTGCACAAAAGCCGTCTGTTATGCACGCAGCCTGAGCCAATCCCCTTTGAAAATCTCTCCCCTCTTCTCTCCTGACACGTTGCACTCCTGCTTGCAGCTCGGTCCGCGATATTAATGTTTGGTTCGTTGCAGTGCAGGTGCGCGCATTAGGTGTGCTGGATGGGCAGGAGAGCAGGTCACCCTTGCGTGGTGGTTCTGCAAAAAAATAATAACCTCCTCGAGTACCACTCCTCCAGGGACCCCCCTGGGACTCTAGGTACCCCCCCCTGGAAGGGGGTAAAACCAGGGGCCCCCCCAGGGCCCCCCTGGAAGACACTCAGCCCCCCCTGGGGAGCCTCCCCAGGGGTGGCTCCAGGGGCCCCCCTAGGGGGGGTGGTACTCCAGTTGGGATCTGCACTTTCTTCGTGGTGGAGGAAACTCACGGCTCTTTTGAGCCAACGTGCCTTCTTTTTGGCAAAGCCCCCATGCTGAGGCAACGCCCGAAGGGTGGACATGCTCCACAATGTGTGTCACAGTGCGTGCCAATGTTCAAATGCTGAGGCAACGCCCGAAGGGTGGACATGCTCCACAATGTGTGTCACAATGCGTGCCAATGTTCACACCTCCAGGTCACAAGCATGTCTTGCAGGCAGGCAGCTTGTACCACTGTCTAACAGCGGCATTACCCTAAACCACAGGCGTGCTTTGTCAGCCTCTCAGTAGCAGCACACTGCAGACATCGATGCAAGTGGAGCATCTTCTTGCGTGCAGCACACTCTCGCATGCAGCAGCTGCGCAACATTGGAAAGCGAGTGTTGTTGAGCTGTACTTACAGGTACGCAGGCATGATGCATAGCAAGCTGTACAAAGAGCACAGGTAAAGGTTGCGTAGCAAGCTGCACAACAGCACAGGCACACACAAACAGCAGCAGGGCAGACGCCCTTTTCTTATTCTGCGCTAGATTGCTTGCTCTCACTGAAAAATGGACACAAGTGTCACGAGTGCTCGACAGGCCTGCTTGCATACTCGCTTGGCACCCAACTAAGATCTGTGCTCAACCCTCTTGTTTGTTGCAGTTTGTAGCTGGAGCCCATCGTCCATACTTAACGAAAACTATGAGAAGGAAACAGTGACTTTATGGAGGGGTAGTGACCTTCCACTGCTGCTACCTTTTCGTGAGGTACTGTTCCCTCCTGCTTTACAGGTGTGTGGGCTCCATAACCATGGACAGGCAAGCAAGGTATATGCACCCCCTTATATGCTCACAAAGACACAAAAGGCGCGAAGAATGCTCACAAAAATAACGTACGCTCACCTGCCGTGCCTTTGCCCTCGCCTTCAAATCCGCCCCTGCATCCCCTTCTGCAGAGCCACCGCCAGCCTGAGCTGCTGCTGCCGCTGCTGCTGCTGTTGAGCTTTCCTCTGCATGAGGGGCAGCTGCACCTGGCAGCAAGCCGGCATCCCGGCCTGCGGACAGCACCTCCTGACCCCTGCATTGGCAGACGCACATGAACACACACAGTCACATGCTCTGTCATCATAACTGGCATGGCCTGCGGACAGCACCTCCTGACCCCTGCATTGGCAGATGCACATAGACACACAGAGTTACATGCTCTGTCATCATAATTGGCATGGCCTGCAGACAGCGCCTCCTGAACCCTGCATTGGCAGACGCACATAAACACACAGTCACATGCTCTGTCATCATAATTGGCATGGCCTGCAGACAGCACCTCCTGACCCCTGCATCGGTACATCCACATACATATTATGTTGCACACAGCTACGGCGATCAAATAGCGATTGCGTGATGGGATCACTCTGCAGGGGGGGCAGCTGCACCCGGCAGCAAGCAGGTAGCACAATCTGAGGACAGCACCTCCTGACCCCAGCATTTCTCACCCGCGTCATCACACCCAATGTGATCACATGTTCCGCCTTCCAAACTGGTTTGGCTGCAAGACAGCACATCCTAAGCCCTGCTTGGCACACCCACATGCACATAGCGCTGCTTGCAATTGTGGCAAGCAGACAGACAAGGCGTGATCAAACAGGCTCCGTTGTCATCAATGGTATTGCATGGCATGAGCACAATTCCAAAAGTCAGGCCCGGCAGCCAGCCTTGCGCAGCTGACAAGGCTCTTGCTCTAGGGCCATTCATCTCCTCTCTGGGCACACATGGAGGCATGAGTAGAGTTGCGAACAGCATTCATGCTCCACAAACGTCTGGGACACAACCCAATGACCCAACACAGAGCGCTGCTTAGCCCTGTTTCCTTGTCTTTGCCAAACTGCAGCATGCAGAGGGGATCCGAGCTGAGCAGCGCTCCTGTTGAGTCTCCTGGTTACGTCCCAGATGCGTGTGGAGATATGAGTGTCATTCACAACTGTGCTGCTGCTTTCATGTGTGCCCAGAGAGAAGATGATCAACCCAAGAACAATAAGGAGTCAGTTCAGGCTCCTCATTGGCATGTCCTCAAGCCACAAGGTCCCAACCACCTTTGCCCCCGTGCCACCACACACTCAAAGCTTGGCCAGGTTGGCTCAGCAGCGCCTACACAGCTGCAGACTCTTGCTCTGTAAGGCTGACCATTTCCTCACTGGGGACACCTACAGCTGGGCCAGGTAGGCGCAATAGCCCTTACTAAGCTGCAGGCTCTTGCTCTGTAGGGCCGACCATTTCCTCACTGGGCACACTTACAGCTTGACCAGGTAGGCGCAAGAGCCCCTACCAAGCTGCAGGCTCTTGCTCTGAGCTGACCATCTTTCACCAGGGACACTCACAGCTTGGCGAGGTAGGCGCAGCAGTCCGTGACGTCATCCACCAGCCCACTCTGCTGCACGCCTGATGCAGCAGCGGCTGGCCCCGCCTTGCGTGCTAGCAGTGTGAGAATACCGGGACCAAAGGAGGCAGCTATGCTGCCGCCTTGCAGAGCTGCAGCTGCCAGGGAGACCGCCTCCTTGGCAGGGCCGCTGCTGCTGCCACTCCTGCTGCCACTCCTGCTGCCACTGTCGGCTGCACAGCTTGCACCAGCAGATTGCGCGATGACCTCCTGCAGGATGACCAGAACCGATGTGTGTGCTGCTGCTGCTGCGTGAAGTGTTTGACTGAATGCCCAGGGACTCAGCCTGCTTGTCGTCCCAAGTTTCCATCCATGATACATGTTACAAGGGTGGCCTACATTAGGGTAGCATTGTGAGGGCCACATTCTCTGAATGCCATCAGCCCAATTCCCTGAATGCCGTTAGGCAGGTTGTGAAAGGTGCACCTTTGTTTGAGTCTGAACCAGTGTACAAGTTTTTGCTCAATTCAGCCACATAGGCACAGACCAGCAAGTACGGGAGGTCTTGGCAAAGGCAAGCTTGGCCAGGATCGTTGCCAGGAATGGCAGCCCTCACCAGCAGCATTGGAAGCAGTGGGAGCGGATGCATCTGTGCTATTGCCACCATCAAATGCTCCGTCAAATGACTAAAGCGCAAGCTCGACAGTGTGACAGGGCCTCAAAACATGTCAGCAAGCAAAATGACTGCTGCAAAAGCTCCACGGTGTGACTGAGTTTTATGCCCAGAGGTGTTATTGGGAACAGGCCAAGCAGAAGTACGCACAGCAAAAGCAGTTTGCAACTTGCCTTTGTGTAGTGGAGCTGCAAGGCCAGCAAATTGAGGGCAGACAGTGTGAGGTCCTCGGAGGAGAAAGTGGGGGAAGAGGACACAACCTGAGGAGGACGCAGCAGGGGAGTCCAAGTACACGTTCCATGGCGACGGAAGACGGCTCAGTGAGTCATAGCAAGGGAGCAGAAGCTACAGGCTTCATGCTACAGATGCTTGCAGGGATCATGCTTGCTTGCAAGCAGATGCTCAGAAATTGCTGGGCAGACTTCATGCTGGCGAGCCTGCTTAGCCTTGGCAGAGCAACTGGGAGTGATGCAGGCAAAACCGTGTCAAAAGGCAGATTACACACACATACACACACCTGTACAAGGATGTGGTGCACCAGCATGTAAAGCTCGGGCGTGGCCAGCACGGAGCGCATCGGCTCCAGGGAAGGAGGCAGTGGCCCTGGGGGAGACAAACTCCAGTGAGGCTTATAGCCAGCCTGCAATTATTACCACATGCTCAAAATGTACATCAAAGCTCTTTGAGAGCTATGCCACATGCTCCCAGCATGTAAATCTAAGTTCTTTTGAGGACAGTGCCACATGCTCTCAGGACATATGTCTAAGGTTCTTTGATATTGTCTGCAAAGCTCCAAGTTCATATCATTGGATCCTTAGTGAAGAGGTTGGGCACTTCAGACCCAACACCCAAAAATAGGTCAATGCCTTCCAGAAAGATTTTAAACAGGAAGCAAGGATGAGCGATGAGGCGCACACCATAGCGCAGATGCAAAACAAGCAACTAACAACCAGATCCCTTTGCTTGTGTGTGTTGGGTATCCAACAAAGCAGGCTTGGACAGCATGAAATCAGGGTGCTTCCTCAATTTCAAATAATAGCAATGAATAATCCGTTTGTCGGAGATATTGATGGGCCCCCCAGCCATCTTGCGCCCCTGCCCGCTGTAAGGCATGCACTCAAGGGCATGCTTGCAGTACATGGAAATAAAAAAACATAAATACATATAACAGGCATGGGTTCTGCTTACGTCCTCATGCTGCTGATGGGGGAGAAGCATCAGCACATCCATCGCAACCATAACATAGCTCTACTGGTATTCATTTGATTTGAATCACAAGATTGGTGATGCTTGGAATCCAAGCTCAAGTTTTACTGCTTCCAAATGCACAGCATGACTACAAATAGATCTATTTACAATTTGATTAGCACGGCAGCTGGTACAGCATTGTAGGAAATGCACTCCAGAAGTTAAAGCTCAAAAGAGAATGAGAATGAGGACAGCAATCAAGCTGGTTAAATTGTTCCGATGACATAATGATCAGCTCCTTTTTTCTGGGATTGTGCACTCTCCTCTTGGAAAAACAAAAGATGAGGCGAGGCAGCCAGGCACAAACGCACCTGCCCCGCTCGCTCCAGCGCCTTCTGCTTGGTCAAGGGCGTGTAAAGGCTACTGTTGGGATCAAAGGAGCGCCATGCCTGCTCAGAGGGCAACACGTACACAGAGTCACATCTGGTTCAGGGACTGCTTGAAGCTGAAGGGGATGGGCTGAAGATGTGCTGGGTCAAAGCGCGCTCATACATGCTTGCTGCACTTCCAAGGTACAGTGCCAAAATCAATGAAGCTTGACCAAACTAAGAGTGCTATCCCTTGTGGAGGTGACTTGTGTGGGGCAGGAGAGGATGGATGCGCTAAAAAAATCACACCCATATCTCATGAGATGGGAACCAAGAGCACCATCCCATGTAGCTACCACTCAAAAGTTGCCTTCTTCTGAGGTATAGTTGCGTGTCTGTTAATGCAGCCCTCCTAAAATCCCAAACAGATCACCTCCTTGAGAGCTGTTCCCACCCAAACCATGTGCTCAAGGAAGCAAAAAAATGAAAGCGCCCTTGACAAGAGACAAGCTGCCAAGGGAAGACCCAGGCCACCCAAAACTTTCGACGCAATAAACGTCAACGCAAAAAATTTCAACGCACCTCAGCCTTTAGCATGTATTTCCCGCTTGCTGCCAGGGAGGGGCTGCGGTATATGGCCAGCTCTTTCAGTACCTGCACAGGCAAGCAAACACTTCTTTCACTCCGGCCAAGCTGCCCTTGTAGGCAGGTGCCGTATTGAAACCCTTTTCAAGTGAACGCCTTGCTTGCGGGAAAAATGATCAAGTTGAAATGCCACAAGTGCCGAAAGTCGCTAGTGCCAGGCTTTTGGGCGAATTGTCAAAAGTTGGAACGTCACCAATGCCAGGCTTGTGGACAAATATTCAAGTGGAAATATTGACAAGATTGACATATGTCGTTTAAAGTAAACACCTTCAGTTGCCAGCATAATGTACCTCAGGAATTGCTGGTTTTGAGAACAGGCAGTGATTAGCAACGCGGACAATGCGCCATCAACAATGCGGCCAAAGTGCGGGTGTCAGATTTGCTTGCCCTAGAGCCGCTGCGCAGGGCATCTGTGTGGAGGGCTACTATGTGTAGGGCTACTGTTTGGAGGGCCACCTAGAAACCTCACATAATGATCAGGAGCATCCACATAGGGACGCCCTTCAAACCAATAGGCAGGGCACAACCTGTTTGAAACTTGCATCCTTTGCTATGCCCCGAAGGCAGTGCACCTCGTCAATGTAAGGACAACACACTTGCCGCATGCAAGCGTAAATGTGAGGACCCAAGGACAATGTAAGGATCAAACATACATACACACAAATACATACGCTTGTACTTGCTGCACGTGAGCTTCAATTCAGGGACCAAAGCATGTAAGGGCCGTGCTCGGACTAAAATCACCTTGTCAAACTACAGACTGCATGCTTGCAGTGTGTCAGCATCAAGGAAAGTAGAATGATACACCTCGTCAACGTGCACACCACATGATTGCTGCATACAAGCATCAATGTAAGGACGCTGTAATGACCATTACACACCTCGTCAATGTATGGACCGCATGCTTGCTGCAGGTCTATCGGAAGTGCCTGCACCAACTGCGCATGCCCAGTGTCCTGCAGATACAATGAAGTAGCAAGGATGCAGGTGCATGGTGTGAGGCAAGGAGCGATGTTGCGCGGCAGGCACATTCCCGTCAAGAGGTAGACCAGCTGCAAGAGGGGTTTCTTGGTCGAGATGGTGTGTGCGCACACTGTAAGTGCAGGCAACTATCTCCATGTCACAGGTTCCACGTTCGGGTTTCTCAGTAAGCAACAGGTAGGCTTTCAGTCTGGTAATGAAGCCATCAACCAAGCACGCACCTTGATTGCAAGCCACTGTAGCAGCAATTGTCGCACGCGTGCTCTTGGCGCACCGCAGGTGATGCGGTCACGCAGGAGCACCAGCAGTAACTGCAGGGCACACTCGCAGCCGCGCAAGCGGCGCTTGTCGGCCAAATGCTGGGCGGTGGGCTCGGCGGTAAGGCTGTGGCTCACACCTGCCAAGTAGGATTGTGTATGTTTGTGTCTGTGTGTGTTGCATGTCGCATGCGAGTAGAGATCCTTTTTTGGTGACGCTTCCTCTTGAGCGCACAAGCTATGGGCACAAAAAGGAGATTATGAGCATTACAGACAAGCAGATCCCGGCTTGCCCATTTTTATTTTTAAATGAAAGCACCCTGGTGCACTCATGGTGCACACGACCAAATCATTTGTCCCCTGGTCATTTCATAGGTGGGGCCCTTGCTTAAATTGAGCTTGTGCAGCAGGCAAGTTCATTTGCAAAGAGCAGCGGGAGCCCAGTCCCCACGCCACACAGGATGTGGCTCAACCGAGGCATACAGGCCAGCAGCAGCAGCAGCAGCAGCAGCAGCAGCAGCAGCAGCAATCATAGCTGCTGGACACACTTATACCTGCAGAGTGCAGCAAGGGCCCAGCCCCTAGGCCATACAGCAGCTCAACCAGGGCCTCAGCAGGGGGGCCTGCTGCCATGGACAGCTGCAGGAGGAGCAGGTCCAGGTCGCGGAGCTCTCGGAATCCCTGCATGTGCGTCGTAAGAGTAGGGCAGCTGACTAGCATACCGTGCAGATTCATAGGGTTGTCAAAGGTGTGTGGACCTCCAACCTCAAATTGGACTACTTTGGAGATTGAAATCCAAAATGAAAAGCACACCACCAGATTTCAAATATTTCCTTGTTTAATCAGAATCCTATAAAACAAAGATGAAATTGAGTGCGTAGAAAAAGGGCTTTTATTAGCGCTTCTTTTAGAACAAGCAGGCAATGCCCATCAGTGCCAGGTCAAAGTTTGGTTGAACCCTGAGCAGACCCCATAATTTTGACCCCCTATTATGAGTTTAGGGTTTAGAATTTAGGGTTTAATTAATCCTAGGTCTAATTAATCCTAGATCTAATAAAGTTATAAGAGACATTATAATGTAGAAAGTGCTAAAAGAAATCCTTGGAAGTGCTCCTTGAGTGAAAACAGAGGTCAGGGCTCAGAGGTCCAGGTGCGCGCAATGAGTTTGGACGTACTCCTATTACCGGGTGCATTTGGCAGAATGGGCAGATAACTTGCAGCATTTTGTGTCGTCAAGGATAGGTTTAAAAATCATGACCTGCCTACAAATTCACAAAAAAACAGCATGCGTCTCTGGAATAGAGAAGTGCCAAATGAACTCTTCAAGACAATCCAGGGGATGGGTGCATGATGGCCATAGGGTTGCGTGTGTGAAGCAACTTGTTTTTTACATGTTACACGCACTACCTGTGTACCCATTATGGCACCCAACGACCTATGGTTAAGTTTTGAATTGATGCAAAAAAGCGTTGCTGTTATCTTAAAGTCCCCTCCCCCGGCAAGTGGCCCTGGACGGAGACACAGCATTATGTGTGAGGGGCAAATCAATCCGAGAAACCTTATTCAACCTTATAGGGGGATCTGCTTGAGTCTTACAAGACGCATGCACCAGGACAGTGCGGAGGCTTTGTTTCTGACAGGCCTTGAAGTCGGACCTCCCCGTGTTTTGGAAGAAGGTCTGGGTGCTCAGGCCTTCAGCTCAAAGTACCTGCCCAGCCAAACAGGGTCAGGCTGATGCAGTATGGCTGCTTGTCACCTCTTTGTCAGTGCTCCGATTAGGGGCGACGCGTCGCATTTTAGGCGCATTGTGTAGCAAATGGTGGCGACGAGGGGTGCCCAGGAGGGCACCCTAGGAGCACCCCTTGTCGCCACGGGGCGACGCAGAAAATTCTGGGGACCACCCCTCGTCGCCACATTTATTTTTTCATTTTGTACAAAAAGCTCTATGAATAAAAGCAAAAGAAAAAAGAAAGGCAAGTTTCCTCAAATCAAAGGCGCCTGCACTGGGGACAGGCATCTACCCCCTTCAATATCCTTGCAAGAGCAGCAGGAGCAGCAACAGCATCAGGCAGCAGTGCTCCACATGCAGCACCAGCAGCACCAGTCGCAGCAGAAGCAGGCAATGCACCCCATGCAGCAGCACCAACAGCAGGAGCAGCAGGAGCAGCAGGAGCAGCAGCACCACCACCACCTTCAAGCGTGCAAGCACCCTCTGCACCTGCAAGCACAGCAGCTGCGCCTCCACCGCTGCAGGAATGCACTGCCCATGCAGTAGATGACATGAACAGGCAAAATTGAAGGAGCGCTTCGACAAAGCCTGTGCAGCCCTTGCAAGGTGCTATGGGGCAGAGCAGACCCCTATCTTTGGGAGGGAGATGCTCACAGCGCCTCTGAATGGCATCGCCTTGCAGGAGCAAGCCGATGAGGCGTTTTGCCTTCTCAGCACAGCAGCTGCCATGAGCCCCCCTAAGTCCACTTCAGAATTCTGGGCAAGCGTTTCCTGCAAGGTGGACCTCAGCGCCAAGATCAGCGAGTTTGTCAAGCTAGCTCACTTAGCATTGGTGCAAGTGCCTGGCTCTGTCATGGAGGGGCGGCTTTTCTCCAAGCTTGCCTTCATTAGAAATGAGCGGCGCAACAGCATGAAGGAGGAGCACTTGAATGTGTGCTTGGTGCTTGCCACCCAGAGCTTTCGGGGGATGCGTGAATTCCCCATTCATGCAGCTGCGCATAAGTGGTTTGATGCAAAAGAGCGCCGCTTGGCTGAGCATGGAAAGCAGGGGTGAAGGAGGCAGCAGACAATGCCATGGAAGTCAGCAGCGACAGTGACAGTAGCGAGTAGACTTGGAGATGATTGCTTAGCACAAGCATGTCACGCGATGTCAAATTTCTTCTTTCTCTGAATGTTTGAAGAGCTTTTGAGAGGGCTCTAATTTTTTTGTAAATTGCATTGAATTCATATCAGTGGGTTTGTTGCCAAAAATTTTGGCGAAGCCATAATTTTGGCAAAATTTTTTTGTGCTGTGCTACACGTTAATTTAATATGAGCACCCTTGGTCGCCAAAATGCTACCAAAATCCTTATTCGAAGCACTGCTCTTTGTATCCACCTGACAGGAGTTTATGCACATGAGCGCTTCCTCTTCTATCTGAGGACACACACACACACACTCGCACAAGACACACACACATACACTTGCACAAGACACACACACGCATAAGACGCACCCACACCTGATAGAAGGCATCCAGCATTGCAATGTCATCGCCATTCAGGATCCACAGCCGCAGTCGGACCTGCAATCAGGCAGCAGCAATGGCACACAATTCTGACAGTCGCAGTGCACAGCATCACAGTTTCTGAGCTAATGGACACCCAAGTCCACTGCTGCCCACAAGAAAGGAGACCTTTGGCTTTCCCAAGGTGCGAATGATCTAGGCAGCTGCTGGACGATGCCCACCCAATAGCCACAGGGAGCTTATGATGACAACTCCAGCAGCAGGCTGGGTAAAGCATCCACTGTTCAAAGCCCTTGCACCTGCGAACAAAAAAACTCTGCGGCAGGAGCACGTGCTAGGCGTGCACCAGCGTGAAGCAGCACTGCAGCATGAGCATGTGGCGCTGCGTGTGGACCCCTTTTGCACCTGCTTGAAGCAGCGCTGCAATAGGAGCACGTGGCGCTACATGTGCTGGCAGGTGTGCACTTGCTGGGGAGGCTGCTTGGGTACATGCACTGCTTGGTGTGTGTGTATGTGTGTGTGTGCGCGTGTGTGTGTGTGTGTGTGTGCGCCCCACGTACCTGCGTGAAGAAGCACTGCAGCAGGATCACATGACGCTGCGTGTGCTGCCAGGCGTGCACTTGCTGGGGAGGCTGCCTGGGTACATGCACTGCTTGGTGTGTGTGCATGTGTGTGTCTGTGTGTGTGTGTGTGTGTGCGCCCCACGTACCTGCGTGAAGAAGCACTGCAGCAGGAGCACGTGGCGCTGTGTGTGCTGCCAGGCATGCACTTGCTGGGGAGGCTGCCTGGATACATGCACTGCTTGGGGTACGTGCACACGCAGCAGGCGGAGCAGGTCCTGCATGGCTGTTGTGGCTGTGGCCGCCACTCGGGGGGCGGGCGCATGCTCACAATTGATCAGCGCTGCATGTGCACAAAAGGCGAGCAAGGGGCAGGAACCAATGGAAAAACCTTTCCATTTTTAAAGGCATGTTTAAAGGCATAATTGCAGTCAATGTCTGCTACAGGTGCAAGAGGTTCTGGCGTGGAGGAATTCAGGTGTAGGGCGCAGTGAGTAGAGGGAACAAGACCACTCGCATAACTGAAGCTGCTTATTGCTAACGCTGTTATAGCTGAAGTTCTGGTTGCTGAAGCTGCTTACACTGTCTGCTGCTTACTCAGCTCCTTAATGCTTCAGCTGCTTACACCGGCTGCTGCTTACACTGGCCGCTGCTTACTCAGCTCCTTAATGCCCAGCTGCTTACACCCCCTGCTGTCCACTCAGCCTACACAGTTTGCTGTTTTCAGTCTGCCACTCGTCAGTTATGGAATCACAAGAATTGGGTCATGCGAGTCAGAAGGACCAAACTGTGCAGTCTTAAGTGCTCTGTCACAAGCTCTGTCTGCCTGCCTACTGGCCCGCAGTGCTGAGGCTGCCAACACAGTCTGCTGACGCAGTCTGTTTGCATCGTCTGCCAATGCACTCTGCTTACAAGATCTGCTCACACACCCTGCTCACGTTGTCCGCCGAGACAGCACGCTCACACATCCTGCTTGCACACTTTGTTCACAAACAGTCTGCTTGCACACTCAGCTCACACAGTCTGCTAACGCAGGATGTGTGCACGGGCAGCACACACAGGCTGCTGCTCGTGAGTTCCGGGACTACAAGGCTTTGACCACTTGAGTTAGGAGGATAAGACTGTGGGATATTACAAGCACTGCCTGCTTGCATGCCTGCCTGCCTGCATGCCTGCCTGCCTGCATTCCTGCAAGGATGTGCATTTTTCATCAAAGCCACACATCCCTCATCATTCACCTGACATCATTACGTCCGTCGCCTGACACAGGGTTGTGCACTCCTCACCTGACATTGTACATCCCTCATCATTCACCTGACATCATTTTATTCTTTGCATGACACAGGGTTGTGCATTCCTCACCTGACACCAGACCAGCAAATGTCCTGTGGAGGGGCAGGTGCGCTGACACTCCCAGGCTCCCCGACAAGAGCGCCTCCCTGCACATACCCAGCATCAGGTACCAATTTGAATACACATGTTGGGGAAGAGAACATTGATGTCAGAAATGAGGCATACTAAGTTACAGGTGCCGAAGTCACACACAAACACACACACACACACCACTCATCCACTCGACAAGCACAACACATGCACTCTTCTGACGAGTACTTCACCCAAATACACACTGAAAAGCACAGTTGTCCATTTTTATGAGCAGCGCATCATGGATGTCACATCCGCAAGGGGCACGCATTGCACCCATACAACCACAATGGCATTTACACTGAGCAGCACCACAGAGGGGCTCACCAGAAAACTCTGGTGGGCGGAAGCGCAGACAGCGCAGACCCATGTGGCTGCGACACATCTCCGGGTCCACCCTCACTGCCTCCGCCACCCATCCCTCTTCCCCCCGTGAGGCGGGCTGTGAGAAAGGGGGGGAGGGGCAAGAGCTGGTTGAGGCCAGTGAGCAACTTGCTGCTGGCCTGAGGCTTATCTGTGCCCCCAGAAGTCTCGCTGTATGCTGGGGTGCTCCTGCTTGCTTGCCCAATTTCTGTGCTGGCATCAAAGGCATCAAGGAGGGAGGCTTGGCCTCCCATGGCCCACTGGAAGGTGGCCAGCAAAGCTGCGCTGCAAAGTTCAAAAGAAGAAATCCAAACAGTGGAGGGCGGCCAGCAAGGTCATGTTGCAAAGCAAGAAAGAAGAAATCCAAACAGTGGGAGGGCAACCAGCAAGGCTGTGCTGCAGAGTTCGAAAGAAGAAATACAAACAGCAGAGGGCGGCCAGCAAGGCTGTGCTGCAGAGTTCGAAAGAAGAAATACAAACAGCAGAGGGCGGCCAGCAAGGCTGTGCTGCGAAGCAAAAAATAGCAGGGTTGGGTCATACGCGAAAACGCATTTGCACACGTATTTTAAAAAATCACGTTTCAATCGCGTATGTTAAAAATGGCTGTTTGCCATACGTCGAAAAATACGTCTGCAGGCGGTGCTTCGCAGGCCCGCCCTGAGGATATCATGTCAAATATCAATGCTTCCTTTCAACAATTGCAACACGCTGTGCCCCAGCTTCTACTCTGCATCGTCCTCATCGCCTGTGAACCACTCATCCCCCTCGCTGCTGGACCCCTCCTGCCCCATCTCCTCCTCCTCCTCCTCCTCCTTCTCCTCCATCCAAGGCTGAACCTTCCCCAGCTGCTGCATGTCCTGGGTGCGCTTGAGCAGGTGCAGGAAGCTGTACAGCCACAGCTTGTGCTTGCAAAGCTTGCACTTATAATTCACCCCCTTGCTCTCCCCTTCTGCATCATCCTCAGGCTCTGGAACTGTGACATAATCCCACTCAAGACCCTTTTCTTTGGGCATGTTAAATGTACATGGCCATTGGGGGCCGGGGGGGGTGGTCGGGACCCCCCACAGAGGACCCCAACCACCCAAGACCCCCGCCCCAAAATGGCCCTCTAAAGTTACGTATTTTACTTTCGCACGCGTATTTAAAACGTTTTAACGCGTACGGCTCCTCCCAAGACCGCGTATGACCCAACCCTGAAAAAAAGAAATCCAAACAGTGGGAGGGCGGCTAGCAAGGCTGTGCTGCAGAGTTTGAAAGAAGACATACACACAGTGGGATGATGGCCAGCATGGCTGGGCTGCAAAGTATGAAAGGAGAAATACAAACAATGGAGGACAGCCAGCAAGGCTGTGCTGCAAAGTGAGAAAGAAAGACAATAAAAGAACCCTTATGCTGTCAAGCCTTACATTGGTGAGACCATTGGTCATGATCAGAAAAGTTTCCAAACCAGTGTGTTGCATGTGGTAACACAGAATCTGCTATGCCATTTAAATGCACACGCGCAACTTATGCACGGACACAGAGACACAACACAGCCATGAACATGCGCTAACATGATTAGCCAGTGTGTCATGCATGGTCTCCTCTCAGCCTGCATGAATGGTGTTTTGCATGACTGCTGTTTGTTTCAAATGAAATTGCATATTGCGTAGGCCCATGCATACCAAATATGCAGGCAGAGTGCTCGAAACAGACACCGTTCCGTCTCCAATGTGTGAGGATGAAGAAAGTGCTCGCTTAAGTTTGCCCTCATGTCGCTTAAGTTTGCCCTCATGCCGCTAAAGCTTGCCCTCATGCCGACACATACAAAGTGAGGCTTGCAGCCCTGCCAATTCCTGAGCTACAGGATCGGCCTTTTTAAACTTTGATGCAGCTGCTTTGTCCCTATTTCCACGTACACACGCACACACGCATGCGCGCACGCATGCACGCACGCACGCACGCACACGCACGCACGCGCACACACACACACACACACACACACAAACTGATGACCTTTTGATTCCAGACACCAGCAACCGACCTTGCAGCCTGGTGCAGCAAGTGCACATGCTGGCCATCAGAGTCCACAGTGCCGTGGCCCCTGCCTAGCACCCCCTCAACCTCCGGCACAGTGCTGAGCAGCACCACCTCCAGGTTCAGCGCACATTGCACTTTGAAGCTTGGCATAGGGATCATGTCACCGCTTGTCTTCCTGCAGGAGCAGGCAGTTCGCAAGACCAAACATGCAATGATTAGGAACCATTTCTTTGCTTTTTTTCCTACAGGAGCAGGCAGTTTGGAGGACCAAGCATGCAATGAATAGGAACCATTTCATCGCTTGTCTCGCTACAGGAGCAGGCAGTCTGGAGGACCAAACATGCAATAAAAAGGGACCATTTCATCGCTTGCCTTTGTACAGGAGCAGGCATTCCGCAGGACAAAAACATACAATCAATGAATTGGAGCAAGATAATGACTTATAGATGAAAGATGTCATATGCTTGCCATTGCCTGGAGAAGCCTAACTAAAGTGATGTTATTACATTGGACCTCCCTCATAATGGCCGCTCCACCCACTTTTCTCATCCACTACTCAAGGTGCACCGCAATAGTGCCAGCGAGAGCTGTGGAAGCCAAAAAGGACCACAGCTGCTGCAACTGCAGGGAAAGTTGTTCCGCTTCTTACTTCAGCAATGCTGCCCTTGCAGGTAGGTACAGCAACGTAACCCTTGCCTTTCCTTACTCTTTGCTTCTCACCTGTAATGGCGCATCATACACTGGGCTCTCTCCATGCAGGCCAAGAATTTGCTGCGGACATCTGTGGACGGACAAAGAATCACATGCAAGGACAAGAAGTGGCTCTAGGGCTTAGGCGCTGGGCATTTTGAAGCCAAAAAGTTATGCGTATCAGACCTTTACACCCCAAAACATGCAACCATTCCCTTCAGGTGCCGTCTTCATTGGCACAGAGATGGTTCGTCCCACACAAGACACATTTTCTCCCTTGACGTTTGAGTTCATAACCTGCCATCACAAACAAGAATGATGATGCATACTGAGAAGGGCTCTGCTTGTGCCGTTGACAAGCATGCCGCGAGCATGCACTAACAAACGCCTTGATGGCATACAAGGCCAAGGACATGAACATATTTGGTACATCATCCCCTTACTAATCAAGCAAGCTGCTGCGCAATACAGCCCGAGAACCAACCTGGTAGAGTCACAAACGCAGCAGCAACCTTCGGGTAGTGCAGCACGCTATTCAGGTCGCCTGATATGAGCACAAACAAAGGAAAGATGTTGCAGACCATTATTTAAACCATTTAGGAAAGATGTTGCAGACGATCATTAAAACCATTTAAGAAAGATGTTGCAGACCATCATGCAAACCATTCAGGAAAGATGTTGCAGACCATCATTCAAACCATTTAGGAAAGATGTTGCAGACCATCATTCAAACCATGCACTAGAAGAAGTGCAGCTTGCAGTTCAACCTTGCCCTGCTGACAATTCTACTATGGCCGGCATGTGGTTCTACCATGCGGTTCAACCCCACAGCCTGCAGTTCCACGCCAGACAGATTGTACATCCAACCCTGGCCAGCATGAAGTCCTATCCTGGACAGAGAGCTTGTATGTCCACCTTGAGTAGCTTGCCATGCCATTCTGAAAGCAGACATCTTCCCGGCCAGCAAGTACACTGCAGATACCTAGGTCATGCTTCAAGCTAACTCCACATAGGCGCCTTTTTTGTGAGATGAATTGAGGTTTACAAAATTGGCTGCAAAGGGGTGAATTGCAGTGTTCTTGGGAAGAGTGGTTCCACTGTCAAAGTTTTCAGCTGGACAGATGCTTGGTAATGTTGTAAACTTGAGAGCACTGCTGGTGCCAAATAATTGCAACCATTCTATTTGCCTTGATAAAAATGGCGGGCTCAGTCTGATGATGTGCTTCTGATTGTCAGGCCTGGGTCACAGCAAAGCAGTGAAAGTCGTGCTGGCTCTTACATACATCTTCTCAATTCAGAGGAAAACTAAAGCTGCAAATTCATTGTGCAACCTTTAAGGTAGCACCTGTGAGCTTACCTTGTACTCGCCTATGACAGTGCCAGAGAACCTGAAGAGAGAGACAGTGTTGTGAGACAGCGTTGGTGTTCCTTGCCTTTGAAAGAGGCATGTATCGACTGTTTGTTGCAACCTAAATCTTGCTCAACAGATTCCCAAAAGTCATGTTGTCTCTTCCTGGCTTGCTTTTTGCAGCCATTACTCTCCCCCACATTTCTTGTCCTCCCCCTTTTGCTCCACAAGTAGACAAAGCAATCCAGGATTTGATTCAGAAGGATTCAAAACAGCCATCATGCTGCATCCAAGAGATGGCTCAAAAATGGCTCAAGAGTCTTTGGCTGCTCCCGAGCACAGCACAGGAATGCATTGGTACCAGAACCGTAATGAAGTAGGCAAGCAACTCAAAGTCTACATTGACTTTTTGTACATCACAAGCTGACGCGAGAGGGCAGCCTATACCAGAGAGCAGGCATATTATGCTCTCTGTGCATGCTTTCATGGGCAATGTGTGCACTTGCACAAGCACCAAATTGTGTTTTGTGAAAAGCACAAGTAGGGTTAAGAAAGCAAGGCCACCTGAGATTCTGAAGAACTTCTGAGCAACTCGTTTCAAGTGGACTCGTGGCCTTGTCCGCTACGCTCACATTACTTTGCTCAGAATGCTGCGCCTCTATGAACCATTCTTTCAAATCACTGTTACACTCTGAGACCTCAGAGTATGCTATAAAGCAAATCACAAGTCAGCACTGCGCTTACAAATCCATTCCTCAAACAACCCAAAATCACTGCAAGATAGAGAACTTATCAAACACTGGTACACAAAATATGTGAATGCTTAAACTCCTGCTCGGCCAGCAACAGGCCAAACACACCTTGGACTCTGCAAGCAGAGCACTATCGTGAGCCTGATCTGATGGTGGTGTGTTCAGCACATCCAGTACTCGCCCTGCCACGTTGTACAGCATGTCCACCAGGATCTGGAGAAGGGAGGACTCACAAGTCAGCCTGGCAGGGGAGCATACACAACAGGGCACAAGGAGCATGAAAATAGTGCTTTGGGAGCATTTACAAAGAGTGCAAGGAGTACTTATAGGCTGCTTATAACAGGGCTTTTGGAGCACTAATAACAGAGATGTCAGCCGAATGTTTTGGAAAGCACGGCACTGTAACCAATGTGCAGTGTGCTTTCCTACATGAAAATGTCAACCGAGATGTAAGCGTAGGCAGTCTAAACAGCCACACATGGAGCCATACTTACAGAAAAAAAGTGGGGCATGGAGAAGAAACCAAGCATGCATACTTGCTGAAGCCAGGGACAAAGCGCTACAATCATCCAGGACAACATGGAGAGAACTCACAGCTCGTGAGCAGATTCTTCTCAGTTATTAAACTTGGGTTTTCCGGGAACTACGGATGTAGAAGTGGGCCCGAAGCACACCCAATGCTTGCAGGAAAGCAAGCACAATAGCATCTGAGTATGCCTGTATTACATTTTAATCCTTTAATTTTCCCACATGTAAGAAGGGGCTTGAAACTTTGTGCTGCATTACAAGCACTACCAACCTGTAGGTGACTTCCTCAGAATTGAAGAGCTGTACAGTCCTGCGAGAGGGGGCCATCAGGACGTTAGATGCGTTGAGATCCTTACAATTTCATTTCACAGGAAGGTGGGGTGCAACTAAAAAATCCTGAAAGGGGTCCAAGATTGAAAAAGACATGCAGCAAGCATAGCTGAAAAGAAAGAAATTGGGTTCCAAGGTGGTTGAAACAGATATGTGGCAAGCAGCTCAAAAATAAGATTTTCAAGGGTCCCAAGATGATTGAAAGAGACATGTAGCAAGAACGGCTCAAAGCTGCAGTCCGTGCTCAAACACGGTTTCAAGATGGGATTCTGTCGAATAAAGCATCGATCCTTGTACCCTAGTGCAGCAAAATTCCTGTGAGCAGCCTCGGCAAGCCTACAGCCTGCAGTGCACTCTCCTTAAGCAGCTCCTTGCAGCATTAAGAGCTAAACAACGCATCATGCTACAGAAGGCACATCAAGGTATAGCATGAGTGCAGAGGCAGGCCAGCACTCGCAATATGAGCCACGACAAGGTACTGTGCGTGAGGCAAAGAAGGCATGCTGGATTATATCAACTGCCAAACTTTCCAAGTTTCACGTATGATTAAACTAATCTGAAGTGTCACACCAAAGAAGTGAGGGCCTTGATGAAGGTGCTAGAGACTCACAATCTGTCCAGGGCAGTCGTCAGGGGATGTTGAGGCAGAGCATCCAAAATGATTTTGTACAAGAAGTCTGGATAGCAGGCTAGGATGTGCACCTGCGTTTAGCATGGGCAGCAGGGTACAGCGCAAGCCATTACTCATGATGCATGTTAGTGTGCTAATCATAATGCATGTCAGCTGCTGCTCATGATGCCTGTCAGCTGCTGCTCATGATGCATGTCAGTTTCTTGTTCATGATGTACACCATTGTACTACTGTGCTTACACAATTTCATCCCACAAAAACGATAATTTTAAGGGGTGTGGGATGACTGCGAACACCAGGAAAAAATATTTTGGAGCATGCAGGGATGTGCGTGATAGTAAAAAAGATTATCCATGAGGATGTTTGGCATACAAATGAAAACGAGGCCCTAAGGCGCCTAACAGGCGTCAACAGGGATGAGAGGCTTCCTGAGCTCTAGTGAGGAGCCTCCCCAAGTGAGTAGTGGAAGCGACAGGAAGCAAGAGGAATTGCTGTTCAGCTCAAGCAGGTCGTCCCCTTGGCTGGCCCACCCTTTCCTAGGCAAAAAGAAGCCATACACTGCCTTCTTGCCCATCTCAGCACCCCCAGCACCATTCCTGGACCTGAAAAGTGCATTGGATAGCTGCATTCTTTCTCTTTCTGCAAGCAGTGTAACGGAAGTGGGCTGAGGTGGAGCGGGTGGGCAGCAGGGACGAAAAGAAAAAAAGTCAGACCAAAAGAGACACTGTTCCCCAGCCGCTACACCAATCTGCGACCTGAAGCTTCTATAAATTATTTTTGCCTCCGCCGCAACTCTGGTGCAGACCTGGGCCGGATATCAGCCATGGACCAGAAAAACCTCAGCAAGTCAGCAAATGTTTCAGTCAGATTACCGTTTGACCCTATTTAAGATTTAATGGGAGCATTATTGCTCCCCGCGACTCTGTGCTGAATTGAGGGCGGCAGCTTGCAAGCATGAGCAAGCTGGCGGAGGCCCTTCCTTCTGCGCCCACGTCAGTCCTGATGGGTCACCCCACCAAATCTGATACCACAGCATGGTTAGACGACCAAAGAGCAGCTTAAGTCCGAGAGCGCTGGTCATCTGGTGTAAGTTTCAAGATCCACCTTTTTCTGGCATGGGTGCAAAACAGCCTCTGAGCCACACAGAGCACCTCCACGTGCCAATTTTTCTTTGTTCCTCAATACTTGGGACTTAATAGCATGTTTGATTTGCTCAGTAACATGCACAGAGGAGGACTTAGGGCCTGGAAGTGCAGTTGGCCATACTAAGGGGGGTTCAGCCATGGGGACGACCAGCAGCAGATTGCAGCACAGCGTTTAATGCGGATTTTTGCAAAGAGTGTGAGGGAATGGATATGCTGAGCAAGCCTTCATTGTAGACGCAATCTGTGCAACAGACTTCTTGGGTTTCTGAACAGCAGCTTGCAGATCTTCACGTGCTGGAGCAGTGTGCAGCCCGCACACGCAATGCTCATTTCACATCTCTAAAGTTGCAGGGCTGTTTGCCCTTGCGGGAGTGTGCAGGGGACATACAAAAATTAATAACGAGGGGGCGCGGGAGCAAGGCGGGCACCATCAAATAACAGTTTTTTTTAGGGTGCGAAATGAATACGTGTAAATACGGAATGTCATTGTACTATTCATGATGCAGCAGCTGTCCATAACGCATGTCAGTGCTCCTTATGATGCATGTCAGTGTGCTCCTCATGATGCATGTCAGTGTGCTCCTCATGATGCATGTCAGTGTGCTCCTCATGATGCATGTCAGTGTGCTCCTCATGATGCATGTCAGTGTGCTCCTCATGATGCATGTCAGTGTGCTCCTTATGATGCATGTCAGTGTGCTCCTCATGATGCATGTCAGTGTGCAGCGGCAGTGTTGAACCTGACATAATGTCAGGAGTGCAAGTGCCAATTGTGATGATTTTCAAGCATGATTCATCAACACTTTGAACCCTCATGCACACCTCGCACACCTGCTTCCATTTCTCTTTGTTCATCGCTAAACAAATGACCCTTGACCATGCGAAAACATATTTTGATTTCAGGCCTCTTCTCATTCGCAAGAGCTGTCAAGGTCGCCTGCAGACACTCAGGTGGGAGGTTGATGCAGGGTAGCAACCCATACCAGTCACTACCTACCTCTTTGATTAGTGGCGCCCAAGTGATCTTGAACGTTGCCTCACAAAATCACCAGTATGCCCTAGCACTGCTTCACTAATGCACACATGGTTTCTTCGGGCATAACAAAACACTCATGGGCATGGCAAACTGCTTGACGCTGCACCACCGAGCTACAGTGTTTGCATCTGCACCCACCGAGGTATAGTATTTGCAGTCTGTGTCGTACAAAAGCAGGAGCAGGAAGGTCGTGAGGTCCACGGAAGCCTCCTTGTGCAGGCTGCTCATATGTGGGAGCTGACGAAGCAGGACAGCCAGCATGGACTGATGCTGCGTGGATTATGTGAGGGCACACAACATGGATCAAAAAGATTTCATCCATTTTACCAAAAAGACCGAAAAGAGGCTGGAACATGCACACAAACCAACGTCGCAAGTTATAACTTGCTTGTGTGCAAGCTTTACATTGAGCACTTGTGAATGCAGGCAAAGCAGTTGCTTACACTTGAAGTGTGGCATGTCAGACACTTGTCCACGCCTCTTGAAGAGGAATGCAAGCATGCGAACGCCCAGAGAAGAATCATCATGCTGTCTAAAACCTGAATTCAAACTTTTGGCAGGAAAAAAAAATGTCTCTCCCCAGTTTCCAATGGACCCTGCTTTGTTCTAAAGCACTGCAAGGGCTTGACTGATCGACCTACTGCACCTTGTCTCCCCGTCTCACCATGCCGCCACACAGCCGGCCCGCAATTCCGGCCAACATCGCTTGCATCTCATGACACGCTCGCTCTAGCCAGCGCTTGAGCTGAGAGCTGTCCGCCGCAGCCGATCCACCATCCCCCGTTCTAAACTCTGCGTCCAGCTGGGAGAGTAAATCGTCAACCCTGCTTGGTGGCGCTTGAGGTGGGTTCAAAGGGCAAGATGGCCCTTCATGCTGCAGCCCAGACATGACGAGTTGGCATGCCAGCGGGCGCACAGGGGTGAGGCCCACAAAGCCGCTCAGGAACTTGCTCAGCCTAGACACGTGGCCTGCTGCAGCTGCGCGCCGTGGGTGGTTGGGGTCAGCGGCTGTGGTGGCTGCCAGCGTCAGGCGCGCCAAGGCTATAGAAAGGGTTAGGGTCAGGGCACGGAGTTCGGCGGCAGTGATGAGGTCAGGCAGAGAGGGAGCTGGGCCTTGAGGCGGCGCGTCAGAGGGGGCAGGCCTGTGGCGGGGGCAGCAGCCTGGAAGGAAAGTCATGCAGGGATCTGATTGAGAATGAGGGTGACAATGACATTATGAATGCATATCTATGAGGAATGAGGCGGAGGACCAGCATGGCAGTGGCTGAGCTTGCATTTGTTGCATCAGCTTGTGTGCATGCATGCCTACCTGCTGCATCTGTATGCCTGCCCAACTGGTGCCCTGCACCGTGTTTTTTCTTGCTCTCTTGCCTCAATTTTTCTGTCCCAGAGTCTGGGCCACTTAGAGCTTGAGCGCCTGATGATGCATGCAACTTATTCATATGTCATATGTACCTCTGGGGCGCATCCAGCAGCCCCCTGGCACACACTCACCTTCATATGAAAAGGAGGACAGATCACCACAATCGCAGGCTCCCCCTGAAGACAACAAGAAAGCGTAAACATGTGGGTAGCAGTAAATGCAGGGTTTGAGGCGAGGCAGCTAGTATGGGACGACCTGAGCACTGAAACAAGCAGGACATCAGAACGAGTGGAGGACTGGTAGTGGCTGGATCATGAGCAAAGCAACATGGCAACAAATGACAACTGTCAGGAAACAGCAGCTGAGGAGAGCTGCGCACCTGCTGGGCTGGCATAGATACAAAAGTCGTGGCCTTCATGGCACCCGTTCCGAAAACAGTCGATGCAAATCGCAGACGTGTTGCTCTGCTGGCAGGTCTGAAAGCATGTCCAACGCCAGCACGCAACAGTTGTGAAAAGCGTGTTGCTCACTTCTTCACTTTGCGCTACACCTCAGCAGCTTGTGCACACGCGTGTTCACTGCACCATCTTGAATTCATTTGCCTTGATGCATCACAGGTGTAGTCACGGCAAAAGGTTCTATACTTTGTCTCACAGGACATGCTTTGGAAGTTTGCATGAAAGAAAAGAAATGACGATGCGAGCGTGACTTCTGTGTAATGTATGCAAAACAACTGAGGAAACAAGTGCGTTGCATATCATTCGTGCATGCAATTGGATGTGCATACAGGTAATTTGTTTTGCGTCCATGAGCATGCATGCTCAAGTCTGTGTGTGAGCCTTGAGTTCGCACCTTGCATCTTACGGCCAATGCCCCCGCAATCCAGACATTCGTGCAAGGTCCTAAACATTTGTGCACGGCATGGGCCCCATTAACCTTGGCAAGGAAATCACTCACGCCACACCCAGTGTCGGCCTCTATGAGCTGTTCACAGTGACACAAAAAAGTCTCATCCATCAGTACAGTTTGCTCCTTAATGGACAGTCTTCAAACACTTGGTTCAGAAGTCCTGAACAAGAGCTTCATCCATTAGGACTTTTAGTAAAAGCACTCATTTCCCTTTCACACCCTTTCGTTGTTTAAGTACTGCGTAAGGCACTGGCTTTTAACCCTGGTCGAAAACTCGAGTGGGCGGAAAAATCAACGTCCTCCCAATACATATAAACCAAACAACTGATAGGACAACCAACCATTATCGCATTGTTAGAACTTTCCCGTTTTTAATTGGGATCTTTATTCTGCGACAGGTTGCCAATCCGTCAGCGGCAACACGAAGCACTGCCACAATAATGCCACATCTTAAAGGCACCCCCTTCAAAAGTGAACAAGCGAATTATGAAAACATCCAGCATGCTTGCCTGACTGCTCAAGAACAAAGGGATTTCCCAAAAGCAAAAATACTTCCTTGTTTTCCTTAATCATTTCTCCGGCCTGCGCAGCTTTTTCTGTTTTTGCCAACCAGCTGCCATGTCTCTGTAGAGTCCTGTGGGAAAGTGCGTTAACTTCATGCTTTTTTAGCAACGCAAAAAGAAGTTGTAGACTTCAAGCTTTTCTTCTAGTTTCAAGCGTAGGTCTGGTTTGGTTGCAGGCTATCTCTTATCTCTTTATGCTTCAGCTGAGCTGCCCTCGTAGGCAGGTACAGCTATGTAACCCTTTCCTTTCTTTATCTTCATGGGAGATATCCTATGTTTCCTCTTTTCCTTTTAACTGATGTGGGGAGCGTCTTCACTGCCTGGTAGTTTTCCTTTTCCTCTTAGTGAAGGAGATCTTTTTGCTCACTGACATCCTGGATGCGCTAATAAAATCTCCAATCAGCACACTGGCAGTTGCTGTCGATATGCTACCATTGAACAAGCTCTCTGTCTTACTCCAGCCTGAGGCAGACGTCAAAAGCTGACTTGTGATTCTGCTCAGCTGCCCTTGTAGGCGGATATAGCGGTGTCACCTTACCTACATCCATTAAGGAAAAGGAGCCACACTGCTTTGGAAACCCTATTACCCTCCCCCCCGGGCATACAAACTGCAAAACATATGAAAGATTGAAATCTCAATCTTTCCAGCCTTTCATTAGCCAACGATATCCTCAGCCCATTCGCAACCATCTGCAGGAGGTAACAATACCTGTGTGCAGCGGAAATGTTCCCTGCGTCCCTTTGTCAAAAATCTACCCCCTGGCTGTTTCAGGAAAAGCTGCATCCATCACTTCTTTTAGGTCACAATGGCTTTCAGAGATCACATGGAGCTCTGGTGGTAGCTTGCTAGAAATGCTCACTGCAGCCCTACTCATGTGCTCAGCAAGCTTTCTCAACAACTGGTCTTTGACAGAATGCACCCCGCCAGCCGTATCCACGACCAGGAGGCAAGGTATGCAGGTGCTGCCATCAGTGCTCCACTTCCAGCAGCCATGATACCTGTGAAAGCCAAAAAGGAGAATGTAAGACACAAATCGAGATCATGGCTTTCCAGAAGGGCGTTGGAAATTAAGCGCTTGATTGCAATCAAGTGGGCTTCTAACTCAAAGAATGTTTTTGGGGTTGGAACAGGGACACGAGGAACAAAATGTTGGGAAAGAGGGACCAGGTTGATCTTCCTCAAACATACTAAAGAAGGTACTTGACAATGAACTACATCAGGTTACTGGAGTGGCAATTTTTAAATTGCACCTCATTTCTGCAAGTGCAGGTTACATTAGGCCAACATGAAAATTAAAGCGCGTCATTTTGAGTGTAAAGTAGCCACCTTGCGTCAGCAAGAAAAAGCTTTCTCAAGGCTCAAAACCATAAGAGATCACCCCCGAAAAAGTGGAGGATTTAAAAAGGAATTGCCCAAAATTCCACAGCAATGCAGAGGAAATCAAGGGGCATTTTGTCCACCAAGAGCCGCACTTAGAGCTGGCTCTTGAGCAGGACAGGGCACTGATTTTTGCGTTGCAACAGAAAGGTGTGCTCCTGAGATGGCTTGGAGGCCAGCCTGCAGCTGCTCAATAAAAGGATCTAGATGGTCTTGAAAGGCAGAGTACTGAATGGAGGAGCAGGCAATCTAGATGGTCTTGAAAGGCAGAGTACTGAATGGAGGAGCAGGCAAACATCATGCCAAACTGGGCTGCTCTTGCCCTACTGGTCATGCTAGCAGGCCATTTTACGTAGGTCATATCATTTTTTCACCAGAGAAGTTGTCTAACCACCCTCAGGTTGAATTGACGCCTACCGTAGTGACATTATATCGTGGTGCAAAAAAAATGTTCTTGACGGGTGCAGACAAATATTGCAGCAAACATAGTTTTCGGTCTGTGAACCAATGTGACCCCCTTTCCTTAATTGATGTAGGGAGTGTTTCACTGCCTACGTAGTTTTTCTTTTCTTTTCTTTCTTTAAACGTACGGATTTGTGCGGGTAAATCAAAAGTACTTTTTCTGACCATTGGGGTGTGTGAATGATAAGAATTTTCTGGTCCAGAGGATGGGCGGACGATTGGTATGCATGGCTTCCTTGGTGAAAGTGGGCTTGCTCCTTTAAAGGAAAGTGACTGATCTCGAGACAGAAAAGCTCATGCATGGAATTGCAGAGCAGGCACTAATGCTTATTTGAGATTTGAATGAGTAGTTGAGATATGAGGGAAGAGCAGGAGCTGTTTGCCCCTGCTGATTTGTGCGGATTGCCCATTATTATTTACAGGAGGGGGTGCATATTCACTGCGGAATTGCAAAACTAATGACTTTTTCGAGGCGTGCGGGATGAGTACGCGTCAGTACGGTGTGTGAAAAGCACTTCTCTGGCAGTAACATCCCACAAGGCCCCTGACAAAGAGGGAGAGAGGCTTTTCAGAGGCTTTCAGAGCCGCTTTGGCAGCAAGACATACCCTCTCTACCATCGTCTTCACAGTGGTCCTTTGTGCCATGCCATCGCGCCATGCCTTAGTTATTCCTAGTTAGTCCTTGAACCAGCCGGGGACCCAGCCTCTGCCTGCACAGTGGAACCTTCTGCCTTTCCATGCCCCAGTGATCCCTCTGTTCAATTCTCTTAAACAATTATAAACAAGTGAAAGAGGCCGGAACCTTCCTACCCATGGACCTTCTCCCTGTATCAAGGGAACCAGTTTGGCCTTACAACAGGCATATTCTACGCTATGAGCATCAAACATAAAACAAGCTGAAGGACTTGAAAGCACGGAAGGCCTGCAAGTGCCAAATACAGTCATATGTAAAACCTGCTGTGGTCAAGGACGTTTGAAAGAGGCTCATGCTCCAACCCAAAACACCTGTTGTTCTATCCTGTATTGTAACAACAAGTCGCATGCAAACTGTGCCATCTGAATGGCCCGAGCAGCTCAGCAATTGGCACGCAGCCCATGGTCACACATAACTTTTTGAAACACACGTGCAAAAGCATTGGCAGAAAAAGAAACTAAAACAAAGACAAAGTACTGTCCATCAGTCTCATGTCTTTCTCATTGGGTTGACTCAGTTTTCCGGGAAGCAGGTTGCTAACAATTTGGTCAAAAGTGTCAACCCAGATACTTAGTGCCTGCTTCTGTCATCACATACACTCCAGAGCAAACAGCATAGCATAGCATAGTAGAAATGTGCGGTGGGGTGGTAGGGCATGGCTAATGCCTGTAGCTGGCACGGGTTGCTCCATGATTGCTATATATAGGCTGTGACTGTCACCCTTCGATGGTAAGCACCCACATGCTTATACATTGTGCTCAGAAGGGACGAATAGCAGACTGCTTTCCTGGCTAAAAAAAGAATGTAGATGTAAAATAGTAACGCTCCCCACACCGATTAAGGAAAAGGCTCACACTAGTCTGGACAATAAGTTTTATGCTTTTCGGTGGGAAAATGCACCATCAGATGTTATCCATACGTATCAATGACAAATGCCCGCAAGCAGAGCCATGTTTTCAAGGTAATGCAAGCAAACTGCGCCTTGAACACGCTTCGTGGCTTTGGACATTGTCCACCTCCAAGAAGAGAAAAAAAGTGAGGGACACCAGAAGCCTTGTGGAAATTTTTGGAAGGAATGACCTCCTTTTATTGCAAAATCCAGGGGCTTAGGGCACATTTCTCAGTCGTTGCGTTAATTTCAGGTGCATTGATGAGTTGAGCACTGCCAAGCCAAACAAAGGAAATGCATTACTGATTTGGGGTTGCTGCGATGCCTGAAATCAAAATAAATGCGCTAAGCAAACCAGAAACCAGTGCAATGACGAACCTTGAAAGGAGGTCTTGCAGTTGCTCCCAACCCTCAGGCTTGTGACATTGGTTTGTGCCTGAGTTTGTTACACCGCGGGCATTGATCCTTGATTTCCACTCCTCCAAGTTGCTGCAGACACACTCAACCACGACCAGCTTCGCGCCAAACTACTCCGCAAGAGGCACACAACAACATATGTGTTAATTTTTTCTGGATCCGGTGACATGGTTCCTGCTAGGACAGTGGGGGTATCTGCTTTCACATTGGTCCAGCTGCTACAATGTGGAGCAAGGGTGCCCTCATTAAGCAAAAAAAACAATACCTAAAACAGAAACCGCCCTGCATACCTGTTCTGCTGCTTCTTCGAAGGTCTGGTACAAGGAGACACGTGCAAGCGGGGTGTCGACCACAGCACTGATGCCATTCGACAGCTGCCTCTTCACTATCTGTAACAGGACCTGGGGAGAAATAGCGAGGCAAGATGTAGCGCCTGAGCTGTTGCAATAAATTGCAATCTGTTCAAGGAATAATCTGGTTCAGAGAACAACGTAGGGAGGATGATTGGCAGAGGATGTGCCCACAAAACATGCAACAATTATGAATCCCTGTCATGAGCGCAACGCTCGCGACACAAAGAAAGGGCGTATCTGCACCCTCAGAATATCACTGAACACCGGCATCATTCAAGTATGCCTGACATGCTTCAAAATGATGCACACAACGCACATTCTCACAACACAAGGGAAGGATCCAATATTATCCAACGTGTGATGCTCTGTACTACTCTTCTCAAAGGCGGAAGCTTGACGAGCAAGAGCATGTGCTTTAAGCACCTGCAGTACCTGGTAGGAGAGGCCATTCCAGTCAATATCAGCATTCTCTTTCATTACATAGGGCTGGAAGCAATCCCGTATGTCGTCTTTGTCACAAATCGGGATGCCCAGCGCCTGGCTTATGGAGCTGCAACCAGTTTGTCAATCAATTCAATGCAAGCTCTGTAACATTAGCAGGAACAGCATGGGGCAGGGCTGTTTGCAGAAACCTGCTCTGCAGAATCCTCTCCAATTCCCTCCACTTGGAAGACAAGCTCAGTAGATCTGCGAAGGTCAACAGCTGCACAGTATCACCTAGCCAGCGTGCTCTTGCCACTCCCAGGATGACCTTTCATAAGGATGAGGCTGGGCATCAGCTCACTAAGGCGTGAATTGCTCAGCTCACCGGGTGCACATCAAAACAGTGTTAAACCTGCTTACGTCTCCAGGTGTGTAAGTATGTCTTTCTAACGCAATCATCATGTTTGTCTTAAACTTTCGGAATTTCGAGTTTGTTGAAGAAGCGCACACATCAAAAACAGGTTTGGCGGGTTTGGCTGTTTGTCCAGCACTCCTCCCAAGTTAGGCTGACATCTGCAAAACAAAAAATGTCGTCATTATGCCCTTAAATGGGAAAGAGAGGTTGCCATCGTTCCTTTCTGAGGTGTGTACATGTGCTGCTGCCTGATTCAAGAGTCTTGACACAGTGGCATGGAGAGCTACTGATGCATTTCTTGGACTCATAACCTTTGCAGACCGTTTTATTTGAGGTTCCTCAAAGCGCAAAGCAAAGCGCTTGTGCGTACAACAGCAGTGACAACAGCAGCAGTGGGAGCAGCAACAGCAACAGCAGCAGCAGCAGTAGCAGCAGTAGCAGCAGCAGCTCTGAGTGGCAGGTGGGCCACTGCATGAGTGTGCACACCTGCGGTCAGATGAGAGGGTAAATTTTTGCGTGTTGCACAAGCATGTACGACGTGAGACAAGTGCATGGTTGCCTCCTGTCATCGCTCTCTGCTTTACATGCTCTCTGCTGGACCGTTTGCAGGCCATCCTATACTTGGACAGCCGTGCCCTTGGAAGGCTGCGGAGCCCGACAGTGAAACAAGTCTCCTGTGTTCCTGGAGATCCCTTTTGTGTTCTGAATTTTGTGTTGTGGCAGCCTGTGCAGCAGCAGGAACAACCTATCTGCATTCCCTTGCATCAGCTACGTGCCTCAGGCAGCCTCAGCTGCACTCTCTTCCACTTTCCTGCTGTGGAGGGTGGTCCTGGGTGCAGTGGCAGTACCGTTGCCAGGCAGACTTGCAACAAGTTCAGGCCCGTTGCGTGCAAGGAGCTCTTCCAGGCCTTATTCCAGCAGCAACAGCGCATTGACTACATTCGCGAGCAGCAGCGCCGCTTTCAGGGGAAAGCGTCCTTCAGCACTGCAACCGACCCACAGGAGAAAGCGCACAGCTACACGTACGAAAGAGGCAAGTCTTGGTGGAAACTATTGCGCCACAAACTTTCAGCATCAGCAGCAATGCCGAGCAAAACAAGAGCTGTTTTGTGTGCTTTCTTGCGCGAGCGAGCAAGCATTGCCTCCTGAGCAGCGAGCATTTGCAAGCCACGGTCTTCCTTCCTTCGCAGGCGACGCGTTGAACAACGGCATCGCCCTAACCTTCCAAGACATCACAGGCAGCAACCCTGTTGTTGTCGCGATCTCCTTGGCTCTCCCTCTACATGGTCACAGCATGAACATGTCATCCCCTACATCCTCGCAAGTGCACCAGCAGCACCAGCAGGCAAACCCAGCACAGACTACAGAATGCCACCGCAGCGCGGAGCAGCAAGGAGAACCTGCGGGTGGGGTTGCAAGCACGCAAGATGCAGGAACACCCTGCAACCAGTGTGCCAACTTGAGTCCATCCTCTACTGCCCAGCTCTCCCACCAAGCAGACAGCATGCAGGTTGATGCAGGTAAGCCCCAGAAATTGGTAGGCCATTAGGGCAAATGGCACAAGGACGCTCACACTTGCATGTGCTGATGGCAGCTGTCTTCAACCAGCGTTGCCAGGGGTGTCCTGCAGCTCACCTCCCCATCTCTTACTTGGTCAGGTCGTGGGAGTGACATCAGCTTACACAGTAAAGTGATGGGACACCAAGGCACCACGGGAAGGAGTAGAGGGGACAGGAGTAGAGGAGGCAGCCCTCCAACTGGTTTTGGGAGAACACACCGCAGGCCTGATGTGCGCGCAGCACGAGTGGAGAGCCCACCTGGAAGCAGACCGTACGAGCCCAAGGATTCGGATGTTGCAGAGCTGCAAGGGCCAGGGGTGGCGTCTCAGACTGAGGGCAGCACAAGTCATAAGCCCCCTGCTTCTGAGGGACAGCAGCAGCATGGGAGCGTCGCTGCTGCTGATGTGCCGAGGGCAGGAATGGGCAGCGTGGCACCAGGCAAAGGAAGAGGTCCTGATGAACAGCATCAGGCTTCCCTGCCGGGATCTGGAGAGCACAGCGGCAGAAGCAGCAGCACTGAGGCAGCTTCCCTCAAGCAGCGGCATCACAAGGGGGGCGTAGAGGCAGGTGTGGTCGCAACCAAGCAGTACAGCCATCAGGAGAAGGAGCTGGAAGCGGTGATCCAGAATGGAAAGGTCAGGAACGGCATGATAGCTTATGGAGGGGGGGTTCCAGAGCCGCCCCCTCCTGCCAGAGGGGTAGACAGTGAAGGCGGATGGCGCAGTGCAGAGGGCCCGTCTAGCCCCACCTCTCAGCCGCATGTAGCAGATGCTGTGTCTCAGCACATAAGTGGCTCAAGTGGAGTGCAACAGGATGAGGCCGCGGTGCCGAGGCTGCAAGCTGACCCCACCAGCAGCAGCTCTGCCTCAGCCAGCACCGGCAGGCCCCATTCGTACACTCAAAGGGGGGCAACGCGCTCGGAGCCACCCTCCCAAGTGTCTAGCCCCCCAAGGCCACTCCGGCAGCCTGAGCAGCAGCCTCCTCAACAGCAGCAAGGCAGCGGTCTCAACGGGACCTCCAGCAGCCCAGACTCCCAGACAGCATCCGCGGGGAGCCATGGCAAAGCAGGCCCTGGGGGATTATTGATAGGAAGGGAAGCAGGCAGCAGCAGCGTCAGTGCCAGTGAAGTGAGGTGGAGTAGCAGTGAAATCAAGGGCCACCCTAGCATAAGCTCACGGCGGAGCTTAGGGGACGGTGGCACAGCTCACCTGCAATCAAGAGGGGCTGAAGATGGCACGGCAGCTAGCACAAGCAGCAGCAATAGCAGCCTGGGGCACCGGCATAGTGTGGGGGAGGGCAGAGCCAGCAGCAGCAGTGCGGGTGGCAGTGGTAGTGGAGGGGCAGGTGCGCACGTGCGTGGGATGGCGCACAGCAGCAGCTTCGATGCTAGCAGCAGTGGAGGGAGCGGGCGTGGCAGCAGCAGCAGCAGCAGTGGGTGGGGCCAAGGCGCACAGAGCTATAGTAACCCCCCCTCTGCACCGTCGTTGTCACGAGGCCGAGGGAGCAGGGGCAGTGCAGGCAACCTGTCCTCTGCAGGGGGAGGCAAGCACGGGGGCGGGGGCTATGGCGGCCACAGCCATCATCAGCGCACGCAGTCCTACAGCCCGCGGTGGAATGCGGGTAGCGGAGGTGGGGCAGGGCGGTTCAGCATGGATGAGGTGCTGCTGGCGCAGTCGCAGCAGATGGGCAACGGCCCGCACAAGGGCACCGCTGCCCAAGTGAGTGATTGAGTACTCCTGATGATCCTGATGACACGCCTTTGAGTCCAAAGGTCGACCTGCATCTCATGTATACGTACCAATAAATTGGGAGGTGTGAGGTCTAGGGGTACGAGGGAGTCGCTTGCTTGCCAACTGTTGTGCTTGAGCACCGAGGAGGCAGCTCGTGATGATGGGTCCGGTGTATCAGGGTGGGGGCTTTGTGGGTGAGCAGCAGAGGGTGCAGAGATCTGGACAGGGTGTGAAGTGCATATGTGCCTTGCGCCTTCTTGCTGCTTCTTGTGTGCTCCCGCACCTGGAGGCACGATTTGCTCTTCACAGTGCGATATCAACGCCAAGCATAGATAACAAACACGAAACATCATGATTGTGATCAGCACCCGTTTAAGCAAGATGGTATCTTATCGGAACACATGTATCCTGTCATTTGTACGCGTTTACTGATACCCGTGCCTGTCCTCTGCTGACCTGCTCATGCATGCAGCAGGCGATGCTAGACACGCCCGGGCTGACCACGGTTTGCCACGAGCCAGCAGCATCTGCAGACTTGGAGCGGTTCTTGGTGCAGGTTGGTGCATTAGCCATTCATGATGACTCATGTCACAATTGACGCGACACCTGAGGAGGATGTCAGCAGGGCCCTTGTGAATCAGTGCATGAGCAGCGCTGTTATCAGCACTTGTAGCCTGATGCAGGCTGTGAAGGCAAGGAAGGAAGAAGATTACACTTGCCTCGAGGCTGTGTGCATGAAGGGAAGGACCAAAGTCCCCGCCAACAGGGCCCCAACAGAATCCCCCAAGCCGGCCCAAAGGCTTAAATACTGCATAGTTATCAGCGCGCTTGTTGCCCTATTCTTGCTGTTTCTTGTGTTTTAGAGCAGGCTGGGTCATGCAGGCACTCTTCGGTTCCCTAAGTATCCCAAAGGACACGCATGCACAAGTAAAACCCTGGATCAAAACCCAGGGTCACGCAGGCACGAATGGGACCTGCAGGCTTCCACCAGCCCCATTGTCTTCTGTTCAGGCAGTTCAGCTGAGCCGCAGGCACAGTCGCATCCGTGCATGTGTGCAGAACACAGTTCTTACATCAGGTCACACATCCCCTTTGAATAAGACACTTTGCTCACACCAAGACCCTTACGTGTGGAGGACCTCCGGCTTTTAACAATGGGTGCCGCCGTTCCGTTTGTCATGTGTCCCTAACAGGTCACCCCCATGATCAATGTCGACCTCACGCGCCCCTTGGAAGAGGCCCTGCCCTCGTTGTCCCTGGAAGATGTGTGGCGCTTCTACCATGACCCCAGCTTGCACGGCCGTGAGGTGGGTGCGCAGGCATGCAACCTTGCACAGTGCGCACGATTGCCAAAAGGGGGCTGCTGCGCTTGTGCAAGCAGGGTAGGTCTGCCAGAAGGAGTAGAATTCTGCTCCTGAATCAGAAGGCAGATCGTGTGGAGATGTTTGACGGGCTTCAGTGCGTGTCTGTGGCGGGCAGGATTCATGGCAGAGGGCTTTAAATCCTCTCATGATGTCTGAGGCATCTTCCATTATTCTGGTACAAGTGCTCGCCCAGTACGAGGGCATGTATCTGTGTGCATGTCGTCGTGCGGTCTGCTTTTCACAACACCAGGAGAAACAGCTGGCGTCATGCAGGCGTGCGTGAGTGCCTGCATAGCTGTTGTGCAGAGTTTCCGGAGAGTATCTTAACTGCACGACAAACGGAGAGGTTTTCAGATGAAGCTGTTTGTGCAGTACAGATCCATCGCTCAGGAACGACTCCTTGGCGTAGGCTTGTCTGTGGGAGACGTTTCATGAACAATCTTTTCAGACATCATTGGTTAGGCCTTGCAAAGCAAAGGTGAACTCTGCTGGATGGATTGAAGGAGAGCTCTAACAGTTATAGAGCAAGGGGGGGATTGTGGAACAAATGCGGGGAAGTATCCACCAACAGTAAATCAACTGATTGGTGCCATCAGATTGGGATGCAGTTTGACCTTTGACTTATCCTTAAACGCAGAGGGCAACCATACCGCAGGAGAGCAATGCTCCCACACTTCCCATGGTATGGGCGCCCTTACTATTGAAGGAGAAGTAGGTGCCCTTAAAAAATCCGGATAAGGCTCAGCAGGGAACTCCAGTTGCCATGTGCTTAACGAGCTGTCGCTACTTTTGCCCCTTGCTTGCCCTCCTACCCTTCCAAACTCAGATGTTGGTTGGAATGGGACACAAGACATCAGCATGGCCCTTGCACAAGGATGGCATGCTGGCGCACACGCATGGTGTCTGCTCTCTGAACCCAGCCATGCATCCACACATCACCGTCATCTCAAACATAATGCGCACCATAAAGTCACATAGTGAAATGCAAATTCCTGTAATCCTGATTAGAAGAATGAACATGCCTGAACTTCCGAACCCCTCCAACAAAATTGGTGTGGATCAAGCAGATAGAGGTTGTATCAATCCCTGGTGCCGCTCCATCCTTCCAGGTCTACACGCTGGGCGGCGCGCGAGGGCCCTCCGTCAGCTACTTTGTGCCCTATCTATCCGCCATGCAGCTCTTCACCCCCGCGTCTCCCAAGGTAGGACTGAATCCTTTGTCGCTTTGTGCCCTTTACCGCTGTACAGACTGCACCGTGCTGTGCTGCGCTGCATAGAGAGGAAGGGACACACAGGGGTGGAGCCCACCCTCGGGTGCACAGAGGTGGAGCGCATATCTTCTGTGTGCGTTCAGCTGCTGTCCGGACTGCACTGTTCTGCGCCATGCTGAGGGGGTGAGGACAGGGCGCGCAGAGGTGGACCCCATGTCCTCTTAAGTCCTAAGGCCTAAAACAGGTTTACGTTTTTTCGGCATGGCCCATCCAAGCTTCCAGGTTGTGCATGAGGGCAGGGTGCCAGTGTGAAGGTCGTGGGTGATGACTCCCTACCTTCGCTTAGTGGCTCGCTCAACTGCGCACAGGGAAGCCCATCACACCACCCATGCAGTGTGTGCTCCTGAGGAGAGTCATGCACAGGCGTACACCAACCTGGCAATGGCTCATGCCCCCTGCTTGCTGCTCCCCTGCCTCCTTTCCTGTACAGGACCCCGGCACCAACCGCTTGTACGTGTGCGACACCGAGGGCTGGCCCAAACATATGCACCTGCGCTTCGAGCACTTTGAGACGGAGCTGCCCTTCAACCGCGCCCCGCTGTACGACCAGATCGATGTGCTGGCGCAGCAGCTCTCAGCCAGCAGCAGCTCTGGGACATCAGGGCCGCCTCAGCCCCCAGGCAGCGCCAAGCACCAGGCAAGCCCACCTGCCTCCTCTACCAGCAACTCCGGCAAGCCGCCCAACAATACCCATGCCACCCAAGATGCGACCACCAGCAGCGGCAGGCAATCCCCATGCCCTACAGCACCACCCCCCTCCTCATCTTCAGCAGGCCAAACAACAGGCAAAGAGCAGCCGTCACAGCAGCCCACGCCGCCACCGCCTCCACAGCCACAAGTCACCACCGCCTCGCAGCTGCCAGCCAGCTTGGGCGCGGTGCTACGCGAGAATCGGCCCCCGGGACCCTCGCTGCTGCGAGACGTGCGCATTGCAGAGCTGCACCCTGCAAGCTGGTGAGAGCGCTGGGGGGTTTGGTGTGAGCGCCACTCTTTTCCAAGTGCTTGCCAAACGGTGTCATTGTGTGCAAAGAGCGGTTTTATTGTGTGTAAGCATTGTTATTGTGTGTGTGTTGTGAGGCAGCCTGATAGGGTGATTGTGAGGCATGCATGCAGTGACAACATGCAGACTGTGCAGCTCCAGCTCGTGATATGCACGGGGGGGGGGGGGTTGTGGCCTTTTTTGTTCGGGCTGAGGGGGTTGTTCCAAATGAGGGGGGCAGGGGAACGTTGATGTCCTGGCTGAGCTCCCATCGGGCCCATGTGCACATTTTGCAGAGGCTGTGCATGTGACCACTTGAGTACCTCCAGGTGCAGAGTCGGTCGCTGGATCTGAAATTACTGTGCCTGCCCTCCTTGCTCCCTTTCTGCCCTTCATGAAGGTATGCTGTGGCCTGGTACCCGGTCTATCGGATCCCTGATGCGCCACTGGTTGCGCGCTTCCTGACCTTCCACTCCTTTGCGCCTCTGGTGACGAGCATACAGAACACCCTAGCTGCGCTGCAGGAGGGGCAGCAAAGGTGGGAGACGCTTGCAAGCTCGTGTGCACGCGCTTGAAAGCGTGCGAGCGTATGTGTGTGCGTTTCTGTTAGATTACACCCTATAGCCGCACTGCAGGAGGGCTAGCTAAGGCGGGCGTTGCTTGCAAGCTCATGTGCTGTGCGTCCATGCATGCTTGCGTGGTTTTTTGTCAGGTTTACCCTGTAGTCGCGCTGCAGGAGCACCAGCAAAGGTGGGAGACGCTTGCAAGCAATGGGGTCTTGTTTGTGTGCGCTCATGTGTGGCAGGATTGTATGAGCGGCAGTGGATGCAGGCTTGCGATTTTCATGCCTAGCACAAGCAATGTACATGAGCCATGGCTGTGCTCACCCTGGATGTGTGCGTGGTTTATAAGGATAGCATTTTGTCCAACCGCAACCCTACAAAACACTGTGAGGCTGGCACTGGATGCAGAGCCAATGCTTTCCTGCCCTTACATCTGTCCCCTGCTCTTGCCAAACCTGTTTGCATGCATGGCTTTCCTGCCCTTACATCTGTCCCCTGCTCTTGCCAAACTTGTTTGCATGCATGCTCACACTGTGCCCTTTTGTCACTCACCTGTGTGCTTGTGCACTCGCGCCGTGCCCTTCTGCTCACCCGTTTGCTTGCCCACTCATGTCAAACCCTTTCCTCCATCGCCCGTGTGTTTGCGCGCTCATGCCGTGCTGTTTTTTGCTCGCTTGGTTGCTTGCACACTCTCAGCATACCCCGCTCCTCTTCAACCTCGTGCTTCCGCACTCATGCCCTGCTCTTCTCTTGCTTCACTACTTACTTACGCCGTGCTCTCCTCTCACTCACCTGCCTGCTCCCTCGCTTGCTCACATGCACACATGGCTCACATGCATTTGCTTTTGTTCACATGCTGGGCCATGTCTGCAGGCCCATGCAGCTGCTGCCGGTGGGTGTTGTCGGCCTGAAGTGGTACAACATGCACAACGAGCGGTGGCTCGAGGCATTGCACGAGGATGGCCCCGGGGGCCAGGTGTCCAGCGCCACCCTCCCTGAGGACCCCTCCTCCACCATGTACGGGGCCCCTGGTATGGGAGGTGGCTATGGTGGGGGCCGAGGGAACGCCAGCCGGAGGCATGTGCAAGCACAGCAGATGGACATTCAGTTCCAGGTGCGCATCAGCCATGTCTCAGCAGCTAGTGTGCTTGCTTGATTGATTGCTTGCTTGCCTCTGCGAGTGCATTGTTGGTGTGGGCGCGTCCTGTGCTGCGTGCTGCTGTATTGTAACAGGCTCCAGTGCCTGCCATTAAGTTTGCACCTCAATCAGTGGGCAGGAAGCACTTGCTTGCTGCAATGGTAAGTACTAGTCCTTCGCTTGAAGAAAAAGATCATTAATTAGTCCTGATTTGTAGCAACGATGGTGCTGATGGATGCATGGCATTTTGCCACATGTGACTCAGTGAAGGCCACCTTGCTACTACAGTTCATACCTGGTCGTTTGAAACGCTCATGCAAACTTACAAAACGACGAGTCTTGTGGGAAGAGTCGCCGCCTCGTCGCGCTGCCGAAAAAGATGGATATTTGCCTGGTTTCTATGTTCTGCAATTGCTGCCATACGAGCAAATTGAGCCTGCTTGCATTGAGGCGGCAAGGTGCATTCAGCCCACTTGCGCATGAATGGGCTCAATGAACCTTCAGCCTCAATGTATGCAAGATTGTCGTTACAGCAGGGCGGCTTGCAGATCCCTACTAATGTCATCTTCCACTTCTGTCTGCACGCTGGTGCTCTTCAGCGTGCTGCAGGCCAAGCAGAGCGGCTTGCGCACTTTCTGCCCTTTTCTTTCCCATTCCCACTTCTGTCTGCACGCCGGTGCTCTTCAGCGTGCTGCAGGCCAAGCAGAGCGGCTTGCACACGTTCTGCCCTTATCTTTCCTATTCCCACTTCTGTCTGCACGCTGGTGCTCTTCAGCATGCTGCAGGCCGCAGCAGGGCAGCTGGCGCTTTTTTGTCCGTTTAAGTTGCACTTTTATCTGCGCACAGGCGCTCTTGAGTGAGCCGCAGCCACAGAGGATCGGTTTCGCGCTTTCCTGCTTGTCCTTTCTCATTTCCACTTCTGCCTGCACACAGGTGCACTTGAGCTGCAAGCTACAATGAGGTGACAGGTACATTTCTGTCCATCTCCATTCATTAAACTTAAGTTCTGCCTGTGCGCAGGCGCACTTGAGTGAGCTGCAAGCCACAGCCGAGCGTCTGGCGCGCGGTCATGGATTGCGGCTGCTGGGCAGCATGGGCAGCGAAGAGCTGCGGCTTCGGCACCCCGACTTTGAGTTCTTCCACAGCCGCAGCTGATCAGAGCACCCTCCCTGCATGCCTTGCTGCGTGCGTCACCCCGTGAGTGCCGAGAGTGCCGCCACAGCGCAGTGCCCTGACTGAATGGCATCATGGCTTAGCTCCCGCAGCAGCACGTGCAACCCAGTGCTCAGCACATGCAGCGCTGGGTGTTGGACAAGGATGGCCGCTGTGCACATGCAGGACTGTGGGCACTGGGCAGCAATGGGCGCCGTGCACATATGCAGCCCAGTGCTGTGCAAATGCCTGTGTGCAGGTGTGCTTAGCTGTAGGGCTGGCCAGTTCCGTGTGTCAACTCCATACATGGCGCACATCCAGTGCTTGAAATCCTGCACAAGTGCCGCGTATTGCTTACAGTCAGATGGATTTGTGGCCAACCCTACTTGGATGTGCCTCTGGCGTGGCGTGGGAGTCGTGGGGCAGATGCATGCAGGGCTCCGTGTGTTTGGGCTGTGTGCGCATGGGGGGTGTCCGGCCGCATGCTTCGCGCTGCCATATGCCAACAATTTTGTTGCACCTCTATTTATTGCACCTTCCACTCTCTGCACGGTTTGCAACTGAGCGCGAGGTGGTCTCTCGGCTGTCGTTTGATCTGCAAAGGGCCATTGAGCAGGGCAGGCAAGCGCTCTTGTGGGGGTTGCTTAGGAGCGGGCTGTGCAGCTGCATTGCACCGCACAGCATGAGCTGAGTGTCTAGTTTACACGGACCACAGCATACCTACATTGTGTTGTGCGGATTGGCTGTGTGCCTCACTGACTCACCTGGAAGTGCTAGTAGTGCTTGAGAGTGTGCGTGTGATTAAGCCAGCAGGCAACAGTGAGAACACAGTGAGGCAAGTGTGTCCTGTATGTGCTGAGCCTTGTCCAGATGTTTGGTTATTGCATAGCGAGTGCATGATGAGTGAATGGCTGTGCAATTAGCAACGCCATGCAATTGTCGCAAGCATTTATATCTGGTGGTTTCCTGAAACTCCTTGAAGAGCAACGGAGAGTGTGTTAAGGTGAGGACACGGAATGATGAGATGTTTTATTTCCTGGCCAGGCTGTGTGTGTGTATGTGTGTGTGTGCGCGTCTGTGCTGGCCTCGTTCTTGCATGGCTTGCTCAAGGGAACATATCCAGTGATTGGTAATGACTGCACGGGTAGAAGAATGACATTTTAGAGGAGCCTCCAAAAGGAAGAATGTGTTCTCCAGATTGCGCGGCGGCACCACACAGTGTGTGCTAACTGAAACTCTGGTTTTCGATTAAAATTGCATTTAATTTTGTGGGCTTCTACTGTATTACCTGATGCTGTTATGGGCCCCTCTATTTATCTTAAATTACTAAATCATCTGTAAACCTATTTTTATGGCACCTACCAATTTTACCTCGTTACCCTTGGTGGCCATGCAATTGGCGCTTGGCTGAAGTACCTGTTCGCGAGGGAAGCTGACAGGCAGGATATCAGAGAAAAAGGGTGCTTGGGACTTCGGAGGCCCATAGCCCAAATCCACATGCCATGCAGTATGCGCCGCCTGGCTCATGTGCGCATGCCATGCAGTGCATACCACCTTGTACAAAAAGAAGGTTACATTGCAATATTTGCCTACAAGGGCAACTGAGCGGAAACACAGAGGCCTGTAACCAGACTTGACCCAGAAAGCTCAACTCATAAAACTCGAAAAATAAAATTACAAATCATGTCTGTTGCGATCTGGTGTGTGATGAAAAAGCGAGCGGTGAATTAAGCTTTAAGCCATCAGTCAAAACGCGTGACTGCTTGGCTGCAGCGCAGAGGGCTCCAAACTCGGAGTCTGAAAAAGAGGCAAATCTGAAAGAACTTCTTTCAGACACGGTTTTCGGCATCCAAATGACAGAAGACACATGCTCAGGATAGATCCTGTACTTTTTTTTCTTTTTCTTTTTTTCTCTTTTTTTTCACGACATCCAAATGACAGAAGACACATGCTTAGGTTAAAATAAAGGATAGGGTTACATAGGGAAGGGAAGGGTTACATAGCTGTACCTGCCTGCGGGGGCAGCTTAGCTGAAGCAAAACGTGCCTGTGACCAAACCAGTCCAATCTAAAACAAAATTAGCTAGAAGCTCAGTCACAGTATTTCAGGCAAGCAGACACAAACTTGGCTAATCCTAGGGTTACATAGCTGTACCTGCCTACAAGGGCAGCTTAGCTGAAGCAAAAGGTGCCTGTAACCAAACCAAACTAAACTTGTGTAAATGTCAACTGAAAGCCTTGAGCTGAGTTCAGAAGTGTCAACTGTAAAAGGCATACGCACTGTCACTCTAAATGAAACAAGCACGCAAAGCCATGCACAAAAAACTCCATAAGGCTGTAGTATTAGGAAAATACACTTTTGTGTTTCCACAAGAAGCACAGAAAGTTTGAGAACAGCACCGCTCTGAAAAAAGGTCCAAGATGCCATAGTAAACTTTACTTTATTGAATGTGTTATGTTCTACTTTGCACTTCAGTTCTCAGCATCCACTGTTAAAGATGCAATGCAATGCTTCAGGAAGGGTAACCGCCGATACAGCCTGGTGAGTGCACATGTCAAAGAAGGTATCAACTGCGTTGCCTTGCTTGAATCTCTTCAGCAGAAGACACATGCTTACTCCTTCATAGGCACGCTAGCTAACCTGGATTTTATCAACTACAGGATCCCGCTAGATAACTCCCAACTCTAAGGTCCCATACTTCCTGGGAGGGTCCTATGTTGTTCTAATTGCCTGCGCCATCTTGTGCGCTTGAGCTTGGCTGTCTTGGTCTGCACTTGCTGCTTGTCCTTTCCTCCTGGCTCATCCCGTGTTATGCCCTGGTGCTCCTGTTCCTGCTGCAGGGGAAGAGTCATTCTACACCATGATGGTGTTGGTGCTGAGGGGTGGGGGACATTACATTACATTACAGTAGGGGAACCTAACCTTCAGCCAGATAGTTTGGCTGCTCAGTGTTATGAAAAAATATTTAAGTTATTTGATAAAACGATATGTCTCATTATCTTGGTTTTGGGAGAAACAAAAGACATCATCAGAACGAGCTTGAGAAAAATAGAAAGGGCCTGTGTCATCTAACACTACTCTGTATGCAGCAAAAAGATGCGCAAATTTTCTCTTAAGACAACACAAGAAGTTGCAAGAGCAGCAGAAGATAACGTGTTTTTCATCTTGTAACTCAACTGAGCCACACAAATCACATGGAGGTGAATGTCCGTGCCAAAGAGAAGTTTTAATTCTCAACTTGAAGTTGAACTTGTGAGCATGCAATCTGAAGCACGCGATGTTCCGCTGCAAGAAAGGTAAAGAAACACTACATAGGCAGTGAGATCACTCCCTAAGAAAAGAAAAAGAAAAACTACGTAGGAACAGAGGAAACTCTCCCTGCATCAATTAAGGAAAAGGAGACACATTGGCTCAAAAGGGCCGTGGGTCCCCTCCACCACGAAGACTACAAAAAGATTATCCTAATGGGGATCTGGAGGGTTGTTGGACCCTCCCCCCCCTACATTAATTGAGGAAAAGGAAACACATTGGCTCAAAAAGCCGTGAGTCTCCCTCACCAGAGGGTAAGGGGGAAGCTGGTGTGGGTCAGGTGGGTTCCTGGAAGCATGCGGTCCCAGGGCACCAGAGTTATGTTGAGTGTTTTTCTTCTCAAACGGCACGTCTGGTTGAGGTAAGTTTGTGCGCATATTGTACAGAGTGGGCATGGAGCGGTTGTGTAAGTTTGGTAGACCTTTGCGGGTCAAAACTATTAGTAAACTGACCCAGGGTATGGGCAGTATAGATCGTCCCACTCGTTCCCAAAAGGAATATTTCTAAGAGGTCTAGACTCACCTCCAGCCGTCCTGATGCTATACTGATTACTCCCTATAAAGCCAAACCCACTCCTTCTTCTCCTTCTACCTCCTGCTCACACCATCATGTGTTACGCAGCAGACACAACCCCACACTGAGGACCACAACAGCCAACCGCGTGAGGCAACCCCACCAACTGAATGTGAACCAGCGGCATGTGCACTTGATTGAAATCAAGTACTGTGAAGACACGAGGCCTGGACAGCAGTTGGAGGCAGCACAGCGGCAGCATGCAGACCTCTGCAAACTCATTAATGCAAAAGTTGTGACTCTCCACACCATCCTTCTGGGTGTTGGTGGGAATTTGCTATATTGAGCATTGCTATATTGAGCACACACCACCACCCTAACTTCCTCCTCAAGCAGATACCATACATGCTCCGTATTAGGCAATACCTCTGCATCAACAAGAGCACTCTCGACGTTTCAAGGAGCAACCTACCTTCTCTCCAGCAGTACTCCTGTACTCAATGTCCTCTCAATGCCAATGCAACCCACCCTCAGGACCCTTGCCTGCCACTGCACTTATCCCCTCATGGAACTAGGCATATCCAGGCTCTCTTCTCTGCTAAATGACAACCTCACTCATATTATTGACGGAAACAAACTAGCCTCCCTGTTCGGACGCAAAATCAGGACCAGACACATTATAGCCCTTAATAAACTTTCCCGTACTCTAAATACGGACACCTGATCTGACACCTGATCTCATCAACTTGATCATTCAAAGCCAAGACAGCTCGCCCAATAAACCTCCTGAATCACGCTACATAAATAACACAACATACGCAGTGATGATTAAAATGGAACACACACCAACAGGCTGGAACTGGCCAAAGCTCCGCTTAGAGCATGCTCCCCCAAATCCCCCTTCTAGTAATGGGGCCAACGCCCTCAGCAGACCCGCTCACACTCCAGGACTAACAGTAACCCCCTATCTGAGACTCAAGACATGGAGTTAGAAAGCCCTCTCTTTCACAGCCAGGATAACCCACCTCCCGACAATCAAATGCATACAGAAGCACAAGATACCCAAGAGAGACGTACCCGTAAAAGACATACACCCTGTATTGACAGATCGCCAACACTTGCGCAAGGCACAACCCCCACCCAAGCCACGTCCACACACCCCATGCAGGCCCTATCCCTGGATCCCACGCAGACCCCACAAGCCGGGGGCAGGAGGCCCAGAGGTAGCCAAGACCCAAAAACACTCCTAGAATACCACACACAACCCATAATAACCCCATGCCTCCTACCTCCAAACACACCAGGCACTGACGCTGCACAATGGCTCTGGAATTATAAGCAGAATAAGGCTCCTGAATTAAACACAGAGCAAGCTAGCAACACCATCTTCCGCTATGACCATGTCATCCTAAAAATCGTGGGCTGGCAACATTTACGGAAATCCAAGAGATCCTCCCAGGAAAAACAGCAAACTCAATACAAAGTACAATGGCATCCTGTCACCATCGAGAAATGGGCCCTGCCCATCTTCCGAAGTGATGGGCTCAAAGTGGCTTCCTTAAAACACGTACCCAGAAAACTGGCAGAGGACCCGTGCTGTCGACTTTGCTGGAGCCCTGTGAGCAAAGAACACTCTTATGAATCACAATGCTACGATGACATGCCCACTTGTGATACCTGTCACCGCACCTACCACTGGGGATGCCTCATAGACATCAAACTATGCTCGCCACAGGATCGGGCACTGAGTAAACCTGATGAGCACTGGGACTGCCCTGCATGTGCACCCCTGTCCCACTCCCAAAGATTGGAAAGACACAATTTCTCTGAAGAACACGAAATGATCCATGTGCAATGGCATCCTCGATGGGAGGCTGCTGAGATGCTACAGGTGCACCCAGACTTACAAGCCCATGTGCAGGCCTATGAGCAAGAAATGCCGGAACAAACATCACAACCCCCAACTGATGAAACAGATCTTGACAACCTTATAAGGCAAGGATTTGAAGGCGATCCTGAGAGCCTCGCCAACTCTTCATGGCTCTCAACTACTGGATGCACTATCCGCAAGAATGTCACTTTTGACTTCCAACCTACCAACCCCCAGACAGATATCATGCCAACATGGAAATGTGAGATAATTATCAGAGCTGTTGACCTCATGAAAGAAACACAGCAAGGTGACCCATCTGTTGAGGCTACAATGCCTGCACATGTGCCTGAAGTGTTCACCTGTGAAACTGTATCTATAACACAAATGGCAAATGCGTTGGCATGCTCACCATAGAAAGGCTCCAGACCCTGCTTGAAGCTTATGAAGCAGCCAAAAGGGCAGGGAAACATGGCACCATCCAATTGATGCAACCACCCGTCCTGGATTCAGCCACAGAAATCATGGGCCTCTTATCACGCCAGAAGGCCCAAGAAAACCAATTCTCTGCTCAAAGCAAATCCAATGCACTGATCACACCTCCCCTCATTCGATCAGCCCTGCGTAAAAGGTGCATGGTCTCCACAGAAAGGTTCTCCAACCCTCTTGAATTTGACTGTACTTACGAGACCTACTTCAGCGCAAGCTCCCAAGACCAGGTCTTTGGGGCGTGCACTGATGCCTTTTCTATACGCTATTGCGGATACTCCTTCTGCCATCCTCCTCATGATGCCGAAATTATGTTCCACCTCCTGCGCCACGCAGTACACTCCTCCCTCCAAACCAACGAACCAGTTGCCACCTTCATGCTCTTGCCCCACTGGAGAGGCTTCAGCTGCAACGCCTACATGAGTTGGCTGAACCACTACCCAGGTCTTGTGCAAGTGCTAGCCAAATTCCCCGCTAGGAGCATTCAATTCCAGACACTCCAACACTGGTTCAATACCATACCTAACCATGCACAACCTTCTTACCCCATGCAACTCATTGTTGTCTGGAACCCACATGCCAGAGAGGCACGACATACTGCCAACAAAGACTGGCTCCAACTTCTCAAGCAAGACATACCACAAGAAGCACACCCCTACAACCTCCAAAACCTGCCATACCACTGCATACCCATCAACGCCTAGCATCAAACAACTGGAGGAAAAAATTTCAATTCCTTCCCCACGACACCCATTCCTGCTCACACAGGTGCTCTCAGGCAAGGGCAGCTTTCAATCCTGCCATCTACAAAAAGACATTCACATCTAAAATCAAGAACTGGAGAGAGATCACCTACACAGATGGTAGTGTCGTTCAACACAAAGATGACTCTCCGCCATTGGTCAGCTCAGGTGTTTACAAGCCGAGCAGAGACGCTACTCAATCATCCCAACAATTACAGTTGCACATAAATCCCAATGGACATGGACCTTCAAACACTATCAATAGAGCTGAACTAGCAGGCATCCTAGTAGCACTCCAACAAGGACACACTAACATATCCTCTGATAGTGCATCCTGCCTCTCCCAGATATCTAAACAGACCCTTAAACCAATGCGTATGAGGACCCACCTCCATGCGGAGCTCATCCAAGCCATCTCAGATTTGTTAAAGCACTCTCCACACCCTGTACATTTCTATAAAGTTAAATCCCACTCTGGTATCATTGGTAATGAGGGGGCTGACGCCTGTGCACGCACTGCAGCACTCATGGGCACCGCGGACATTGCACTTCCAGATGCCAGGGATCCCTTCTACAATTTATACTGGCTTTCCTTGAAATCCTCGCATGGACGCAACGTTGACCCACAAAACTCCCGCACTGCTCCAACTCATTACCTCACCAACCTGACGGACAAGCTTAAAACACACATGCACAAAAGGCATAAGCTCGGCTCTGCTGACACCTCCGGCCATTATTATAATAGCTGGCAGAGGCTTAATTACGCCACACAGCCCGCTCCCCCAAACACCTCTGTCAGCTCAGAAGCTCATAACCCACCCTCACAACTTGCCAACAAAGAAATCAGCAACTCCTTTTGGAATGATCCAAAGATCACCCTTAAGCAGCAGATTAATGTTTTAAAATACCGCACGGGAACTGTTTACACCCAAAATCATGCCATTAGATTCAAGGTGTCCAACACCTCTGCACGCTGTCCATTATGCGGCGATATGGACAGCATCAATCATATTGCCCTTGGATGTCCTAACCCAACTATGAATGGAATGCACACCAACAGGCATCATGTTGGCCTTAGCTTCTGTGTCAAAGCTCTCAGCAAAGGCATATTTGGCTTGTCCCTTATTGGTATGGATGCTTGCCGCAATGAGAGACTCCTGGAGCAGGGTATAGAAGTCCCTGAGAATATCTCCCGAACAATCCCTGACTGGGTTTTCCCTAATAGTACTGGCCCCTCTACCCGACACCAAAGTCGCCCTGATGCTGTCTTTGTGCGCTCTATCCCAGGCCGACCCACACACATTGACCCTGGTAAGATCCCTCCTCAAGATAGGGACATTCATCTTGTTGAGTTTAAATTTTGCCCTGATACCAACCCTTTTTCCACTCTGGAAGCTGCAACTACCCAGCATGCCAATACTTTAATAAGGCTCAGAACCCCCAGCTCAAGAAATCCTCACAGAAACAACAAAGTGACCTTGCACATCATCTTAGTTGATGTGGCAGGCACTATTTATAACGACTACACCATTCAACCTCTTATCGACTTGGGTTTAACCTGGCAGAAGGCTACATCATTAGCATCCAAGCTGAGTTGCCATGCTATCCAAAGATTAAAAGCTATTATTAACACCAGGCATGCACTTCATTTCCAGGGGACTTCTGGGGGAGGGTTTGCTGGGCGCGTGGAGGAGGAGAGCAGGAGAAGAAGAGTCCGGGCGTCCTGGAGCATGGCAGCCAACCCTCCAGATCCTCATTAGCTCTCGTTTCTGGCTTTCTCCTAGGCTAGCTTAGTCTAGTTTAGGCTTGAGGGCCCTTTGGTGAGACCCTTTCTAGCTTGCTAGTCAGGGAACCTTTCCTTGATGCACGCGGCCTCTTGGCTGGCGTAGACTTTTCTTTTCTTTTCTTTGAGCATACCCTTTTACCAGTTCAATCGACTCGGACTGCACGACAAACGCGCCAATAAACTGGCTCGCAAACTTCATGCCCATTCTGTCATGTACTCCAACAAGCTTGTTGCCACTAGGCGTGCTATTGAAAACAAGAATACTTCTCGCAGCCAGGTTCTGGATCCGGGTGCTTCCTGTAACTTTCCAGATCCCCAGTACCAATTTCTTTGGCTTTGTGTTGGAAAGGACTCAGGGCTCTTCCGAGCCAATGTGTCTCCTTTTCCTTTATAGATGTAGGGAGAGTTTCCTCTGCCTACATAGTTATCCTTTTCTTTTCTTGAGCCAACGTGTCTCCTTTTCCTTAATTGATGTAGGTAGTATTCTTACTGTCTACGTACTCATTCCGTTTTTCTTTGTAAGGAGTGCTCTACTCCCTACCCAGAAGGTCCCTATCTTGGCCATTGGGGGGGGGGGGGGGATGTTGCAGGACACTTTTCTGAGCCTCCCTAACCTCGCCCCTCCCAAACTTTGTGCAGTGACATTCTATGACTATAAAGACGCAATTTTGCATAAGAAGATGTTCTGGAAAAAAACGGCTTGGTGTGTATGTGCTAGGGCGCTCAAAACAAGAAAAAGGTGGCATTGTGGTGAAAAATGGGAATTTTCCCAGAGGTGGACTCCCCTGCATTGCTGGACATGCTCTTTCCTGTTTTTTTTTCTCAAATCTAACCGTACCAACCATGATTATCCCATACAACATCATTTTCACCAAAAATTGGTGCTAACCGGGACCCTAGATCACTCTCCTGGACTCAAATCACCCACAAATGACCCACAGCTCCACCCCAAGGCCATTGTCATTCCCAAATGTTTGTGCTTGTGACCACCATATACATTACTAACACCCTGCATGTTCAAAAAAAGGAAATAAGGAAGTCAAAAGTTGACCTTTTTGGCACCCCTTGTGCTGGATTCTCTCCAAGGGAAATGGCTCAAATTATGGCATGCGCCTGAACTGGCAGTTCACAAACCCTACTTCTATAGGAAATCAAATGAACCCAAGTTTGAAAACTGCCAGCTACGGTGCACATATGCAGGTAGCATGCAAAAAAAACACCTGTTTTCAGGCCTCAGTTGGCCACCTCTGGAATTTCCACCCAACCCCATTTGATAAAATTCACCCTCTTGTATGTAGCAGTAATGTAGCAGACACCTGCTCTGAGGGCTGTTCCACAGGCTCCTGCTTGTGGTCAGCAGCTGCTAGCAGCTAACCTAGCTAGTCTGCTAGGGTGCAGACTTTAGTTGTGCTCAGCAGATAGCTGCTGGGCATGGCTTTCCTTGGTTGGAAGGCTGACAGTGCTGACTCTGCTTGTTGAAGGTCTGGAACTCCAGTTTTTCAGCTATTATCAATTTGCTCTCTTTCTCGTTGCTGGACCTGTCTCCTTTCTCTGCCTGCCGTGCTTCTCTCAGTCTGAATTTCATAATGGGGAGGTCATACGGTCTGTGCACCAACGTAGCCCCCTTTCCTTAATTGACGTGGGGAGCGTTTCACTGCCTACGTAGTTTTTCTTTCTAGCAGACAATAACTCAAAAGAAATGAGGTAAATTGGTGGTCTGGCTGGGTCAGGGTGGGCGATGACGTCCGGGGATGTAGGTGCACCTGTAAGCCCTCATCTCTGTCGTCACTTGGGGAGCACTTCCAATGAGCTTTTTTCACTTTGAACGTATCTCTTTTGTTCTCAATTGTTTTCCTCTCAAACCTTGAGCGACAGGGATCTGAAGAACCTAATGCAACCAATGTATGGCAGCAGAAACTGGACACAGAGTTGCGCAACAAAATCACATTTGATACAAACCCCACTAATCCTCAAGCAGACATAAAACCTGCAGGCTCATGCGAGTACTGGCTGCGTGAGGTTGACCTTGTGAAGTATATGGACCAACAATCCCCTCATCCAGCTTCATTTGAAACAGGATCTCACAGCCATTCCCCTCCTACTCCACCCCCCCTCATTCTTCCAGAAATCTACAAGGCACACATGGCTTGCATTTATAACACGCAAGGCAAATGTGTAGGTATGATGTCCCCTAACCGCTTTCAAATCCTCTATAAGGCTTTTTACAGGGCCAAGCTTGCTGGCATGCACGAGAATATGTCACCTGCTATAGCAAGTAGATTAAAGACTCCTTTTTACGAGCCCTCCCAACTCACATCCATACTGCCCTTCAAAAATGGGCCTTGGTAACTCAAGAAAAAATGGCCTCCCCACTAGACCATAACCCACAATACCAGAACTATTGGAGTGCGGACTCCCGAGACACTCTTTTTGGTGCCATGTGGCATAATGTTTTCTCATCAAAATTCTCAGGCTTCTCAGTATGCCACCCTATTTATGAAGAGGGAATTATGACCCAAGCCTTGCAACATGCCATTTACTCCGCCATTATTGACACAGAGGCCACTGCTACATTCATGTTCCTTCCGGCTTGGGAGAGGCACATGATAACCAACCCCTACTCCAAACTTGTCACTGCCTACCCCCACCTCTGTTACGACCTCGGAACCATCCCACGTGATAAACTTGGTTACACTGTAGGTTAGGTTACACTGGCAGTGCCCCTCAATCCTGGCCTAACCAACAGATACCACTAGCTGGGCATACCTGGGGTCTTCGTATCTTAACTGTTTGGAACACAGCAGGTCGAATCCACCTCAACAACCATAACAAAGACTGGCTACAAGGCCTCACAGTAGACCTTTAAGAAACCACAGAGTGGAAGCTTAGGAATATCAGCAGCCACCCTGTCTTAAATCCCAGGCATGCTGATATGCCAGGTTTCAGCAAACTGGAACGCCTCCCACTTGACAGACAACACGCTTCCAAACACCTTCAAAGTTTACACATGAGTATCCAAGATATAGAATCAGTGCCCAGCCAATCCAGTTTTATCCTCACCCTCAAGTTGATGACTGGAGGACTTGGGCATATACAGATGGAAGCTGCCTTGTCCATCACGGTAGGCAAGAAATTGGAGCAGGCGTCTATTACCCACGTACTGACAACAAGGACTTGTAGGACTTAACGGTGCTGGAATTACTAATACCATAACTTGAGCTGAATTGGCAGCAATTGCTGCTGCTATCATCACCAAATACGCAAACATTGCATCAGACAGCCTCACTTTTCTCAATAAAATACGTAGACAAATTCTTTACCCTGAGAAACACGTGAGGCATATCCAAGGAGATATCCTTAAAAATGATATCATCTCTCATTAGCAACTCTTACACCAAAATTCAATATTACAAAATAAAGGCTCATGCCGGCATCGCTGGGAATGAATGTGCAGACGCTATTGCTAAACACCAGGCAAAGCAAGCCAACAACTGCGTGGCAGACACTGAAATCCCCGGTGCAGGTCCTGGAGGAAATCCATTCACACATATTTTTTGGCTAGCCAAGGAAGAAAACAGAGTGCATACCGCAGGTACATGTACAGGTCCCCCTCCTGCTCCCAAGCTCACCTACCTCCCCAACCTCCAAGATGCTCTCAAATCCCACATGCATTCTAAACACATACTTGGATATGCCAATGCCAAAACAGTTTACTACTTTTACTACCAAGACTTATTACCGCATGTAGAAAGCAAAATTAGCAACGCATTCAGAAATATGTCAAGTATTTCCACACACATGAAACGTACTATCCTTCAGTACCGCACAGGCACCCTCTACAATCAAAAACATGCAGTTCGTTTTAAAAGGTCTACTGACCCAATGTGCCCCCTTCCAGCCTGCCATCAGTTGGACAGTGCTCTCCACATGCTCTCAGGCTGCCAGAACCACTGTGGCACATCATCTCCAGCATGAAAACTGAACGCCATAACATTGCAGGCAGAATGATTACAAAAGCACTCAGCAAAAGCCTTGTGGGAGCAGGTCTTGTCTTCACAGACATAGAGAGTGATTTCAAACTTGCACAACACAACCTGCAACTCCCTACACATGCCTCAAATATAACAATACCTACTTACTCCTTCCCTTGTAACCTTCAAAAAAGGAAAAGACTCGATTCAAGTCGACCTGATGCCATTTTGATCACCCCCTGTAATGCCAAGCCTACTTCTCACGGTGTCCCTTCTATTCATTCTCAACACGCTTTGCGCAGGCCCACCACGAGGACAACCAAAGCTAGCTGCGTTAGGCATCCACATGAAATCCATGTGAACAAGCGCCATGTGCATCTCATAGAAATCAAGTTCTGTGAAGACACAAGGCCAGAGCATCAAATAAGCACGGCTAAGCAGCAGCATGCAAACCTTTGTAATCTTATAAGCGCTAAAGCTACAACTATTCACCCGATTCTCCTGGGTGTTGGTGGAACTATTTACACTGAGCATACCCTGAAGCAATTAAAGCAACTAGGACTGGATCACCAACGTGCCACTAAGACCGCTCAAAAACTTCATGCCCATTCTGTTCAATATGCCCATAAACTAGTCTCCACACGCCGCGGTATTGAAAACAAGAGTGCTTACCACAGCCAGGTTCTAGAGCCAGGTGCTTCTAGTAACCCTCCAGATCCACATTAATTTTGTCTTTCTTTCTTTTCTCGTGGTGGAGGGGGCTCACGGCTCTTTATGAGCCAATGTGTCTCCTTTTCCTTAATTGATGTAGGGAGGGAAAAAAGAAAAAGAAAAAGAAAAGTCTGCGTAGGCAGGGAAAACTCTCCCTAGATCAATTAAGGAAAGAGAGACACATTGGCTCAAAGAGCCGTGAGTCTCCCTCACCAGAAGATGACAGGGGAGTTAATGTGGGTTGGGTGGGTTTCTGGCGGCACGCTGCTCCAGGGCACCAGTGTTATGATGTGTGTTTTTATTTTCAATGGCACGTCTGGTAGAGGTCAGTTTGTGCGCAAATTGTACAGAGTGGGCATGAAGTTTCCTTGCAAGTTTGTCAGATCTTTGTGAGTCCATCCCTAGTTTCCTGAATTGATCCAGGGTATGAGCAGTGTAGATAGTCCCACCTACACCCAGGAGGATTGGGTGGATAGTAATCTCTGCACCTTGGAGTTGTTTGCACAGTTCACTGTGTTGTTGCTGTGAGGCTTCTAGCTCGGCACCAGGCCTTGTATCTTCGCAGTATTTGATTTCTATTAGGTGGATATGGCGGTTTTGGATGTTCAAATCACGAATTTGCCTGGTTGCATTTGTGCTGCTTCTAACTTGTTCATTACGTGTCGTACTGCGGAGTATCCGACGTGAGGGGGGAGTAGATGGTCTAGTAGGGTTAGCAGGACAAGGAATAACCAATATAGCATCAGAACGGCTGGAGGTACGCCTAGCCTGACCAGGAATGCTGGGGTGGAAGAGGTATGGTAGTATTGCTCGATTAGAGACTTGCTCGGTGATGTGCATGTCATGCTGAGCCAGACGGTCTGCACAGCCTACATCCAAATGTATAAGGTTTGACCCATAAGAGCCTTCGCTCACCACTTTCAAAATCATTCTGCTGGCAATGTTGTGACGCTCAGTTACCATGTTACGAATAACGGGGCATTGGCAACCTGAGAGAACGTGGAGGGCGCTATCCATGTGGTGACATTCTGGGAGAGGGCATGTAGGACTTGTGGATCTTTTAAAGCGGACCGCATGTTTCTGATTGTAAAGGGTGCCTGTGCGGTACTGGAAGACAGTGCGTTTCATTCGAGTTGAGAGACTAGGCATGTTCCAAAAGGCATTGCTAATCTTCTTGTCTACGTGAGGTAGCAAACTCTGGTAATAGGTGTAGTAGCCTGTCTTCCGGTCAGCATAGCCCAGCTTGTGTTTAGCATGCATATGGGATCTCAGAGCATTTTTAAGGTCTGGGAGGTAGCTCAGACGAGGAGAAGAAGAGTGGAATTGAGGTGGCCTAGGATTTGCCTCTTCACTAGCCAGCCAGATTGTTTTGTGGAAGGGATTTCCTCCTGGGCCAGCGCTAGGGAGTCCAGTATCAGTTAGGTTGCCATCTTTGAGGGAGGCCTGGTATTTAGCAACCTGATCTGCGCATTCATTCCCAGCTATTACAGCATGAGACTTGACCTTGTAGAAAAAGATGTGATCTTGAGAGGCTCGGGCAAGGTTTGATATCTTCTTCAAAACATCTCCTTGCACATGATGCCTATGATTTTCTGGGTACAGGATTTGCTTTCTGATTTGGTGAAGTGAGCTGAGGCTATCTGTGGCAATATGTGTGTAGTCATGAGTGAGCGCAGCAGCAATGGCAGCCAGCTCGGCTCTTCCTATGGTATTGGTAATACCAGCACCATTAGGTTCAACTAGATTTTGTAAGTCACTCATAGGACGGTACACACCTGCCCCTGTAACTGTCTTGCCGTTCTGGACCTGGCAACTGCCGTCTGTGTAGGCCAAAGATCTCCAATCTGCAACTTTAAGCTGGAGTTTGGGATGGGACTGACAAGGAGCATTAACAGTAATGTCTGAGGCGGTCTTTTGGGGCCCTTGGAAATCTGTTTCGTGTCTAGGGGGAGTTTTTCACATTTTCTTATCCCGGGCATCACTTTATGTCTTGCATTCTGGATGGGGTGGTTACTAACATTTCTAATACCTTTTTCCATTCTAATGGCTTTGGCTAGATCCTGAAGCCAGATATGGTTCTGGCTATTCAGGTGGACTCTTGCAGCCGTGTTCCAGACTGCAATAACTTGTATATCCCAGGTATGCTTGGGTAGGGCAGTTTCCTGGCTGACCCAGGATTGGGGTTTGTCATCATGACAACTATGATAGGTAAGTTTGCATTTTAGAATGGTCCCGAGCTTGTAGCAAAGGTGTGGGTAAGCATTGAGGAGTTGTGAGTAGGGGTTGGTAATCATATGCGTGCCACTTGCTGGCAAAAGCATGAAGGCGGCTGTAGCCTCTGTGTTAAGGATGGCAGAGTAGATAGCATGTCGTAGTGTTAGTTTCATGGACTTCACATCATAGATGGGATGGCAGATAGACATCCCGGAAAATCTGGAGGAGAGAGGGTTGTAGTTGGCATCAAACAGAATGTCGCGGGGATCAATACTCCAGTAGTGATGGTAGTGAGCGTTATAGTCCAGGGGAGAAGCCATTTTCTCTTGGGTGACATGTGCCCATTTTTTGAAGGCAGAGTGAATGTGAGGTGGGAGGGTCCATGAGAAGGAATCCTTAATTTTTTTGCTTTGATATTTGTCCTCCAATTTGGTCTTGCGGGCTAGGAGCCCCAGAATCTCAGATGCAAAGCTTGCTGGTGGGGGGCAGATGGCATCATGCAGACCTTCTGCTTTGGACCTGTGGAATGCTTTGAAAAGGACGTCACAGCGTTGAAGGGTTATCATCCCGACGCATTTGCCATCTGTACTATAGATACAAGCCACTCTTGATTTGTAGATTTCAGGGAGGGTGAGGGTGGGTGGGATTGGTGGTGTGGGGCTTTCAGGTCTTTCATCTGTTGGGAAATGATTGGAGGATGGGTTAGGATTGTGTTTGACAATATCTACTTCTTGAATCCAGAACTCACAGGTGCCTGTGGGCTTGATGTCCGTTTGTGGGTTGGGAGGGTGTATATCAAAGATGATTTTGTTGCGAAGTTCAATGTCTAGTTTTTAAGCCAATGTGTCTCCTTTTCCTTAATTGATGTGGGGAGAGTTTCCTCTGCCTACGTAGTTTTTCTTTGCTTTCTAGTTTCTGGCTCCAGGTGCTATTTGTATCAGATTTGTTGAACCCTTACCTCTCTAGGTCGGAGAGGGCAGAGTCCAGTGTGGGTAGGAGGAAGTTGGGTTTGCTTAGCTGAGATTCAAACTCATGTATGCGCTGGTCGAAAATGGGCCAGCTAGTTTTTAATCCTTCTGGCTCCCATGATGGTAACCAATAAACCTCAAGCAGTTCTTCTTTACACTTAGATGCTCTGTTAATTTTGCCTTCGTTGCTGAGGCTAGCACAGGCGGGACAGGCCCAGGCTTCAGCTGTGTTGACCTCTTGACTTTGCTCATCATTATAGCATCCAAGTTCTCTCATGCACTTCCAGTGATATGTATGTTCGTACACATTGCAAACGTACATGTCAAGGTAGGGGGGCTCTGAGTTGATACGCTCCAGGCCTCCGTGATAGTTGCATATCTGGCAACATGCGCATTCAATGTCTGTGCGAGCAGCGGTGCAGATGCTTGCTGGTTGGAAGCTAGCTTTCTTGAAGAGAGGCAGGGCTCACTTCTCTATTATCATGGGCTTGTAGTGTGTGTGTGGTATTGCTTCTGCTGGGATGAGGGGTCATTGCTCATGTCCTTTCTTTTGGCTGAATAGATTTTCCATGTGTCAATATGTGTGATGTTAATGTCATTATAGTAAACAGCATTAATGGCGTGGTTGGCTGTGGCTTCTTGAGCCAGCTTTTTCACTAAATTCTCTTTGTACCTCCAGAAATCGTTTCCTTGCCAATTTGGAGCTAGAGGGTAGATGGTAAGGGTCTGAAGTTTTGCCTCTACATGAAGCAAAGCTTTCCTTTTTTCTGTTATGACTCTGGATACTGCTCTGTGTATTTGAGCTGCTTGGGGTGTTGGGGTGGGTGTGGGGAATGGAAGGCACGCCGTTCATTGACACTAGATCCCTGGGTTACTCTTTCTACGTAGTTTTTCTTTTCTTTTATTATACTCACCAGGACTTGTTTCAAAAATTTGGTGTCGAAATTCTGAGGTTTGCCCGGATTCCCAGCCAAACTTTAATGTGGGGAGTGCTTTCACTACCCGCATAGTTCTCTTTTCTTTTCTTTGGACCCTCTCCTGCCTACCTTTTTTCTACCAATCTTAACTTATCTGTGCTGCAAGGATGTGGACAAAACCTTTGCAGTTCTATTGGCCAATGCAGTAATTTGATTCCACAGTGCTTTCCTGCGCGGCAACAGCAGTGCACAGCAAGGCGCATCGAACAAATGTTGAGCAGTCTTTCAACATATTAGCAAATATCATCATTAGGTGGCATCTTTTTTGAAATCTCTGCCTGTTTGTGGCGCACCTTTCTTTGTCCCTATGTATTTGCATCTTGTCTTTGGTAAGCACGAGTTGGAAAACACAGCATGCTTTTGTTTCATGCACATGCTTGAGTTGAGACTCCACTTTGGCAGGAGCATACATCTGAATGTGCTAGGTAAGACCAAAGAGGACCGAGAAAAGAGCATACCATATTCCTCTGTTCTTGCGTTCCTATCTATTTCCTTTGGAGGACTTTTGCACATCTGTTTCCTGACTTCCCCTCCACATATAGAGCTTTTCTGGACAAGTCAGGCGCTTCATGCTATTCTCAAGCTGATAGTAGTTCTGAGGACATCTCATTTCATGCATAAGCAAACCAATGAGACTTATCGTTTTATTTCCAAAGTCATGGATAATTTTTTGTGTAGCTGGCACTGTCCAGCAGGCCTAGCAGTCAAGTACCTGGCTGAAGGGCAAATCCTAAAATAACCTTGCAGGGAACCTTGTATCCTTCCTATGAGACATCTTCCCAATAACACTATATTTGGCGAACCTGCACATTGTGTTACAATGTCAAATGCAACATTTTGCGAGGAAGAATGTGTGTCACACAGTCTTTGCACCACATGGCCCCCTTTTTCTAATTGATGTGGGGAGTTTTCACTGCCTACCGTAGTTAATGTTTTTGTTTGTGTGTAAAAAAACAATGGTTTTTCCAAGAAAGGCCGGAAAAAACAGAATGACAAAATATTTCAACGGTTTCATGCTACAGAGTAGACCTGATATGAGTCGGATGGTGAGGTTTGACACCTTGAATTTCCTAGGCCTGTGCTGGAATGCAAATTTTTGATTTGTATTTGAAATCCAGGGAGCTCCCATGCAATTCATTGTGCCTTGCCAATGTCAAACACTCAAGATCATGAAAAGCGCCCGTGGCCTTTGAACTTCCATGAGTCATCTTTCTTGTACTTGCCGCTTCCCTTGCAAGCCCTGCACGTTGCCGTGGTGTGGTAATTGCCTGAGCCATGGCATGCATTGCAAGTGTTGGTCATGACATACTTGCCAGATCCTGAGCACTTGTTGCACGTCCTTTTCCCTCGGTAGCAGCCTGAGCCACCGCAACCATTGCATGGTGTTGTCTTGGAAAAGGTTCCTCCATTGCATGCTTTGCAAGGGGAGCTGCGGATGAAGGTGCCATCTCCGCGGCAATCACGGCAATCCTCTCGCCCAAGGAGACGTCTTCCGAAGTTCAGCCAAGGTCTCTCAGGCTCCATGTGTAGGCTAATTATATATAAGGTCACTGCGTGTGTGTGTGTGTGTGTGTGTGTGTGTGTGTGTGTGTGTGTGTGTGTGTGTGTGTGTTTGTGTGTGATCACGAGCGCGTGGTGCGTATTTTCGTGCGTGCGTGCGCTTGTGTGCGATAAAGTGTGTGCGAATCAGTGCGTGCAAACCTACGTTACCCAACATAACGAGTAGACCCTAACCTTTATCGAGTCGACTTGCAATTTTGACGTCCTGACTTACCTAGATAAGGGTATTATTAGAAATAGCATACATTCAGTTTCAAGACAAAATGTAATCGTTTCTAATTACCACGTGAATGTATGTGATTACGTAGGGACTGGGATTTGAAACAACTGCAAAACACGCAAGCGAGTATTCGTGAAACCATTGTTATATTTGATATTCGTATTCGACATGTCGATTGATGGCCATCGGCACCACAAAGCGCAAATGACATGGGCAATGCAGTTAGATCATTTTTAGCGACAATGATACTGTTCTTTGTTTGAAAGTAATCCTGGGCAACTTCACTTAGGTCATCAATCCCAAGCATTCTCAAGCATTCCTGGCAGGAAAGCGGTGCACATGTGTGTAAAGCAGCCCATGCAGCGGCCATGTAAGTATGTACATGTGCAGCCAGCACGCTGGACAATTGTGGTTGTGCAATAACTAGCTAGCACATGTGTACAGGCGCTGCATGCATCTTCAAGGTGTGCAACCACCTGCACAGCTTTACATGTTATGCTGAAGTCCTCAGTGCAACATGTTCGAAGTTGCAGTAATTTATGTCAGTCTTAATGGAATGATTCGCCTCTGTTGCTTATGTGAATCTTTGTGAACCCTTGCTGTGTTTTCGGTGTCTTTTATTGATTGGTAGTCGTGAGGTCCTCCAGTGGTGAGTGGCTCCAGATAACGCTACACTCAGCAAGTGCAAATACATGTAATTTGTGTTTTGTGTGCCATACAGCAGCTTTTCAGGTACAGTTTTCTGGCTACTGCTACTGTTGACATTCCCTTGCCGTATCCTACCAGAGTACCCTAGCCCCCGCGCGTAGCGTAGGCGTAGCATAGCAGTAGCGTGCAACCCTGAAGGTTGATGAGGGTTGCCGGTCTGTTGAGTGCCATCATACATTTGATGTTTACCCAGAGAACTTTGCTTGAAGTTGAGCCACTCTGATGATCATGGCTTTGCAGGGGGATGTGAGGTCATGTATCCCATTAATACCAAGGCCCATGAGGGGTGGTATAATACATGTGATGAGGTTCAAGAGGTTACGTATACGGGGGGGTGATTTGCGCAGTGACAGAGCTTTAGTTATGATTTTTAGGTCATCATGGAACATGCTTTTCCCTTCGAAAATTTCTTTTTTAAGGTGGAGCTCACTAAGGTGGATCCAGAAGTAGTATCCGGATACTGATCAGCTGACGGGCCTTCATGCAGTAGTTGAGTTGTCGTTTTACATGGAGATTGGTTCCTTCACCTTTCTTGAGAAGTCCACGGACAGGTTCTTGAGGTGTGCTATTTGATTGTTAAGGAGATTAAGGCTAACTGTGCGATGTCTGGTTGAGGGGTCCTCCAGGCTGGATGTTAATGCGGGGGCCATGAAGTCCATGAAGGCAGCATGCAACCTAGGTGATTGCTGTGGCTTGAGCTCTATTGCAGCATGCCTTAAGTGCCTCAGGATGAAGAGTGGATGCAGAGTGCTCCTACCGGGGTAAAAACCAAATTGAGTGTCTGGGACCTTATTTTTCTGGATACACCAATCCGTCACCAAGTTTTTCAGCACGATGGCATAAGTGCGGTACATCACCCCACTGGCAGCAATCAGTTCTGTAGTTCCCAGAATTTGACATAGCTTTTTGTAAAGGGGGCCCAGTTTTGCCACCTTCCAACATGCAGGGATCCTAGCTTCACTAAAAAAAACTCTGAACATGTGTGCTATCAGAGGTACCAGCACTTTAACATAATCCACTTTCCGACCACACTCAATGGGCAAACAGGCATGTTGAAGAAAGGGTGCAGGAATACCGTCTAATCCAGGTGATGCGCCCGCATTAAACTTCTTGATGTGGGATTCAACCATTCCTTCCAAAACTGTTGTACTAGGAGTCTCCAAACAGTCAGGTTGATTAACCCACCCAGATTCAGCCTTGTCTCAAGAGTACCTCTGGGGGCGCGTTGTTCCTACCTAAAGGCACAGCCATATCCTGACAAGCAAGTAAAACTAGCAGTCCTTGTTGGTCAACCATGCCCTCCTTCTTGCGGCACAACTGTTGGTTGTACCCAAAAGTGGCTTTGCAAGTACTGGTTCCATGCTGTTGTTGTGACTGGAAAAAAGAAAATAAAAAAAAGAAAAATACATGTAGGCAGAGAAAACTCTCCCTGCATCAATTAAGAAAAGAGACACATTGGCTCAAAGAGCCGTGAGTCTCCCTCACCAGAAGATGAGAGGAAACTCATGTGGATCGGTTGGGTTTCTGGCAGCACACTGCTCCAGGGCACCAGTGTTAAGAAGAGTGTTTTTATTTTCAATGGCACGTCTGGTAGCGGTAAGTTTGTGCACAAATTGTACAGAATGGGCATGGAGTTCTTGCAAGTGTTTCATGCCTCTGTAAGTCAATCCCTAATATTTTGAATTGATCAAGGGTATGGGCAGTGTAAATTGTCCCACCCACACCCAGGAGGATTGGGTGGATGGTAATCTCTGCACCTTGGAGTTGTTTGCACAGTTTGCTGTGTTGTTGCTGTGAGGCTTCTAGCTAAGCACCAGGCATCTTATCTTCACAGTATTTGATTTCTATCAAGTGGATATGGCGGGCTGGAGTTGAGCTACTTCCCATACTATGCAGTACTTGGTGTGAGGGTAGAGTGGGTGGCCTGTTTGGGTTAGTTGGGTGAGGAGTGACCAAGATTGCATCAGGACGGCTAGAGTTGCGTCTAGCTTGATTCGGAATCATGGGTTTCAAGAGGTAGGAAGTCACAGCACGATTGGAGACTTGCTCATGGACTTACAGGTCGTGCTGGGCCAAACGTTTTGTGTTGCCCGCATCCAACTGCACGAAATTGGCCCCATAAGAGCCTTCACTGACCAGTTTCAAAATCATCCTGCGAGCAATATTGTGACGCTCAGTTACCATGTTACGCATGACGGGGCGTTGGCAGCCAGATAGGATGTGGAGAGCGCTGTCCATGTGGTGGCAATCAGGTAGGGGGCATGTAAGGCTAGTAGATTCTTTATATCGGACTGCATGTTTCTGATTGTATAGGGTGCCTGTGCGGTATTGGAAGACGGTGTGTTTCATTCGAGCTGAAAGACTGGGCATGTTCCAAAAGGCATTGCTTATGTTTTTGTTCACATGAGGTAGCAACCTCTGGTAATAGGTGTAGTAGCCTGTCTTCCGGTCAGCATAGCCCAGCTTGTGCTTAGCATGCATATGGAATTTCAGAGCACTTGTAAGGTCTGGGAGGTGCCTTAGACGAGGATAAGAAGGGTGGGATTGAAATGGCTTAGAATCTGTCTCTTCCCGAGCCAGCCAGGTTGTATTGTGGAAGGAATTTCCTCCTGGGCAGCGCTAGGGATTCCAGTATCAGTCAGATTACCATCTTTAAGGGAGGCCTGGTATTTAGCAACCTGATCTGCGCATTCATTCCCAGCTATTACAGCATGAGACTTGACCTTGTAGAAAAATATGAGATCTTGAGAGGTTTGGGCAAGGTTTGAAATTTTCTCCAGAACAACTCCTTGCACATGATGTCTGCTTTTCTGGGTAAAGGATTTGCTTTTTGAGTTGGTGAAGTGAGCTGAGGCTATCTGTGGCAATATGTGTGTAACCATGAGTGAGTGCAGCAGCAATGGCAGCCAGCTCAGCTCTTCCTATGGTATTGGTAATACCAGCACCATTAGGTTCAACTAGATTTTGTAAGTCACTCATAGGATGGTACACACCTGCCCCTATAACTGTTTTGCCGTTCTGGACCTGGCAACTGCCGTCTGTGTAGGCCCAAGACCTCCAGTCTGCAATTTTAAGCTGGGGGTTGGGATGGGACTGACAAGGAGCTCCGACGGTTATGTCTGAGGCGGACCTTTGGGGACCCTTGGAAACCTGTCTCATGTCTAAGGGTCTTTTTTTTTCACATTTCCTTATCCCGAGCATGACTTAGTGTCTTGCATTCTGAATGGGGTGGTTGCTAACGTTCTTGATAATCCATTTGGCTTCTGGGATGGCTTTGGCTAGATCCTGAAGCCAGGTATGGTTCTGATTATTCAAGTGAACTCTTGCAGCTGTATTCCAGACTGCAATAGTTTGTAAATCCCAGGTATGCTGGGGGAAGACAGTTTCCTGGCTGGCCCAGGATGGGGGTTTGTCATAGATAAGTCTGCTTTTTGGAATGGTCCCGAGCTTGTAGCAAAAGTGTGGGTCAGCATTAAGGGGTTCTGAGTAGGGGTTGGTAATCATATGCCTGCCACTTGCTGGCAGAAGCATGAAGGTGGCTGTAGCAGGAGTAGATAGCATGCCGTAATGCTAGTTTCATGGCCTTCTCATGATATGTGGGTTGGCAGATAGACATCCCAGGAAATCTGGAGGAGAGAGGGTTGTAGTTGGCACCAAACAAAATGTCGCGGGGATCAGAGCTCCAGTAGTGATGGTAGTGAGCGTTGTAGTCCAGGGGAGAGGCCATGTTCTCTTGGGTGGCATGTGCCCATTTTTGGAAAGCGGAGTGAGTGTGAGGTGGGATGGTCCGTGAGAAGGAATCTTTAATCTTTTTGCTTTGGTATTTGTCTTCTAATTGTTTTTTGCGGGCAAGGATCCCCAGCATCTCGGATGCAAAGCTTGCTGGTGGTGGGCAGGTGCCATCATGCAGACCTTCTGCTTTGGACCTGTGGAATGCTTTGAAAAGGACGTCAAAGCGTTGAAGGGTTATCATCCCGACGCATTTGCCATCTGTACTATAGATACAAGCCACTCTTGATTTGTAGATTTCAGGGAGGGTGAGGGTGGGTGGGATTGGTGGTGTGGGGCTTTCAGGTCTTTCATCTGTTGGGAAATGATTGGAGGATGGGTTAGGATTGTGTTTGACAATATCTACTTCTTGAATCCAGAACTCACAGGTGCCTGTGGGCTTGATGTCCGTTTGTGGGTTGGGAGGGTGTATATCAAAGATGATTTTGTTGCGAAGTTCAATGTCTAGTTTTTAAGCCAATGTGTCTCCTTTTCCTTAATTGATGTAGGGAGAGTTTCCTCTGCCTACGTAGTTTTTCTTTTCTTTTCTTTCTAGTTTCTGACTCCAGGTGCTATTTGTATCAGATTTGTTGAACCCTTGCCTCTCTAGGTCGGAGAGGGCAGAGTCCAGTGTGGGTAGGAGGAAGTTGGGTTTGCTTAGCTGCGATTCAAATTCTTGTATGCGCTGGTCGAATATGAGCCAGCTAGTTTTAATCCTTCCAGTTATCCTTAAAACTTATATGCTCTGTAAATTTTGTCTTTGTTGCTGAGGCTAGCACAGGAGGGACAAGCCCAGGCTTCAGCTGTGTTGACCTCTTGCCTTTGCTCATCATTATAGCATCCAAGTTCTCTCATGCATTTCCAGCAGTAGGTGCGTTTGCACACATCACAAACGTACATATCGGGTAATGGTGGCCCACCATACCCTGGGCTCTGAGTTAACAAACTCTTAGCCATAATGGTAATTGCAGATTTGGCAGCATGCGCATTTAGAAAAGAAAATAAAAGTCTACGCAGGCCCCAGGCCGCGTGCATTAAGGAAAGGTCCCTTAACTAGCAAGCTAGCAAGGGCCCCACCAGAGGTCCCTCAGAACTACACTAGCTACAGCTAGCCTAGGAGAGGGAAAGAGACTGAACTATACACCCCGGGCGGGTTGTCGGCCATGCCCCGAGGCGTCCGGACTCTCCTTCCTAGGAGGAAGTGGTCCTCGCACTGTTGTTCCATCCAGGGGTAGTTGCGTCTGGCTTGGGGGTCAGATGGAAGATAGGCCCCAGTCTTTATGCAAGGGGCAGCCATACTGTCAGTGTAGCACAATATCAGCTACTTTGCACGGGTCTGTTTCCACCTCGCCTGTGCTGGGGTCTGTGAGTGCTTGGATTTGCGAAGGGGTGGTGCTTTTACCACTTAATATTTCTTTATTGGCACGGGCTGGGTGCTTTGCAATTTTTCTCTGTTGTCGCCTTATGCGCTCTTATGTGGCACTGGGTGCTGTAGTCAAAGTCTATCTTGTTGATTTGCTCCTTGAGGTTCTTATGTTGAGCTTGGAGGACAGCCTCCAACGGGGGCAGAGGGGGTGAAGCGGTGTTTGAGGATGGGCTGGTGGGCATTGTTTCTCCTTGGGAGAAATTGTGGACAATGAGGATGGCCTTATGGAGATTGGGGTCATGGCTGTTTAGGGCCAGGACTTCATCACAGGTGAGGGCCAGGTGGGCCTAAGGCAAATTGTACTGCACGCGGCGGACAGATTTGAGTTTGTTGCAGAGTGATTTGCGGAGGTTACTGACCCTCCTGATTCTGAAGTGTTTGGAGGTTGCAGGTTTAGTTTTGGTGGTGCACACCTGCAGAGCCACCTCATGGCACTCTTTGATAAGATTTACAATTTTATCGGCATTGTTTTCAACGGCTCCCCTGGCAGGGAGGCCACAAATTTGATTCAAGCGGGCTGGTTTCTTAGCACAGGTGCTCTCTATGGCAGACAGGTGGGAGAGAGCAACCTTGTGCATACTGTTCGGTGTTTGCAGAATGTTAGCGTGGGTGGTGTGAGGTGTATACGTAGGATCATAGAGAGCACAATGTAGCTTTTCAATATCTGAGGGTTTTATGGGCCGCACTAGTACACGCTCATTTTGATGTAACGGTGCAGGTTCAAGAAATTTTTTGATTCTGACCCCTAGGATGTTGGTGGGGACATTGGCAACAAGGAAAATATGATCGCTGTGCTTGTAGCCTTGGTCAGCAGAGTTGCAGAATATCTGAGATTGTTGGAGGTTGGTGTTGTTGGCTTTGAGGATGGGGGAGGGCAGCAATATGTCATCAATGCGGCTGTGTGTGTGACCTCTTGAGGTTTGGCTGTAAGGCGCTGTTTCTGACCTAAATGTCCAGGTTTTTTGTGGCAAATGCCAGTCAAGGGGACAAAAATTAGTGTCAGAGATGAAGTTGCGGAAAAGCTTGTATTGCTCATAAGATATTCCCCTGGTTCTGTCTTGTGGGAAGAGCATAGCATTCATGTCACCCAGAAGAATGGGGAGGCAGTGGCAGGAGTTGAGAAGGCGTTTCAGTGTTTCCTCCATGCATTTTCTTTTTTCAAGGGCTGCATGGTTATTACCTGAAGGCCAGTAGGTAGAAATAAGAAGAATGGGCTTGCTTGAAGTTTTCAGTTTGGCAGCCACCATCCTTCCATCAATGTTATCTTGGCATTGAACTTGGGTGGCTTGGGTGGTAATGGCAATACTTTTCTTGACACAGAGAATTGTGCCAGATTGGTGGTGGGAGCTGTGCCACCGGGTATAGCCTCGTAGAAGACGGTCAAGCCATTGTGGCGCGTTAGTTCCTCCAGTAATTTTAGTTTCTGTGAGAGAAAGTATGCCTGGGCCATGATGGGTGATGAGGTCATGCACATCCTCCTTACTTTTGAAGAGACCGCGGACATTCATGGTAATAATTTTGAGGTGGTCATGCCACATCTGATGGGGTCCTGTGGAGATGCTTGCTGGAGCATGTAAATGCTCACTTTCTATCTCTCGAGGTGTATGAGCAGGATTGATCTGTTGATCCCTTGCATGCTGCTGGGGGGGAGGAGCCATGTCAGCCATATGAATGGTGTCACCGTTCTGGCTTGCAGTGGACTCGGGATGTAAGAAAGGAATGTGTGGATCAGCAAGATGAAGGTCAGATGTGGCAGCCAGATGGTCCCAAAAGGAGCCAGACTGGATGGTGAGAATGTTTCCACTAAGCTGATGCCAGCTTTCGTCTGTTGTAAGGTAAACAGGATGTGAATTCTTAGAGTCTAGGATGCACCAGGTACTCTGGTTGTAAGGGGAGGCATTTCCAATATTCTTGAGGGTCTTGGCATGGAGCTGTCTGACCCGATTCCTGGAGGTGAGGATGATAGCAGATGCGTAAGCAGAGCTATTTGACAGATGCTCTATGAAGCGCCTATTAATTTGGCCCCGTTGGAGGTCAGTGTGTGAGTATTGGAGGTATAAATTGTGGTTTGCATTCCAGGGCAGGTAGTGCAGGTAGTGATTTATAATTGTGATGTTAAAATTTCCAATTCCTGGTGTGTAGAGGTGGCGCAGGGAGACGTGCGCAAGGTTGCGAAGAGCGAGGGTATGTTCTAGCTGTTGTATGTGTGAAAGAAATGTGTGAAAGAAATGTGAGAAAGAAATGTGTGAAAGAAATGTGTGAAAAAAATGTGTGAAAGAATGTGTTGCATGTGTGAAAGAAATGTGTTGTATGTGTGAAAAAAATGTGTTGTATGTGTGAATGTGAATGTGAATGTGTTGTATGTGTGAAAGAAATGTGTGAAAGAAATGTGTGAAAGAAAAAAAAACAAGAAATTGCGCCTTCAATGTCAGTGCGGGCAGCAGTGCAGATGCTTGCTGGATGAAAGCCAGTTTTTTGAAGATAGGCAGGGCCCACTTCTCTATTATCATGGGCCTGTAATGTGTGTGGTACTGCTTCTGTTGGGGTGAGGGGTCATTGCTCATGTCCTTTCTTTTGGTTGAACAGATTCTCCATGCGTCTATATGTGTGACGTCAATGTCATTATAGTAGACAGCATCAATGGCGCTGTTGGCTGTAGCTTCCTGAGCCAGTTTTTTCACCAGGTTTTCTTTATACCTCCAGACGTCGTTTCCTTGCCAATTTGTAGCTAGAGGGTTGATGGTAGGGGTCTGAAGTCCTGTCTCTACATGAAGCAAAGTTTTCCTCTTTCTGTTAGGACTCTGGGTACTGATCTGTGTATTTGAGCTGTTCGGGGTGGGTATGGGGAATGGATGGTGTGCTGATTTCTTGATTGACACGAGATCCCTGAGTGCCCTGGCTCAAGTGTTGCTGTGAATGTCTGGATTCTTATTTCTTAGCTGAGTGTGTGTGTTTGCTGGAAGGCCCATCCCCATGGTCTTCACTGTGTGGACTAGGCTGACTAGCCTGAATGGTGGGAGCATTTTCAGGAGGGGTAATACGAGCATTAGTGGTTTCCAAATTGTATTGCGCAGCGGACTGGAGGTCTGCCTCTTCCGTAACACGGCATGGACTCAGGTGTCCTTCTTAAACAATCTATCCAGGAAAACAGCACACTGCTGCCTCTTATAACAGCGCTTTGTCGCATGGTTGCACCTTCTGCTTTCCTTCCTCAGGAATTGGCATGCATGCTTTGCTTCACCGCGCTTCACTGACTTGATAAACGTCTTACGCTTCATTTGGCACTCTTTGTTAAACCAGACAGGGCGCAATACCCTTTCTGCTTCCTAGCACACACAAAAGCACACTTGGCCAAGGAAGTCATGCCAACTGCCCTATTGCTTGCAGCTTGCACAATTAGACGTACACAGAAAGCAAGTTTGTCAACATTGCCAGCAGTGAGAACACTCCCTACATCAATTAAGGAAAAGGAGACACACTGGCTCCAAAAGCCGTGAGGGTAAGTTGGAAGCTAGTGTGGGACAGGTGGGTTCCTGGAAGCATGCGGTCCCAGGGCACCAGAGTTATGTCGAGTGTTTTTTTTTCAATGACACGTCTGGTTGAGGTAAGTTTGTACGCATAGTGCACAGAGTGGGCATGGAGCTTTCGTGCAAGTTTGGTAGACCTTTGCGGGTCAATCCCTAGTTGTTTAAACTGACCCAGGTTATCGGCAATATAGATCATCCCACCCACTCCCAGAAGGATTTTATGGAGAGTGATCTCTGTACCTTAACACTGTTTGCACAGCTCAATGTGTTGTTACTGTGAGGCTTCTAACTGGGCACCAGGCCTCGTATCTTTGCAGTATTTGATTTCCATTAAGTGGATATGGCGGTCTTGGATGTTCAATTCATGAAGTTGCCTGGCTGGAGTAGCGCTGCTTTTTACTACTTCATCACGTCTTATACTGCGGAATACCCGATGTGGGGAGGGAGTAGGTGGTCTATTTGGGTTAGCAGGGCAGGAGTGACCAAGATAGCATTGGGGCGGCTGGGGGAGCGTCTAGCTCGATCAGGAATGCTGGGGTCAAAGAGGTAAGGAGGTATAACACGGTTAGAGACTTGCTCAGTGATTTGCAGGTCATGCTGAGCCAGATGGTCTGTGCTGCCTACATCCATGTGTATCAGGTTTGACCCATAAGAGCCTTCGCTGACCACTTTCAAGATCATTCTGCTAGCAATGTTGTGACGCTCAGTTACCATGTTACGGATGGCGGGGCATTGGCAACTTGAGAGAATGTGGAGGGCGCCATCCATATGGTCACATTTTGGAAGGGGGCATACAAGGCTAGTGGATCTTTTGAAACGAACTGCATGTTTTTTGGTTGTAGAGGGTGCCTTTGGGGTATTGAAAGATCGTGAGTTTAAGACGGGTTGAGACACCTGGCTTGTTCCAGAAGGCATTGCTAATGCCCATATTTGCACGAGATAGCAAGCTCTGGTAATAGGTGTAATAGCCTGTTTTGCAATCTGCATATTCAAGCCTGTGTTCAGCATGCATACGGGATTTCAAAGCATCCTTAAGGTCTGGGAAGTATACTAGATTGGAGATGGGGGGGGTGAGATTCAGGTGTACTTGGTCTTGCCTCTTCTCGAGGCAGCCAAGCAATATTGCAGAAGGGGTTGCCGCCTGGGCCAGCACTAGAAATACCGGTATCGGTCAGATTGTTACCTTTGAGGCTAGCCTGAAACTTAGCAATTGTGTCTGCGCATTCATTCCCAGCTATTTCAGCATGAGATTTGACCTTAAAGGAAAAGATGTGACCTTGAGGGGTGCGGGCAAGGTTTGATAGTCTTCAGAACATTCCTTGAACATGATGTCTGTGCTTCTCTGGGTACAGTATTTGCTGCCTGGGTTGGTGAATTGAGCTGAGGCTATCTGTGGCTATGTGTGTGTGTGTGTGTGTGTGTGTGTGTGTGTGTGAGCGAGTGCGGCTGCTATTGCAGCCAGCTCAGCTTTTCCTGTGGCGTTGGTAACACCAGCGCCATTGGGTTCAACTAGATTTTTTGAGTCACTCATACGATGGTACACACCTGCCCCAATAACTATCTTGCCGTCCTGGACCTGGCAGCTGCCGTCTGTGTAGGCCTAGGACTTCCTAATTCTTTGAGCTGGAGGTTTAGATTGGACTGACAAGGAGTAAGGGCAGTTATGTCTATGGCTGGTTTATGGGGGCCCTTGGCAATTTGCTTCTTGTCTAGAGGAGGATTTTCACATTTCCCTATCCCGGGCATAACAGCGTGCCTTGCGTTCCAGATGGGGTCGTTCCTCATATTTTTAACAAACCACTTGGCCTCTGGAATATCCTTGGCTGAACCTTGGAGCCAGGTAGGGTTCTGGTTGTTCAAGTGGACTCTTCCGGCTGTATTCCAGACTGCAATAGTTTAAAGGTCCCAGGTATGCTGAGGGAGAGCAATTTTCTGGCTGGGCCAGGATTGGGGATTGTCGTAGGTGAGTGCATCTCTTGGAATGATCCCAAGCTTGTAGCAAAGATGCGGGTAGGCAGTGAGGAGTTTGAAGTAGGGATTCGTTATCATCAGGCTCAGCCTGATGGTAGGCTACCGCTTGCTGGCAGAAACATGAAGGTGGCTGTAGCCTCTGTATTGAGGATGGCAGAGTAGATAACATGCCGTAGGGCTAGTGTCATCATGACATGATGGCCTTCTCGCCATAGACGGGGTGGCAGATAGAATTTCCAAAATCTGTGACCTATGTCATGCGCAGGATGACGTTCAGGACAAGCAGCGTGCTATTCTTTAAGTGTACACATTCCCAGGCTTGCTCTCCAGAGAGCCTGATTAGTATGCATCCTTATTCTCTGCTCCTCTTCTTCTTTTTTATTTTTCTTCCCAGCTTCTTACTTGTCTTCCATTCATAATAAAAAGTCCTTTCATGGACAAAAAGAATATCAAACTTTATCCCTTCTTACATGAACTCCTCCTTTCCTAACTGTCTGGCTGAAGGTCCCCCGTGTAAATCTAAATCTAAATTGAAACCTCCTTTCCTAGAAACAGGCTAGCATTCTGTTGGTGTGACTGGAGGCTGTCTTCTTCCCTGTAACCTGTAACCTTTGACTGGAGACCTTCTGTTTCGTTAGCTTACACAAGTAATATCTACGCAAGCCAGATCCAGCTGCGTGCATTAAGGGAAGGTTCCCAAACTAGCAAGCTAGTTAGGGCCTACGGGTTCCCAGGTGATCCCTGAACCCAGTGCTACGGAGCCCAATGCAGATTGACTTCGCAGTTCTGATGAGAGGCGGTCTGTTCTGCATGGTATGATAGTACCACATAACTGCCTTCAAGGCAGTAAGTTTCCTTATCAAGCTTAGCCACCGTCATGTTACGGAGCCCTGGTCAAGCGCGAGGAGGGCGACAGCAAGGAGGAGGTCTCCGGATCAAAACCTTGTGGCCGGGGTGGAGAAAAAAAATGCCTTCTATCGGTGGGAGTCAACGGGTGGCTCTTTCCTTAATGCACGCGGCCGAATGGCAAGCGTAGATCTTTCTTATCTTACTTTCTTTCTAGATGCCCTCTATCGGTGGGAGTCATTGGGAGGCTCTTTCCTTAATGCACGCGGCTGAACGGCAAGCGTAGACCTTCCTTCTTCCTTAGCGAGCATCAGTCCAAAGACTGCTACCTCCAGGTTCTGTTCACCTGCATGAAGGAATGAACTATTCCTTAAGCTTATATATAATCGATTAAACAGGAAGAAGAGCATTCTTTAAAAAGCTCAAGACAGTTGAACTTCCTGGAATCGTTGTAACCCTTTCCTGGAACTAATTATAAATCACTGTCTCAGAATGGTTTCATGACAGAGCTCACCAGTGAAAGAAAACATTGCAGCCTGACAATAGCTATGTAACACCTACATGACCCTCTCCTTCCCAAGGAGATAAACTTACGCAACCTGGAATTTTTGAAATGGTATGTGCGGAGGGGGGACAAGGTGAGAACAAGGCTCAAAAAGGGGTGGTGCTTTGTAAGAAAGAATGAAAAGTATGTAGGCAGCAGAATTTCTCCCAACATCCGTTACGGGAAATGGATACCTAAACACATTTCCTATTCTGTCCTTCAAATGACAGAAAAACCACGTAGGCAGTGAGAACACTCTCTACATCAATTAAGGAGATACATTGGCTCAGAGCCGTGATGATAATCCAAGTCCATCTAACTATATATTCTTTCATGGATTTTTCACAAGCTCTACAGACGAGCAGTCGGGCACCTTGAAACAAGCTTTTACAAGATTCAGGGCACGCTGCATCCTATAAAGGTTGTGTTGGTACTAACCTAGTCCTGAGCCTGGCAGGACATGGGGGCTGTCTCCACAAGCAAGCCCTTTGTTTTCTCCTGGCCGGACAGCAAACATCCAGCAGACAAGGCACTGTCACCATAAGACTGTACAAAGTTGATGCATCCTCCTCCACTACGCCCTACACTCTCATGCCTCACTTTCCCTCCATGGCTCCTCTACACGCAACCCCAAGCTCGCCCATCCCTTGCATGCAACCCCCCTTGCCACTGGGTTTCGCAGCCTGGGCAGTTTGGCATCTATCAGGCACTGGAATTCAGGCACCATTTCAGCAGGCAGACCATGTTTCAGTGCCGGCAGGGCCATGGCCAGCTGGACAGTGTCCGCTCCTCCAGCAGTAGACACAAGCAGTGGACGCAAGGGCAGCAGCAAGCCGTGCACAAAGCGGCGGTTGGGGCGCAGATGGAGGCGCGCCAAGGAGAGGAGGGTGTTGGCCACCATGCGAGGGGTCATCCGGTCACGGCTGCAAAGAGGTGGGCAGGAGGGAGGCATGGGACGGATGAGGGAGAATGGAAATGGGAAGAAGCTGAGCGCAAAGGTGATGGCCACTATGCGAGGGTCATGCGGTCATGGATCTGAGTGAAGCGGGATGCAAATAGGAGGAGGTATGCCTGGAAAGAGGGGGTAGAACTGAGAAAAAGCTAAGAAAGACTTCACGTGAGCATGGACCGCAGATTTCATGGACAGCTTGTGAGCGGATACCTGTGAGGCTGGTCTTACATATAGTTACATTCGTATGGCTGATATATATATATATACCGCATACATATACCGTACGTTCACGACCAGTTCGAATGGTGTTCACTTGAAAATTAATAAAAATGTCGATTTTAGTTTGAATGGTGCTCTTCAGAATAATTTATAAGTTTGATTGTATTTTGAATGGCCTTTGACTGGCGTCAATTTCTTATTTCGAAAGCTCAATTTGAATCTGCTGCGGACTGTGCTGCTACCAGGCTTGCTGCTGCTCAGGGGCAGGGGGCTAGAGAGGCTTGGGCGCTTTTGCTTCCTGGGGAGAGCACACCTCATCATCAGCATGCAATCCCTATGCAACACAAGCTATCACTGTGGTACAATTGGAAGCTAATGCAACGGCAATCGAGCTGTCACCTGGAGGACGCCCCACTGAGTTCTTCTGTGTTACGCTGCTGGCTTCCCTCTTCTGCGTATGCTGGCTTCCCTTTCCTGCGCATGCTGGCTTCCTTTTCCTAGCTGCCTTGGCGTTTGCCTGCCTGACACAGTCTGCCAAGAGGTGCTGGATGGATTTTACAGGCTTGAGCCACCTAGTCAAGGGGTGGGAGCTTGAGCTGGGGGCCTGGGAGGCCATTTCCAGCAAAAAAACCTTTTCAGCCAAAAATTAATTAATTTTTCAATTCGAATGGTTCGAACGCTTGGCAAGAACGAATAAAATTTCGAATTCGGCTCCAGAATTCATCAATTTTCGAACTGGTCGTGAACCTACGGTATGTTGGTGCTTCCATCAAAGACCTCAAAAGTAAGGATAAGAGAAGGTTCAAGAGGCAAACGTTGCGAAAGAGGGACCTGGAGTGAAAGGCGATTCGTTGAATTATCTGGATTACAGTCACTTGTCAATGATGCTGAAAGCAGCAGGTAAGAGACTGCATACTGTTGCTTCGTAGAAATGACATAGTAGCGAGAAATACAGACAGACAATGCTGAAGTCTGTGACTGGCCGACCTCAGCCACCCCTCAATCACTCGTCACTTGCCAGCTTGGAGAGCCTGCATCATGTTTGCAAAATTCAGTGAAGTCCACCCTCCTCTGAACCCTTCAACAAGCACAGTTTCCCCCCCCCAAACACCACACTACACACATACCCCCCCCCCCCCCCCCCCCCCCCCACACACACACACACACAGACACACACACACACACCTCCGGAAGGCAAGCCGTAGGAAGCGCTCAGCCCAAGGCACACTGGGCCGCGCCCCAAGCTGCGCCGCAGCCCAGATCACTCCCACCAGCGCTTCCAATGGCAGCTCAGCCATGTGCACGTAGGCCTTCTGCATGAGCAGGGCCAAGTGAGGCACAGGGGGCCGCCTGCGCATCTGGCCCAACGCCCACAGCGCGTTCACGACATCCACTGCATTCAGGGCGTGCGCTTGCTGCTCCACCTGCCAAAAGGTGTGCGACGCATAGAACATTGAGAGGTGATGCTCAGGGAGAGGTCGGTGCCTTGAGAGGGTTGGAGCGATCGGCGGGCAAAAGGAGCATGAGTTGCAAGGAGCGAGACAGAGTATTGAAAGTATGGGCTGTATGCAGCATTCAAATGCATGCCCAGCACTCTGTGCCACTACTATCCCTTCTCCGCCTTTTTTGACTTCTATTCCTTCTCTGACTTCTCTGACTTCTCCACCTCAGCAAGTACAAGAAGAAGGCATGGAAAAAGACAATCCGAGGCATTGTTACAAAGGAGAGCAGCGTGTGCTGCGTTTGTTCCCGTGCAACAGAGCAGGTTGTCCAGTCCTGTGTCTGCTTTTTGAGCTCGCTGAAGCGGAGGAGTCCCACAGCTGCAGTGCGTTTCTCCCTGCCCTGCTTGTTTTAGTACCTTTCCCAACAAAACACGTTTGCCCCCACACAATTCCATGACCTCGCAGGCCGCGCATCGTTGACCTCAGAACACCCCTTGCTTGCCGTAGTAGCAAGCCGGTATCTCTTTCATCACATGTAGACCAACCCCATTGCTGAAAGTGCACACTGGAGGCGCGTTTTGTCTCCGGGAGCATTAAATTCACAGACAAACGCAGCAGCACCAGCTTGCATGTGTGGGGATAGAGACGAGTTTCAAACCACTGCTGTCTTTGCACCAGTAGGGTGCAGAACTTTCCGGCCGCTCTCCCCAGAGCTCAGCATTCCACCCTGCGCAAAGCACACCAAACAGCACCTGCGCTTGCAGAGCACCCACCTGGGCAATGCGTCTATCTGCCCAAAGCACCCATCTACACAAAGCAGCTACCTTTGCAAAGCACGTCAAGCAGCACCCACCTGCCCTAAGCACCCACCTGCTCAAAGCACCCACCTGCACAATGCACGGCCATCTACACAATGCAGCTACCTTCACACAATGCACGGCCACCTACACAATGCACGGCCATCTACACAAAGCAGCTACCTTTGCAAAGCACGTCAAGCAGCACCCACCTGCCCTAAGCACCCACCTGCTCAAAGCACCCACCTGCACAATGCACGGCCATCTACACAATGCAGCTACCTTCACACAATGCACGGCCACCTACACAATGCACGGCCATCTACACAAAGCAGCTACCTTTGCAAAGCACGTCAAGCAGCACCCACCTGCCCTAAGCACCCACCTGCTCAAAGCACCCACCTGCACAATGCACGGCCAACAGAGCCTCTACCTGCGCAACGTGCCTACATGCGCAATGCGTGCAAAACAGCACACCTACCTGCGCAAAGCATTCTGCCAGCCACGGCTTGGAGGGGAAGGCTCTGGCCTGAACCAGGCACCGCAGCAGGCGAATAAGCGTGGAGGCATGCAGGGCCGGACCTCTCTGCCGAGGCCCCATCACATCATCAGCTCTCTCCCAAGCTCGACTGTTGTTGTTTTCATACGTTTGGGCCTCCCTGCTGCTGCTGCTGCTGCTGCTGCTGCTGCTTTCTCCTTCCAGCACTGCCTGGCCTGGCTGCTGAGTGCTGTGCTGCAAGCTCACGCTCCTTTGCCCGCCTTGCTGCTCACCAGCTACAGCACGCAGCACTGAGCCGCCCACGCTCCCTTGTTCGCCTTGCTGCTCATCACCTACAGCATGCAGCACTGAGCTGCCCACGCTCCCTTGCACCCCTTGCTGGTCACCACCTACAGCATGCAGCACTGAGCTGCCCACGCTCCCTTGCACCCCTTGCTGCTCACTGCCCACGGCATGCAGCAGTGACCCACCCACGCTCCCGTGCACCCCTTGCTGCTTACTACCTACGGCCTGCATTACGCCAAGGGCGTCAGGTATGTCGGGCCTCATGAAACGCCAGGAAGCATCCAGGAGCTTGAACTGCCAGGCCTTTGGGAGGATGGGGCGGGGGTACATGTTGGCAAAGCCGTACACAAGGCACACCAAGCCCTGCATGGTACAAGGGGGAGGGGGACCAAACGGGGGCATGGATGCCACATGCATCCCTCTAAACAACAACGCAAGTATGGGACAAGAGCAGAGGCACACACACACACTCCTAGGCATGCACTCCTAGGATCCTGTGACACATCCGTAAGGATAAGAGCACAAGCACACGCGGCGTGCACTCCTCTACGTAAGCAATTATGGGATAAGAGTACAGACACACCTGACATGCACTCCTAGTGACACATGCATAAGAGCAAAGACACACGTGTAAGGCCCCAGGAAGCAGAAGGTGCGTGGCAGGCTGCGGACTTCCTTGTCAAAGAGAGTTCTCATATGAGGCATGCTTTTGCAAATGAGGCATGCTTTTTGAGAAGGAACAGCAGAAAAGGTATATTTTAAACACACTTGCGAATGAGGCGTGCGTGCCAAGGAGGCTATGCTGTTTGAAGAAGCCACGTGTGTGTGCATGCGTGTGTGCGTGTGTGTTGTGTGTTTGTGTGTACTTCCAGCTGCAGCGCTGAGTGAAACCATGGACAGCAGCGGCAAAAGACGGATGACTAAAAGCACGCTCAAAGAGGTGGTGAAACCCATTTGGATGAGCACGTGAACAAGCAAATGAGTGCATGAATGGATGAGTGAGGGGATGAAGTAGAGGGATCATCACTTCCCATGCCCCCTGGACTCAACCCTGGATTCAGTAAGTTACACCCTGGATTTAAAACGCTACAGTGATAATATAAATATTATATACACTGATATTTGTATGTTACCTTTCTCATTTCCTTGTCAATGGTATGAACACGTGTCACAAACCCACCTGCGGCGTGAAGTGGTACATGTCCCTGTAGGAGGCCTGTAACAGCCGCCGCAGTATGTTTGGGGGCACCGCCACGCCCATCTTGCCCAAGGCCCACACACTGTTTGCCAGCGCCTGCAAAAGGTAGGGTGCAAGAGAAGGAAAGGCCCGCTCACTGTCGACCAGCGCCTGAGATAAACAGAGTGCAGGAAAAAGGAGTGCCCACACACTGTAAGCCAGCGCCTGTGATGAATAGAGTGCAGGAAAGAGGAAGGCCCTCACGTTGTTAGCCACCGCTTGCGATCGAGAGAGTGCAGGAGAGAGGAAGGCCCAACCTGTTAACTAGCACCTGCGATAGAGAAAATGCAAGAGAAAGAGAGAGAGAGAGAGATAGTGTGTGTGCACGTTAAAAGGGGATTGTTGGGAGGCAGAGTGAGCGAACAGATGACCAGGCAGCAAAAAGCACAGTGCCACTATTAGGCCCCCTCCAAAACATTCAAAGCTTAGTGCCACTGTTAGGCCCCCTCCAAAACATTCAAAGCACAGTGCCACTGTTAGGCCCCCTCCAAAACATTCAAAGCTTAGTGCCACTGTTAGGCCCCCCCCTCCAAAACAATCAAAGCACAGTGCCACTCTTAGGCCCCCCCCTCCAAAACATTCAAAGCACAGTGCCACTGTTAGGCCCCCTCCAAAACACTCGACCAAGAGCCAAACGCGAGCCTCTCAAGGATCAGCGGACGTCCCCCCTAACCCACAGCGCAGTGCTGCATCGCCACTCGATGCAGTGATGCTTGATCCGTGCATCAAGCAATGGTGGCATCAGTCCCAACATTGGCTCCAAGCACGCGAGCCACAGGAACCTTTTCAGCACTTGGGCCACAACGACACTCTCACCCATGCGCAAGAGCCACACCCTGTGCCTCTGTGCAAGCAAGCAAGCAAGCGATGCCCATTCCCGCTTTGAACCAGGAACCCTGTCATGCAATGCCCCTGTTTTGCAACAAATCCTCATTTTGCTCCACACCATATGCCACCAATGCATAATATGTTCCCTTACCCCCTCTCCCGCAGCACACATACACACACGTAAGCATAAACACACACACATACACACACGCACGCATGCATGCACACACACACACACGCATGCATGCGCACATACACACACACACACCTGAGGCTGAGCGGAGAAGCACAGCTCTCCCAGGCGCCTCAAGCAAGAGCTGAGGTGGCCAGAGGGGGGCCGTAGCCCCAGCCTTGCAGTGGAGTACAGCACCGAAGACAGCTCTTGGAAGCCCATGTTGCGGGCGTGCCTCCATGCCAGATGTGCCATGCTGGGATGCAGTAGGAGCTCCGTCACACCGCCCTCTGAGAGAACATGCAGGGATGCGTGTGCTCGTGTGAGTGTGTGTGTGTGTTTGTGCACTCGCATGTGTACTTGTGTATCTGTGTGCATTCGTGTTCACATGCTTGCTTGGAGTTTACTCAGGTAGCTAGGCCACTTCTGAAAGTCAAATGGCACTGAAACACAGGCTAAATGACGCAAAATTAACGAGTCTCAACGCACAAATACATTTCAACTGAGTAAAAGGGCATGCAGAGAAACTTATGTGCTGCAATAGGGGAACAATTTCAAACACATCCAAAACAATGAAGTTGCAATGTAGTCGACACATGTGCCAAACCTTGATCCCATGCACCTCGCACTTCTGCACAAAAAGCGCCACTTGCACATGAACATAGAACAATAGAACTTGGGGCATGCAATGGTTCCCACCAAGCCATGGTGGAAAGATCCATCCAGAGGCAGTCAACGTCTATAGATGCGCAGAGCATTTGTGCATGCATGGTGATGCTTGTGTCCAGCACGTGCTGCCGACTTGGCCGTGTTTTTGTTTTTCATGCAAAGCGCAAAAGAAAAAGAAATAGAGTCCATGATCAAAAACAAACATCACCTTTAAAATATTGAATGCACTTGAGTGAGCTCTCAAGCCCATTGGGTAAACAGCGCGTATATGTGTGCTTGCTTTCACCTCAGCACGCATGCAAGACCACATCATTGAAGGAATGGACATTGTGAGCAACTATGTGCACAGGGTCCCAGCCCCAAGGGGATGTGCAATGCATGTGTGTGTGTGCTACGAATTCAGCACGCATGCAAGATTGCATCAGTGCAGAACTACATGATGTGTGCAGCATCGTGCAAAGAGTCCCAGTCCATTAGGTACGTGGAGCATGAGCGCATGCTTGCTTTGACCTCAGCACACATGCTAGACCACACACATTCTCAGCAAACCCAACAGGCTCGGAGGCTATGCAGGACGCTACAAACAACATGCAGCCCTGCATTGATACAGCCAGACCTAGATGCTCGGATTCTTCGTTCCCTGCATTGACCTGGCCCCACATAGAAGTACGCCTGCAAGCATGCCTTTGTGACGTCCAGCTCTGCACTGACCTAGCCCCTCGCAGAAGTGCACCTGCGTGCCAAAGCCTTCACAAAATCCAGCTCTGCACTGACCTAGTCCCTCACAGAAGTGCATCTGCAAGCGCGCCAGCGCCCACAGGCAGTTGGCAGCCTCCCTGGGTCGCAGCAGCTGCTGCTGGGCGAGCAGCTGCTGCTGCAGCTGTCGGGCCAGGTGCATTGGTGGTGGGGCTGGCGGGTAGAGGGGCGTGGGAACATGGTGGGGCGAGGCAGGGCGGAGCCTGCTTGCATGCTCTGCAGTCTGTGCTGGTGTGTGGGGTGATGGCTCGGGAGAGCTAGGTGGGATTTCCAGGGTGGGCCAAGGAGTGGCACCTTGGGTTGGGGCATTTGAGCTGCAGTGTGCTGCTGGAGGACTCCTGGGAGCAGGTGGAGCTCGGGGCCACACAGTATCGGTAAAGCCTTTGCTGGAGTGTGTGCCTGAATGCGGCACCTGGACAGTCGGGCTGCTTGTAGCATCGGCATGGTGCTGCTGCTGCTGCACCTTCAGGCTTGCTGCCCATGCTGCCGGGGTGGCTTGCTTAAAGTCTCCTTTCTCGACCAAACCCTGGTCCCTATGCGCGATCAGGTGCGCCAGGTGGTTCAGCATGGCACACAAATGAATGAAGTCCATTTCATGCCTGTGCTGCTGGTGCAGCTGCTCCAGCTCCTGCCAAGTGCTGCAGGCAGTGATCTTGCGGGTGAGGAGGGAGGCGGCTTGCTTCTGGGCATCAAACCAAGCTGGATGAGGAGCAGCATTGGCAGGAGACTTGCCGCTGCTGCTGCTGCTAGTAGCAGTTGCGTAAAGTAGAGGCTGGTGGGCTTGGTGTTGCTCAGAGGCCTGCTGCGAGGAAAGCCAATTTGGGTCCCCATCTTCCCGGTCCCCAGCAGGTAGCTGTGCTAGAGGCTGTGCACTGCTGCTAAGACCTGCTCCTTCTGGCTGCCAAAGGGGCTGCTGGGTGAATGCAAGGGCTCCCTCTTCCCGATGCAGGCGATTTTCCCTTGACAAATTGCTGGATGCAGCACTTCTGCTTGCCTGGGGCTCAATATACTCTGCTAAGGCCTGGCTGTGGAAAGCCACTGCAAGTGACGGGCGCCTTGATGCTTCGCAACAGGCATTGGAGAGAAAAGGGCTCCTGCTGCAACGCGGTACCTGCAAAACAAGAGAGGCCGAGCGCAGGGCATGAGAGGCTTTCCTTTGCACCCGTTTTCAGCCAAGTGCGTCCGTTTGCTCTCATGAAACCTCTCTAGTCTACAACAATCTTCCCACCTTGCTGGGACAGGGATGAACCTTTGTTTGAAACATTATAACAGCTATGTAACACTCATGTGCATGATTCCACTTGGACAACAATGTTCTCACTGGAGAGATTGAAGCTTTCTTCCACTACCCGGTACTTCATACAACCAGAGCGCCAGCATGCTCAAAAACTCATGATGCAAATTATTTTATTAGTTTTGATTAAACAATACTGGATGTTGTGTTGTTTGAACTATACATCGAAAGGGGACTAAAAAGGAGCAAGTCATGCCGCAAGCTTTGTCTTGCTGTGTGCAGAAGTGCATTTTTCTAGCAGGAATCTCAATATTGGCACGTTGAAAGCAAACGTACGCGTCAGATGGCCTTATAGAGACTTATAGGTGAGATGGAGTGCTTTTGTTTTACAGCACTAGCAGACAGCATGGGTTGCTACAATCTTATTAATGCATGGACAATGACCAATTGAAGCAACCTCCTTATTTTCACAGTGGGCATCAGTGATGCAGGACCACTGCGTCACCTGTGCATGCAACAAGAAGCAGTTTATTAGAAAAAGGTAGAAAGCTGCCGGAGCAATGCCAACGGGGAAGCAGCAGCTTTCCCAGCAGCTGCACCAGTATGAAAATGAGGCATCCATGCACCCAGTTTCACGGAAAGTGGGTATGGCAGCCCTATTGAAAACAGCGCCTGCTTACACATTCGGAGGACGCTACAAGCAGATTCAAGGTGAGAGCGGCGTGATAGCCAATGTGCAATTGTGCAGCTAGCTGCAACAATCTGATGTATTGCTCAGGCCATCGTGTCTTGATGCACACAGGCACATACCAGGAATGAAAGGAACTGTGCACACACCCGGATCTGAAGAATCCCAGACAAGCTGAAATTCAAAATTTCAAAAACCATGCACACTTTCTGTCAGTAACGCTCAAATATGTGCTGTAAAACTTTGCCTGCATTCAGTGCTGCGCTGCATGTCCTTGTCGTGATGTCCTACTCATCCTCTGCCAGCGCTGCCCAAATATAGCTGGGTGCCAATTCAAATCATACAATGCATTCCTGCAGGGGAGGGCACGCCAGGACCTGGCGCATATGCCCCCTTTGGGAGCTATGAAACCAAGGGCGCAGGCTTTGGCACTAGTGCACGCCTCAGCAGGCAAGCCGACGTGACCCCCAGCCCCCTTGACTACGCACCTTCCGTGGCACCTGTGCGGCCATCCGCCAGTGCATACAGTTTCAGGTCCAAGAATGCAGGCAAGCAGGTGCGTGCCCCTCAGCTATGAACAAGCCCAAAAATGCTGCTCCTTGTGTCTTTTGGCATCTGCCAATCCTCAGCAAGATGCACATGGGTTTAACAAAGGAATGCCTTTGTATGCCTGGGCTGAATATAAAGTCTGTTCACAGCATGTTAGCTGCATGTCTTTGACAAGTGCGGCACATGGCTCATCCGCACCACCTTCTTCAACAGAGGCCTGAGAGCACCCCTGGGCCTGGCGCATATGATGCCGGTGCCTCAAAGGACAAGCAGCGCCCCAGTAACCCGCCTGTGACCATGGGCCCAAAGCTCAAGCCTCCCTCGGATGCCGACAAGAAGCCAGGCCCTGATGCGTACAGCCCCATCTTCAGCCCAAAGGAACCACACAGTGCCAGCATCAAGTGAGTGGGTTGTATGGGACCAGCCTCAATACCAAAGTACTGAATTCCAGTTAGTTCATGACAGCTTTGCTTTGTGCTCTGAGTCCTTCTGAGTTGCAAGAACATGGACCAAGAGTGGGAGATCACAGGGTCCCAACTCATGCGTGCAACTTTGAACTGCTATAATTTTGCGCCCAAAGCTGGTGCCAAGATAAAATTTAGTGTGTTGGAAAGGGCTTCTGCTAGCACTACTTTCAATGTGGCACACCAGCTGGCGGTTCTGATCTATGCCAGGTCAAAGTTTGCATCAAGTCCGAGCAAACCTCAAAATTTCGACCCCGGAATTTAAATGTTCAAAGGCCTTCTTTTGGTAGAAGAGACGGTTCAATACAAAAAACATAGGGGGAAAGTTCATGGGGAGTGCTCCCTGAATAAATACAGAGATGAGGGCTCAGAGGTCCACCACCCCCCAGACGTTCACACCCACCCTGAACCAGCTAGACTAAAAATTGACTCCATGTCTTGCAATGGTGTCTGCTATATCACTGCTACACACCTGAGGGTAAATTTGGCAAAATGGGTAGGGATTAAAATCCAATTTTTCACCACGTTGCCCCTTTTCCCCTTTTTGAGCGCCTAGCACATACATCAAACCATTTTTTTCATAACCTTTTCATGCAAAATCGTGTCTTTATAATCATAGAATAAGAGTGCATAAAAAGGCTTAGGAGGGGCGAGGCCAGGGAGGCTCAGATAAGCTTCCTGTGACAGACCCCCCAAATGGCCAAATTAGGACCCTCTGGTGGGAGACAGAGCAGAAACAAAATGCCTTAGACAAGGAACATGTCAGACAATGCAAACGTGGGGAGACTGAGGATGCTTTTGATTGGATTGATATTTGAAGATGCCTCCGGTGCATAGCCCTCTGTATTTGACGTTGCATGTGCTTGAATTGACATCCGAAGAATGCCTTTGTGCATAATTTTCTGCATTTGATGTCGCCAGAGGGAAGAGCTTAAGTACTGTCTTGTGGACGAGCGACAAAGCCACAGCACCTGAAGCGCCCACATGCCGCAAAATAGAGTCACACAGAAGGAAAAGTAGCATCTCATGCCTCAAAGCAGAGAATGAGTTGATAAATAGATGCATGAGACCTGTCCAACGCACATGCTCTGGTCAATATAGTGAGCTTTGTGTGGGGACTTGTTCAGTCAGCTGCTTATGACTTATGATTGGGGCTGTTAAGCCTTGCCAAATTGGCTTAGCAACCCATGCAGGTGGATTGAAAGGAGAGAGAGATATTGAGGCAGCTTACCCAGTTGCATCGTCGGTGCTATTGGCACATGTCTGGCTGCTCAAGGGGTAGACTTCCTGCGTAATGGCACGCAGGTTCCGTCACACCGCCAGATCTTATGAGTTTGCTGGGCCAGGGCCAGGTGAGCAGACCTCGAGATGTATGTTGTTACATATGTAAAAGGGATGCCTTTGTTAGAAAGGTGCGTTCATGACTTGGCTGGTTCGGAAGCTGCGAGCAAGCCAAGGCTCCAACAAGCATACAATAGAGAGGAATTAGTAGGGGTGTTGCCTGGGAGATGATGTGTACTCCCAAATGGAGCCATGTTGCTTATTCCTGCAGCTTAACATGCCACATTAAGCTTGCAAGGGCTGGTATTGTTTTATGAATAAGTGGCTCATAACAATGAATAGAGACTGCATCATGGCACCCGTATCTTCGGCCTCTGCAATGTTTCTGCCTAGATGTTTCTCCCCTGAAGCTGAAATTCCATCTCACCATCACCCTTGATCAAAACATCTGCAGGGGCATACGAAGCTGACCCAAGCCCATCTAAGACCCGGGGCCCCACTATGGGCGGTGAGTGTGGCCCCCTCTGTTTGATCCCTTAATAGTCTATCAGCTGAATTCCATTCAGGCTTCACCAGCAGCACGGAGCAGGAGAGCCTCTGGACCGAACACTTGTGTGGCATGGACTGAAGCACACCCAGTCAAGGCTGATGGCAAAAGAACTTTGCCTGCCAGTTTGGGAAATGATGTCACCAACTATCTTATCCTCCTGATCTTGTAGGAAAACGGGCGCATGCAAGCGGGCAGGATGACAGCCCAGGTCCTGTCTATGACCCAACCAGGAGCTACGAGGCAATTTTGCCGGGCAAGGCAGCGTACACATTTCCCAGGTGGGGGTGATGTCAAGTGCCTGGTTGGTTATGACGGCATGATTGCACGGAATTGGAAGTGTGCAGGCTTTTCCCTGTGTGCTGGTGTGACACTTGGCACAAAGGTCTCAGATATGTAGAGAGTCAAGCCTTGCCTAGCTGTAGCTGTAGGTGCTACTAGCTGTAACCTGAGAGTCACAAAGGACATAGACTGATGTGCAGACCTGACAGTCTCAGACTCTCAAGGACGCGGACTGACGTGCGGAGAGTCGCAGGCTCTCAAGGACGCAGACTGATGTGCAGAGAGTCCAGCCTTGCCTGGTTGTTTCACAATGTCAGGCAAGCTTTTGGTGTAAACATATCAAGCATCACAGAGCCTCTGCTCCCTGACTGCTTCCAGATGTGGCATGCACTGTTCAAGCACTCGCTAGGAGATGCTTTCCAACGCATACCCAAGAACTCAACCCTGGGATGCCAGCCCAGACATGCCATGCAATAAGACAGTTAACGGAACACATCATCACGCCCGTCCTGAAGGGCTGTATCCCCTTTTAGTATAACCAGGTTACACTCCACAGATTCAGCGCAACGTGCAAGATATGCATGCTGCTGGACCAAAGGCATCCACCTGATGGTAGGGAGATTGTTCAACAGGACTGGTTGGTCATTCCTGCAGAGTGAGCTCACTCTATCATGTAAGCAGGGGATTTGGGCCCAGCTCGTACGCCCAGCCCCCAGCAGTGGAACTCACGAACGCAGCCTCCTATTGTGAAGCCAATTGACCCAGCCCTCTAGACATACTAATATACTTATATATCCAGCCCTTTTTGGTGAAACCAATCGTCCACGCAGGGCAAGCTCACACTACCATGCAAGCGAAGGACCTGGGCCCGGCTCATACACCCAGCCCCCTGTGGTGGAACGTCCTGCTGGCTTCTCAGCAGTATCAGATTGCCGTAGCCAACCAGCTTACACGATGCAAGGTAATTAGTTCTGGCAGTTGTGTGCCAAGCCAGCGTGAAAGGGCAGACATGGAGGAGCACACGACAAGCCAACGTGAAGGAGACATGGAGGAGGAGCACATGCTGCGGAGCAGGCAACCCAAATTGCTGTGCTGTGCAAGAAGGTTGAGTCAGCTTGCAAGATAGGAACCAGGTGTCCTCGTGATGTCTGTACAAGCTTTTAGCTGCTTACCCATTGCAGCATTTCAAGGAATGCTCGTGTGCTCGTATGTTTCATGCATTGCAGGTAAGCCCTTCTTCTCGCGAGCGGCTGCCCAGCCTGGCCCATCTGACTACAGTGTGCGGGACAACATCACACGAAGAAGCGCGCCTGCTGCATCTTTCCATGGATCTTCAATAAAGGTGAGCAGAAGCTTTCGTCAGCATTTTGCGGTAGATATTTTTCCTCCTGAGGGCTCCCATTGTGCATAGATTAAAATAAATTGATTGCTGGCCCTAGGCCCAACATGCATGATTTAAGCAAACCAATTGAAGGGGTATCAGTTTGATGAAGCAAACACATTATAAGAAGAGGTGACCATGCTTGCTTTTTCAGTTTGTATACTACGTTCAGGAGTGAGTTGCTCTTGAAATGCATTTTTGCAATAACTGCCTCAGTCAATCGATCCAGAGATCTCAGGGGACACGCGAGCGTGCGCATGTGACTGGGATCTGTACGCCGTGTAATTTGAGCGCTGCGACTCTTGTCCTGTGTATTTTGAGCTTTGTGACCCTTTACATTGTTATATGTATCTATTTGTCAGTTATTTAGGAGGGTTATAAATTGTGGATGTCATATTGTTTTTAAGCTGGATCCCTCCCCGAAAGAAACCTTGAAGTGCACCAGCATATACAGTATGAGTGTCAATCTGCCCCTGTTAAATTTCCCCATCCACGCGCATACTCAAAGCAATGGACAGATGAGTTGAGACAGAGTTATGAGGCAATAACTGGGCAGCAGACGCCCATGCATACCTGCCCTGCCCGGAACCTAAGACTGGCTTGCAAGTTCACGAATTGCCCTCCTAACTTTATCACGCAATAACACATTGTACGATGTCACTGTCCTGGGAGGATTGGAGCGTTTTGCTGCATGATTGCCTCCATACCCCTCACAACCCACATCCATGCGCATGTGGCGCTGACTCAAAGTCATGCACACTGACCCCCCTTTCGACTCAAAACCTGAAAATGGCGCCAATGGACAGTGCTTGAGCTCAGGAATCTGATTAGGTATATCACTTTTTGTGGGTGTGGCTCAGAAAAATGGGGGGGGGGCCCCAAAAAGCAGATGCCTCCCTGTCCCCCCCCCCAAACCCCTTCCGATTGGACCCGCATATGTACCAATTAATAGCTCTTGAGCTCAGGACTCCGAATATATTATAGTTTTAACAAATTATGCGTCATGGACCCTCCTGGTTTATTTCATATATCTTTGGTACAAGGACCACCTTGCATCCTGATTGAACGACTGGCCTGCAGGATTCAAGAGACAGCTACCCTGCGCCCAATGCCTATGCTTATGAAGATGTGCACAAGGTTTTGCATCCAGCCAACCCGCCCGTCACCATTGCCCCGCGGTATCCCGAGCCTCATAGTAAAGATAGGAAGCCTGGTCCAGCCGATTACAGCCCAAACTGGCAACCCAAAGAGGTGCATGCGCCATCCATCAAGTTCAGGTGAATGTGGGGCTTGCTTTACTGCTCGTAAACACTGCAAAGAGAATTTGTGAGAGGGATTTTGGCATGCATGATTGAAGCTTTCGGACGCTTAATTATTTGATGTGCATGATCAAGTGAGGAGCAAGAGAGCTTGTACCAGAGCCTGAGCTTGCTTGCTTGGGTATTGATTTGACTGCTTGTGGGCACTGCCCAGCCTTGCTTGCACACTTATTGTGTGGAAGCCTTAAGATCACTACGTTTGACCACTGGTGGACTCTATTACTGAGGAGCGCCGGGAGTGACTGCAAGCATACACTGTTTAGCCTTGCTTGCACAATCAAGTCAAAGGATCATTATGTTTGACTGCTAGTGGACTTAACAACTAAAAGATCGTTTCGAGTGACTGCTAGCAGACACTGCTCAGCCTTGCTTACAAAGTCATTGTGTAGACGCCAAGTGCCTTTGTTTTGACAGCCCCTCAAGCATGGTTTTAAACTGAGATGCTTCTATAACTGTTGATCAAATCTCTTTCCCCTCACTTCAGGCACCAACCACGTCTCTCTTCCACTCTCACTTGCAGGCACCATCCACGTTTCTATGACCAGATGCATGGTACGCCTGCGCCACATGACTATGCTGACAAGGACTTCGCCAGCCCATACTTGTAAGTCGACACATTTTGACCTGCACGGCCTGGCTGTTATTTGCCTGGTTTCTCTTTCCAGACGTTTCAGGTTAGAAGAGCAGGAAGCAGTCCTGTACTCTCTGTACAGCTCGTTCTTTGCAAATAACTGCTAAAACAATACACACAGTTTCTGTCTGTTTTTAGCTGCAAATGTTGCCTAAAAGCAGCAGTGTCAGAACAGGAGCTTCTTGTCACGCTGCTCATGCAGGAACACAGGGAAGCTGAGGAAAGGAAAGACCTTTGGTATCAGACATCTGAAGAAAGGGAAGGAGGACGTCCCAGGGCCTCATTATGCAATTGGCTGTAGCACTCTTGGCATTGCTGCAAATGATAAGGTGGATAAGAGGGACTTAGCACGGAGCCACATTTTGTTGTGAAACCATAAATTTCCTGTCGATTGTTGTTGACTTTGCCACCAACTAACAAGCTTTTAAAATGTCATGGCTGCCTCGAATATGCCGAAAGTAAATGTCCTGCGACTCTAGATACAAAACTACCATGCAGATCCTGATGTGTCCTGGGTCTGAAGACTTCTTGAAGGGTATTGGAGAGAAGGTGAAACTAAGTTAGCAGTGGAACTTTCTGGATTATCATATCCATCTGGCGGAGATGATTCTGCAGAACCTGAAATATCAGGGGACTCAACTGAGACCGCGAAACAGGTATCTTAAAAAGAACACCTTTATTGGATTTCCCTACTCGCAATCCTTCAGCTTAAAAAGCTGTCTGTGTTGCCACGGTGCAGGTTACAGGAAAAAGAAGACCTCCTGTCAACACGGCTGACTGCTAGCCTGTTCATAAAGAAATAGATGTTCGTGTAAGAAAGGATACACTTCAAGTTGTTGTTGTTTTGATTCATAAAGAAAAACATATCAAGAGACTGAACATGGTGAACATGGTAGGCAGGTAAGAAGCCATTTGAGGAGGAGGGTGGGAGAGAGGGAGGAGAGGGCCAGAGAACAAGGGAGCATACTTGTCAAGCATTACTTGAGCATGTCACGGTGTCGCTAGAGCTTGAAGGCGGCGACTTGAGGGAGACATGCCAAATCAGCCGTGGCAAGTACCCTGATTTTCACCACGGACTCCCTATTCCAAACCAAATTGCACCAAATGGGGTGTTTTGGTGGGACGGGGTCCTTGTAACTGAGGAATATAGTTGAAATAGAAATGGAGTGACTCAGTGGTTCGTCATGACTCATGTCGGACAGAATTTTAGCCGGTTCCCTACAGAGGGGTCAGTCTCAGTTATACCAAAGGGGTAACATGTAAACCTCTACCAACCGTGTTTTCAAATGCGCAGGATGTTAGCATATGTGGGGGGGAGTTTCAGATACTTGGTTCAAGGATTTGAAAAAATACTTGGTTGGAACTGCGGGCCCCTCTGGGATGATCTGAGGCTAAGAAAGTGACCTTGGGTCATTTAACTTTTACCATTTCTCTGGTGAACGTGCTTTCAAAGTGATAAGTCATCACTAAATCACTTGTTTTTGAAACAATTATGGTTGGCATAGCTTGGTATGAAAATGGTCACAAGAAGGAAAGCTTCCGGCAGTGTAGGCCAGTTGCCCCACCTTGCCACTGTACTCCAATGACCCAAAAATTGAGAAAGGAACATCACCTCATCACTCATAACGTCATACTATGATGATCAGTCTGCTCAATCCTTTCTAGATGACCTCCCACTAGCAAGACACCAAAGTTTGAAGAATCATCTTCAAAAGTGGTTACAAATTTTCTCAATGGAAGCCAAAAGTGTCAGCAGAGCCATGCTTGTGTCTTTTGTGCATTTGTATTAAACTAGACTGTCAGATTGGAGCAGTGTCACAATGGTGGGAGTGATGTGTGCCACCATTGCGTCCGTGTGGGGACTTCAATGAAAGCCAGTATAAGTTGTGGAAGGGATCCCTCAGGAGATCAGGGATCCCTTGCCAGGCTGGCATCTGGAAGCCTTCCAGAGTGCAATGTCCGTCATGTCTGTGAGTGCTGCAGTGCTTGCGCAGGCATCAGCCCCCTCATTACCGATGATGCCAGAGTTCGTTTTAACAAAAAAAGGGAGAGCCTCACCCTGAGGGGAGTGCTCTAACATATTTGAGATGGCCTGGATGATCTCTGCATGAAAGTGGGTCCTCATGTGCATTTGATCAAGGGTCTGTTTAGAAATCTGAGGCAGAATGCACTACAAGGGGCTATGTCAGTGTGCCCTTGTTGGAGTGCTTCAGGAATGGCTGATAGTTTTGCTCTGTTGTTAGCATTCACTGATCCAAGTCCATTGGGCTTTAGCTGCTGGGAGAGTTTAAGTTGATTTGTGTCCCTGCTTGGTTTGTAGATGCTTGAGCCGACAAGTGGTGGAGACTCATCTTTGTGTTGAACGACATTACCATCCACACACATGTGTGGGTGAATTTTCTCCAATTTTTGATCTAAGACGTGAATGTCTGTTTGTAAATGCAGGCTGCCCTCGCCTGAGGGCACCCATGTGAACAGTCACGAACGTTATTGCGCGCTCAGTTGTAACGAGTGTGCAGGCACACTTTACAGAATGGGCATGGAGGATTCCCAGATATCACCCATCAACATATGCGGATACACTAACCTCAACCAGACAGTGCCATTGAAAACGAAAACACTCAACATAACTCAAGTGCCCTGGGACCGCATGCTGCCAGAAACCCACCAGAACCACATTAGCCTCCCTCCTAGCTTCTGGTGAGGGTAACTCACACATCTTCGAGCCAGCGTGTCTTCTTTTCCTATATTGATGTAGGGAGTGTTTTCACTGCCCACGCCAGTCTATGGTTTTCTTTTCTGCTTCGTGTTGCTCTCTTTTTCACCCAGCATGGAGTCAGAGGAGGAAAAAAAGTCTATAGGCAGTGAAACACTCCCCACACCAACCAAGGAAAAGGGGTCATCTTGGTTCGAAAACCATATGCCCCCCCCCACCACCACCATAGTCAGGCTGGGAAGCTCTTAGGGCAGAGAATGTCGCCTGGCAACAAGGAGGAATAAGAGAGTGGAAAACCTGGAGACCGAAATCTTCTACAGCAAGCAGAGTCAAACACATTTAGCCTGTTAACCAAGGAAAGCCATGCCCAGCAGTGAGCTGCTGCATAAAGCCTTTCAGCTGGCCTCAAGCTCAACCGGAGGAAAGAGCTGCAACAAGTAGAAGCCTGTGGAGCAGCCCTTAGAACGTACTCTAACCCGTGCTGCACTTGATTTCAAAGAAGGAAAGAAAGAAAGACTATGCAGTCCACGTCCAATTTGCTTTCAAAAAACCACCCAATTTGCAGCCTTATAAACTGCATAACATCTAAGCATGTGGATTTCTTGACATAATTATTAGAGCACCCTACCTGAGCAAACAAAATTACATGTGCCGGGCAAAGAAACTGACGTCTTTGGAGATAAATTTCTTTTGAACAGAAAAAGGAAAGAGGAGCTACATAGGCGGTGTAAACAAGCACTACATCAATGAAGGAAAAAGGATGCTTAGGGCCGACCTAAAAGAAAACCATAAAAAAGGAATGGCTCTTGGGAAAAACCCTGGCGCTGATGCGCAAAGCATATCCCCCTTCGATTGCAATAAAAAAGGACTCCTAGGATATGTGTCTTGTCTTGCACTTCACTGCAGCTTTCTTGGCAAATATGTAACATGAAGGACTCCTTACCTTGGAGGGAAGGTCCTGGCTAACTTGATATCAAGGGAAACTTTTCCTTATGCGCTCAGCCAGATCTAGTGTGCATCGCCATTTATTTTCTGATCACTCGTGAGGGAAGTTCTGTGCAAAACTTGAAGTCATGCATTGCACTGCGCAGGATTGAATTCATTTAACTTTCTTAAGTTTACAGTGGGGCTAGCAACACTGCTCTCTCTTTGCACACGCCCTGAATAAATTCATCCAGCTGAAGGGTATGATAGCAAAGGTTTGATCAAGCTTGCATGCAAGCACTGTGCTAATTTTGCGCAGCATGCAAACAAACTTGCTACTTTAAGACATGCCACTGTAAGAAAAAGTAGTTATAAACTGGTTTCCGAAACCAGGTTCCGGCTACATTTCTAACACGTGCTTTGAAAGAAAGAAAGAAAGTTGGTGATACCCTTTCTAGCCTGCTAGTTAAGGGACCTTTCCTTTATGCACGCGGCTTTTGGCCTGCATAGACTTTACTTTTACTTTATTTACTACGCTTGCCAAGTCCGGCCGCGTGCATTAAGAAAAGGTCACCTGTCCTGAAAGGCAGGGCCCCACCACACAGACCAAGAGGAAGAGCAAGCACAGAACACGTGCTTTGCCGTCATAGTAATAGCTGTCGATGTTGTTTTTACACAATGCAACAAGCAAAAAAATTTTGCAAGCAGTAAATACACTCCCCACATCAATTTTAAAAGGGAGTACCTAGTGCCGAGGCACTGAGTATCCTCTTCACCAAGAGAAATAAGGATCGTTCTCCCAGCCAACTTGACAGCTTGAAGTCCTGGAGCCGGGTGCTTCCAGTAATCCTTCAGATCCCATTAGCTCTTTCAGGTCTGTAGCCTTGTGGTGGAGGAGACTCACGGCTGTTCTGAGCCAACATGTCTTCTTTTCCTTCATTGATATGGAGCGGTGTTTCTTCTGCCTAGGTAGTTTTTCTTTCACCAAGAGAAAAAGAAAGAGGTCAATGGGTGTCAGGAGGGGCACTAGCAGTACACCTTGCCTGATCTCGGTGATGAGAGTTGAGATAAGTCTTCTCAAGAGCGTTCCTCTTGGTCTGTATGGTGGGGCCGTGCCTTTCAGGTGACCTTTCCTTAATGCACGGGGCCAGACTTGGCGAGCGTAGTCTTTCTTTCTTTCTTTCTCAAGAGCGTTCAAGCATTAAGTCTGGTTTGGTTTGGTTGCAGGCACCTCTTTTTATGCTTCAGCTGTGCTGCCCTCATAGGTAGGTACAGCTATGTAACCCTTTCCTTTCCTTAGAGACTTCATGGACCAGGCTGATATCCTAGGAATAACCAAGTGCATCATGTTGGAATGTCGTTTTCTGACATGACCAGTTAGCACATGACATCAGTTAGCAAGCCAAAATGCTGTGACTGAGTTCCATGCACTGGATCTGTTCTCCAGCTCGGGATTGATGGACAGGACCTGCCTGTCAGTCATGTCGTAGGTCCCATGGTGGGGGCCAACTTGCTGGAGTGGACTTCTGCGCTTCCTTTTCTCTTGGTCTGTTTGGTGGGGCCCAGCCTTTCAGAACTGGTGACCCTTCCTTAATGCATACTACAGACCAAATTCCTTTCTTGGCAAGCTTTCATATTGTAATTGATCCTGAGACCAATGCTTTCTCAAATCAAGACTCTTATAGACTTTCAACGTTTTTGTCAAAGTTGGTTTCAACTTTTTGATGCTGGTTGAGAAAAGTTCACCAGCAGCTGATCAGCCAGAGTCTCGGGCTGTAGGCCAACCCCTTCTAAACCCTTAATGCACACAGCCAGACCTGTACTGCATAGTCTTTCTATTTCTTTCTCTCTCCAGATCGGACGGTTTTGGTTGCCAGGCACCTAAATGCTTCACCTAAGCTCCCCACGTAGGCAGGTCCAGCTACTCAGCCCTTTCCTTTCCTTTCCTTTCCTTTCCTTTCCTTTCCTTTCTTATTTGTTTGTTTGTTTGTTTGCTGGGACTCACAGTGCCTCGGGCTGACGTGTCTCCTTTTCCTTATTTGATGTAGGGTGCATCACTGCCTGTATTGCTTCCCCCCTTTCCCTCCTCCAAGGCCTTGGACCTGACTATCAAACAAACCACCCTCACAGATACGTCACCTTTCTCTCATATGCAGGTAGCCCTGCTCAGAATCTCTATAATAACCATGACGAGCTGGCTGCTTACATCAGCAAGTTTTATGAAGGAAAAAGGTGATAGGTTCCTACACTTGCTTTTTAATTCCAGTGGGTGCATGGGGGAGGGCTTACCTTGTAATGCTGATGCCCTTGTCCTCTTGTACTCTGCACGGGTCTCAAATTGAAGGGACTGCACATGCTTCTGAATTCCCCTGCTCCTTCCAATGCAACAAGTGGCAAGCAGAAAGTGTCGCCACACGGGGGAAAATAATCATCATCCAAAACTTGGTTTACAATTCTAATGCATGATCAGGTTCACATACCATCGAGTATAATGTCAACAAATACAGGGTCGCCACCTGGGATATACACATCCATCCTCTGTTTGCTACATGACAGTACCTGTGTACCTCGTGGGATTTCAAGCGGCCAACTGATCACAACAGTGCCAAGTCAAGTGTTAATACAGTTGAGATCAAGTTTGGAAACCGTAAAAGATAGAAAACTACATCATCGCTGTCCAAAACAGTCAGTCATGAGGTCAGGAAAGCCAAACATCAGAGAACATACAACACACGCATGGCTCTTTGGCAGAAGCAGGAAATGTACGTAAAGATTCAGGGTTACAACATGGCACAGCGTCAATATGGCAGTAAAGGCATGAGTAAGGACTGTGATAGCGCAAGGCTACACCAAAGAGCATTAAAAATCACCACCTCCTGAGCATGTGCGTCTCCTTCACCCAAATATTGCCCGGAGCAAGGCGTGTGCGTGGCTTAATCTGTATTCTGGACAAGCGCCACACCCTGCAAGACCCAGTGGCTTGGGTGCTCTTGAGAGGCCAAGTCAGCTTCAAACACAAGCCCCACGCCCATGGCATTACGTCGTGCCTGTGTGTGTGTGTGTGCGTGTGTGTGTGTGTGTGTGTGTGTGTGTGTGTGTGTGTTTGTGTGTGTGTGTGTGTGTGTGTGTGTGTGTGTGTGTGTGTGTGTGTGTGTGTGTGTGCACGCGTGTAAGTGTGTGTTGGTGTGCATAATCATCGCATGTGTATATGGCCTGGATATGCATACCTTCCATACTCAATCACCCTTTGCGGGTCGTGGCCACAGGCTAAAGCAGCTGTTACAGTCAAAGCAAGCAAGCAAAGTTCCAAGTTGCTGCCCTGCCATAGCCACCACCGCTGAACATTTTCTGCTTGGCTTTCATCTTTCAAGTGTTTTTCCTTGCCCCAATCAACCATCTTGGCATTAAAGTGAGCGGCAAATCAGTTGGCTTGGGGCTCAAATCCCACCTCATCCATAACACTGCATGTGAATTGCAAACACCTTAGTGACACCTATTCAGCGGCAGATGGGTTCCAGAAGAAGCCTTTACAGGACCTAAGACGAGCAAAGCTGAAGCTTCTTTCATCACAGAAGAAAGCACATTATGACCCCCTCCCTCCCCCCCTGCCACACACATGTGCATGCGAGCGCATGCCTCTTTTTCCCACCATCCACATGCCACTCCAAATACCAACAATGAAATGCGAACCCAGGCTTCCTCCTCACCTGTGTGACGTACACCGGAGCGCGGAAGGTGTTGGCCAGCTTGAGCTTGTTTGCCTCAATGGGCACGATCTGCAGGATGGGGAGCTCTGTGACCAGCACCTTGGGGTCTTGGCGTGTGAGGTGGCTGTGTACGTGGTCCCATCCCGCACCCTCTAAGTATAGCCCACTGACGTAGCAGCCGTACTTGGGCTTCTCAGGCACCTGGCTGGCTTCCGTGTACCTGTGTGTGTGTGTGTGTGTGTGTGTCTTGCGTGAGATCAATGAGGGGTTGCAACAACAACACTGTTGACACCTTTCTGCAATGGCTGACATTGGAACTTGGTTGCACTCACATTTGGTGCAAGGCAAGCTTGTATCTGTGTAAGCAGCTTTGGTGCAATGCGAGCCTTGGCGCTTTGGGCGGCTTCTACTCTGCTGTTCTGGTGGCAAGCTTTTATGCAAGCTGGCGTCTGCAGGCAGGCAGGCGCTCTGTGGCATTGGAATGAAAGCCCTTGCCCCTTTGATGACGCTCTTAAGAGAGCGCTGCTTGCATGCGGAATTCCGCAGCTGCTCTAACCGTACCTCCACAGTGATCTCCGATGTAGGTGCTGCCCAGCAAAGCACTATTTCCTTCATGCAACCTGTCCCAACACATTCCCTGTGGAGCACATACTTGGTAACAGGGTGCTGCGGTCCAATGACCAGCCCTTGTCCCTGCAACCACCTGTCCAAATACAACCCCTGCGAAGCACTCACTTGGTGACTTTGGTGTACAGTGTGCTGCGGTCCAATGGCCAGCCCTTGTCCCTGCACGCCGCCTGTACTAGGGCTGCGATGTAGGTCTCGGGGATGTGAAGGCCGCTGAGCCACATGACCTTGGGCTCCCCATTCTCTGCCCAGTCCTTGTACTGGCGGTAGCGGCGCTGGAACCACAGCATCCAGCTGCCCAGGGGCTTCTCCGTGGCAGGGTTCTGCGTGCGTGCGTGTTGGGCGGGAGTGCATGTGTGTGTGTGTGTGTGTGACAAAAGTGCACAAAAGTAGGCAGGTGGATAGGCAAATCAGCGTTTCCAGCTGCTGCAGCTCCAGCCGTGGCTTGTGCGACCAGGGATGTGTCCATAGAAACACAAACCGCAAGTGCCTCAAAAATGTGCCTCAAAGACGCAGAGCAGAGCAGGGAGCCAGGCATGAGAAACAACAGACAAAAGATGGCTTGCTGCTGTGCAGCAAGGCTCTTTCAAAGGCGGAATCTAAGGATATAAACCAGCCTCACACTCTCGCCAGAGGGCCCACACGATAGGCAGCTCGTGGCTGAACAGCGAGGCCATATGAAAATGGAACGTTTGATAGTAGACCAGCTGCTCACTACCAAGCAAACCCACATCAACCTACACCATCATATCTATAACAAGACCAGCCGCGCGCTCACCAGGCGGGCCCACATCGCAGGCAGCTTTCCATTGAACAGTGAGGTGGACAGCTCCTCCAGGGCGCTGCTGAAGCCAATGTCGCCCACCAGCGCGCGCTGTAGGTCTCGCAGGCTTTGGGACATGACCTGCGGGGCAGCACAAGGCCACACAAAGGGCATCAACAGGCTAAAGGTCGCGAGATGTGGGCACAAACACGTCAGTGGGTCTTGCAGGCTTCGAGACAGCGCAAGGCCTCACAAAAAGCGTCAAGAAGAGACAAAGGAGCAAAAGATGTGGTGCAATTACGCGCTGACACTAGGAACTAAAATGACAACGCATGTCAATACATACACACACGCACATGTGACAGAGCTTGCTCTTTGTGTGCCCAGAAAGGCAACAGATGAATGACACATGCTCTGAATGTGTCACCAAGGCTGCAAAGGAACTGCCCTGGTTCTGCCATTTCTCATGAGCCACACTTCATCATCACATGCTTCCAACAATAAAGCCAGCCCCCAACCACCCCCACCTCACTCTCTTCACCCCAGCCACACTCACCACCACCCAGATGTTTTAGTGAAGAATCAAGCTCTGCCATCCCAACCCTCTTTGCCACAGCCACACTCACCACCAGCACAGATCCACCACTTGCTACTATGATGCCAGAAAGATGAATCATCATGCATAGACGCCCCCCCCCCCCTACCACCATCACAACCAGCATGCCACAGCCACATGCCACAGCCCACATGCACACTGCAAGCCAGCCATAACCACATGCCTCATCCCACATGCCCACGCGCATGCCGCGGCCACACTCACCCCCAGCAGTTTGTTCCAGCGCTCCAGCTCTTGGATGAGCACCACCTGCGTGGGGCTGGGCACGCCGATCTCCTTCTTCAGCAGCGGCAGGTCAAAGCGCGCAGGGATCTTGGATTGGATGTCTCGAGCCACGCCCGCGATGAAGTCCTCGCGCGATACACCCTGTGCGTTCAAACACGACAGAAGGATATTATAAACGCATGTGGATACTGTGGAGTGAGCAGGCGAGCAGACAGAAGAGCAGGCAGCAGCAGCAGCAGCAGCAGCAGCAGCAGCAGCACTAGCAGCTTTGTGCTCCGCATCCCTGGATCTAGCCATGGATTGTTCCTGAAGAGGCCCACAAAGCCCATTAAATAAAAATGCAAACTGAGGTTGACCAGCATGAAGGCACACTAGGGGCCTGCACAGCGACACGGGCAAGAATCTCTCACACACGCCCCTCCAGCAGAGGAGGCAAGAAAGAGCCTTTTCCATGCAAAAGAAACATGCATTAACGCACCGCGCCAACGCTGCCCGTGCGCGGCTGCAGGTCCATGAGATCCGCCCAGATCGCCTTGGTGGCATTAGTGTAGTAGGAGATGTCGGCGTTGCTGTGGAGCCCAAAGATCTCTGGCGTCTGCACCAGGGGCAAGCTATCGATGGCCTGCACATACATCTCACGCGGCCCTGCAGGATTGCAGTGTGCGTGGGAACACACGCACGGTAAGAATTGATGTGCAGCCTGAAGATCTCTGCGTCAGCACCAGGGGCAAGCTGTTGATGGCCTGCACATACATCTCACACAGCTCTGCAAGCTTGTAATACGGGCAAGAGTTTGGGTGACAAATACTATTGGCCAGGTCGTTAAGTCTGTCAGAAATGGTCAGCAAGTAGATCACATGCGGCCCTGCATGGCGATAGCGTGAGTGGCATCAAAAACAGGATTGGTAATACGCAGTCGTTCAAGTGCTCACACATGCGTTTGCACGTACGCGATACAGATGTCACCTGCACTCACACAAGTGGGTGAGTGTCCACACACGTGCTCGCACCTGTCGGTGGGACCGAGATGTTGACGTCCTTCTGCTGGTAGAAGCTGAACGGCTGGAAGGTGTCAAACAGGAAGTCACCCATGTACTCGTCCAGGTAGGTGGTGAGGATGCGGCGGTCAAAGCTGTCCGACACACGGCCCCCGTACATGGCCTCGCCGATGAGGTAGCGCAGGGTGCCCCAGGGAATGGTCTCATCCTGTGGCCATGGACACAGCAAGACAAGCGTGTGCGTGCGTGCTCGCGCATGTATGTGTGTAAGTTTGTTGTGTGTGTGTGTGTGTGTGTGTGTGTGTGTGTGTGTGTGTGTGTGTGTGTGCGTGCGCGTGCGTGCATGTGTGTATGTGTGTGTGTACGCGCATGTATGTGTGTATGTGTGTATGTTTGTATGTGTGTGTGTGTATGCATGCGCGTGCCTGAGCGAATCTCTGTGCCCATCAAGGGGCTTCAGGGTACATTGCAAGCTCAGCGTTGAGTACCCCACTCTGCAAGTCTGGTGCCCACAAGCTCCTCACCTGGTTGACGTAGGCCTTGGTGAGGTAAGTGGAGATGAGGGCCATAGAGATGCGGAAGTCTGTCTCGTTAAAATCGTATGCCACGTTCCAGCCCAGCTTGCCGTACTTCCGCCGTTCCTGTGAGTGCGCAGTGCCAAAACAAGAGGCCAAGGTCAAGTCTGCTCCATCACGCAACCTTCTTCTGAGCCAACCTGCTGCCTTCATGCTCACAGTCTCCAGTCTTTCTACCTCCATGGGCACACTGTCCAAGAGGTCAAAAACCTAGGGTGGCAAAGAGGTCGAGCTTTTGTCCAAAGAGGCTCAGAAGGAAAGTTCTTTGGCCCTCTTTGGAGCTCCTTCTCATGGATGCGCAACCCTCTTTTCCCAACCTTCACACCATACACATACACCATACACATGCACACACGTGCGTGCACACCCACACCCACACCCACACCCACACACCCCTGTTTACTATTACGTGACCTACGCGCACGGAAACTTCCTCGGAAAGGAGGGCGGGCATGTGTGTGTGTGTGTGTGTGTGTGTGTGTGTGTGTGTGTGTGTGTGTGTGTGTGTGTAAAGCACAGTAAGCAGGCACACCTGCACGACGGCGTGGAAGAATGCGAGCACGTACACCAGCGGCCTGAAGGCCGGGTGCTGGCACTCTGTCAGCACTTCCTCGGTGATCTTGCTGTAGCTCTGCCGCATGTTGAGCTTGAGCCCGTTGGGAGGCTCCGTCACAACCTGCAGGTGCAGCAGGTAGGGGCCGGTCTCCAGTGTCACTTCCTACAGGCAGCGCCTCACAGTGTTTTAAACAGTGTAGGCTTTGTCGCCACTTGCAGGCACACCACACAGAGGCCCTCCTTCAGTGCTTCTCCTCCCCACAGGCAGCGCCTCACAGTAAAATGAACAGTCAAGGTCTATTGTATGAACCTGTGACCATATGCAGACACAGCAATCAAAGGCCATCCTTCCTCCTCTGGCTCCCCCCGGGCTGTGCCCCAGTGTATCATTACTGGTCGAGGCAGCTGCATTGGCTCATCTTATGGTCAAAGCTGCCTGTCAAGTCATGATGACTGCTAACTATCAAGCAAGGCGGCCCATATGCTAAACGTTGGAGCATCCACAAGACAGCAGGACTTGCAATATGCATGTCCAAGGGTGCACGGACACACAGGGTTCAGGGTTTAGGGTTCGCAGTTATTACATATCCAAACAGAGGCACCACCTCACCTTGAGGCTGCGTTGCAGCACACCCAGGGGGAAGGTCTCCGTGGGCTCAGTGGTGAGCCACAATCGGAAGTCAGGGTGCGGCCGGTGGATCTTTTCCAAGATCTTTTCCAGCGTCTTGAGCCACTTGGGCAGAAGGTGGCAGTTCTGTGGCCATGGAAGCAGGAAACAAGCATGTGTGTGTGTGTGTGTGTGTGTGTGTGTGTGTGTGTGTGTGAATGAGCCGAGAGAAGGAATGCTTGGTACGCACCAAGATTTGCACCCTCATTCCCGGCATGCGGCACCCTGACATGGACATGTGCCCCACATATGCTCTCCTTCAACCTCCTCTTCGAACATTCCTGTAGCTTGATCCACAGGCTGAGTACGCACAGAAAAAAAGCACACATGCACAAAGCTTTCACTCCTCCCCCCTCAAAGCCCCTACACACCTGCAGCTTGACCCACAGGCTGCACTGCACACACACACACACACACACGCACGCACGCACATTCACACCCACCCACAACCCCTTGTCCTCTACCTGCAGCATGATCCACAGTCCCCTGGTGACGCCCATCTCAATGAACTCTGCCGCCTTGGGGCCCATGCCTTGGCCTAGAGCCATGTACTTGAGCTTGGCCCCAGGCTTGAAGCCCATGTCCTCACCCAGCTTGAACACATCAAAGGCAGGGTCAGCACCTGCCAAACACAGGGCAAAGAGCACAGGTGACAGCGGGTATGGGTGCATTAGTCACGCGCGAGTGCCCTCAGGTTCAAGCAGTAACAGGGAGCAGAATAATGCTTATGCCATTGACTGATGCTGATCCCAAAGGCAGCTTAGCATTCCTTTTGTGCTCAACTACTTGAGGGGCTTTTTACTTACTGCTAACACCACCGCATGCATGCATGCATGCATGCATGCACACCCACCTTGATGCTGCCGCTCTCAAGCAGTGCATTCCCAGCTTGCATTCTATTTCAACGTCCATATGTGATGGCTTGAAGACTGTGGCACACTCACCAGGCGAAAGCACAAACACAATGGGCGTGGATGCGGTGGATTGCCGGTAGATGCTGGAGAAGTAGACCACCGGGGGCTGCACGTAGCGCTCCGCCATGACCTTGACCACAAAGCGTGTGATGGCAACCTGCAGGCAGCACAGCAATCAATACAGCACGCACACCCTGAGATGGCAGCCTGCAAGCTCCTTGGCAAGCAGTTCAGCGAACGCAGTGTGTGAGGACGTGCAAGCATGTGGCAACAAGGTGACTGACCTCCTGAAACTCCAGCTCATGGCAGTAATGCACCGTAGCAAACCCAAGCAAACTTGGGAGTGCCTTTCTAGGTGCAGCAGCGTCAAGCAAAACATGACCAGTACGCCCAGAGAACGCTGTGACGGTTAATCTGGAACATTAAGCTTGCACCGGAGACAGGACCTCAAAGGACCTGGCAGCTTCCCAAGGTCCAACTTGGCAGCGCTGAACTGCAGGTCCAGCGTCAGCCCTCACATCAAGAGCAGCACAATGCACGCAGCTTATGCTCGCAAAGCTGTGCTGGCATGCATGCTGCGCTGTGCTCACCGTGATGCGGTCCACCCTCAAGCAGCGCAGGACGCAGAGCTTCTCAAACTCTGTCAGCATGTGGTCGTAGCCCATGGGCAAGGGGGCCTCCTCAGGGGCCTCCTGCGGGTCACAGTAGAGTGAGAGATGCAGCACAGTGGTGACATGGAGATCTGGTGAATGAAATGCTTAACGTCCAGGGAAATGAATGCATGGAGGAAACATGTGCCTTGCCAAGAGCAAAAGTCGCTTGTGACTTAGAGTTGTGGCAGAGCGCTGAGCGTGTGCAATGACCTACACAAATCCATTTCCTACCTATGCTGGGAGAAAGCCTGAGCCAAGCAGGTATTTCTGCAGGTAGTCTCACATATGCGATATGCTGATCACATCTACATATTTGTGGAGTCATAATTGACTCAGCTGGTAAGTACCAAAGATTGTGAAGCCACACTCTAGGGTGTGCTTGAAGTGTGCTGCCTGTCCACACAATGCAGAGACTGCTGCAAAATGGTGCAGCTGGAAGGTATTGCAAGAGGGAAGAACAGGGGCATGGAGACATACATCATCAGGCGCTGTCCCTCACCTGCATTGATAGCGTGAAACAGATGTCTACCCTCACCTGCTCATGGTACTGCCCCCTGGTTGCTCCATCTGCCTCAACGACATCACTCATCTGCATCAATGTCTCTCATCTGCCCGTACAACCCCCTCTGGATCGCCTCATCTGCCTCAATGTCACTCACCTGCTCGTAGAACTCCCTCCAGACCGTGCCTCATCCGCCTCAATGTCCTCACTCATCTGCGTCAATGTCTCTCACCTGCCTTTACAACTTCCTCTGGATCGTCTCATCCGCCTCAATGTCGTCACTCATCTGCCTCAACGTCACTCACCTGCTCGTAGAACTCCCTCCAGATCGCCTCGTCCGCCTCAATGTCATCCGCTAGGCGAGCCAGCGGGTGCACCTTGCCTGCAGGCACAAACAGGATTGACAGGGCTTTATCACTCTACCCCTTGCTACATACCATAGCAAGCCTTCACTGAAAGCTCCAGTACTCTGAGTCAAATACTTGCACCTTGCTTGCAGGCACGCACTGAAATGACGAAAGTCCATCAACACCTCTTGCTATGCACCGTAGCAGGCCTCGAGTATTGCACGCCTAACATACATGCACCTTGCCTACATGCTGCTTGCATCACAGATATGATTACAGGACACCAAGCTCCTCTCAAAGATCCCCATTGCGCACCATCCTTGCTTGTTCCCTTCCAACAAGCGCCCCCTTCACCCCTTCCCGTTCTATGCATACAAGCAGAGCCGTACAGAAGCAAGCTCCCATAACTCGATGGACAGCAGCACAGCACTTTGCCCGTCCACCTCCCTGCCTGTGGGCAAGCAGCACACGCACCCGAGGCGTTGAGCTTGCTGGAGCCAAGCTGCACCAAGCGTGTTAGGTCCTGCCAGCCCTGGTCAGGTAGCCAATCATAAGGCTTCAGGCGGCGCGCCTTCTCGAGGCTCAGGTTGCCCTTCAAGAAGAAGTCGATGAAGTTGGAGTCCAAGGGTGTCTCGCCTGCAGGATAGGTGACATGCCCAATGATGAGGCGATGGTGGCCACCCGCAGGATGTTGAGGCGGGATGGTGGCCATGTGCAGGGAAGAGATGTGGGGGTGGCAAGGGTGGGCGACATGCGCAGGATGATGATGTGATGGTGGCCACATGCAGGGTGGTGAGGTGGTGATGGGTAAGCAGTGGGGGTTGGCGTCACTCACTCTCCGTGCCTCCCAGTGCTTGTGTTCCTTGGTGGCTGGCATCGTTTACGACGCAGTGGTGAGCAGTGACACCCAGACTAGAGAGGCTTAAATAAGCAGTTCTTATGAATGTCAGGCAGGCACAGTGAGCGTGCCCGTGTTAGATCCCCATCACTTGACAAGTTGCACTGAGCTCAGGCTGCAAACAGGGGACAACCAGGGAGCAGCACACAGGCGCACCCACCCTCCAAGATCTTGATTGTCATCTGGAAGGAGAACATGAGCTTGTGCTTCTCAAACAGCCCCAAGCACGTGTAGCTGTAGATGTCAAAGGTCAGGGCCTCAATGATGTTGTGCAGCCGGTTCTCCAGCATCACATCCTTCTTGCTGGTGTTGAGGGTCTGGTTGAATACAGACAGGAAGGCGCCCAGGCTGTACTCGTACCTGTCAGCAAGCAGAAAAAGGTGGAAGAAATTTAAAATCTGAGTACAGGCAAGAAGGCGCTCAGGCTGGATTTATTCTTGCAAGCAAGTGACAAGGACGGGATTTCTTGAAGTCAGAAAGAAAACGCCCTGGTTGTACTCAAACCTGCAAGCAAGCGGTAAGGGCGTTACTGAGGGGTGATGGGGACCGCTGCTGGCCAGCACCAAGCAAACCACCACTGCTCACTGCCGCTGGCCAGCTTTAAGCAACGGTGAGGGGCGATGGGTACCAGCATGGTGGGGCCAGCAGGTGAAGCAGCATGAGGTGGGACAGCATGAGGTGGGTAAAACTTGTGAGACTGTCCCTCATGATACACAGGTGTGGACCACAAATGCGCATGTGCTGACCCAGCATGCTTCCATGCAACGTGCTGCGTCTCTGCCACTGATGAAGTGCTTGGTGCGCAACAGCAAATCCCTTCCCACATACATACGTACATGAGCAAGTCTGGACCAATGGACGCCTGGGTCAATGCAAGAAGCCGCTGGCACTTATGCACACAAACAACAGCCCAAGCACTCTTGACTCACATGTTGCCCTGACTTGCATGGTGCACTCCCTGACGTGTTGTACTCACTGACTCACATGTTAGCGATGGCTCAAATGTTGGCCTGACTCACATGTTGCTGATGGCCGACAGAGAGGCCATGACGAAGAACAGGATGGCTCCCCGCTGGGCCACAGGGCTGTACCTCACGCGTGCCTCCTCAATGTGGCCAGCCATGATCTTACTGGCTTCAAGCTTCTCTGCGATCTCAACCGCCTTGGCCTTGGCACTCTCCAGGGTGCTGATCAGTTCCTGGTTGTCCAGAATGTTCCCTGAGGGTCAGGCAGTTCAGAGGAAGAGGAGGTTCCATAAAGATTGATTGCATGATGGGCCCAAGCAGGGCGAGGAGTGGGAGTGCCAGCTCCATGGAGCTTTCCAAGGTGACCCTGCTCGAGTTGCGCGAAGGACGTGTATGCTCTGTGCAGTTGCGGCAGGATGGACAGAAGTTGTTGGAATGGCGAACATGGCAGGCATGACAATAACATGACTCAGTGTGGTCAAGCATGACTCAGTTGTGGTCCAGGGAGCCAGGCAAACAGGCAACAAGAGCAGCTTTGTGCCTCCTGCGCCCCCCTTGCGCCGACCAATCTCCCTCTGACAAGGCCCAAGTGCAAGGAGCACTCAGCCATGTTTGCAAACAAACAGAGCTTCCTTGGTTGTACCCTGCAAACAGGTCGTGTGGTTTAGTTAGCAAATCGCGAGTAGCTGCACACACCTGTGGCATTAGACAGCTCACGCAGCAGCGTGTCCTCCAAGTTCTTCAGCAGGGCCTTGTTATCACTCATCTCCTTCACGAGGCTCTCACGTGACTCCTCCAGGTCAGATCTGCACAGCAAAGGGTACATAGAGGCAGCAAGGTCACAACAGATGATCAAAGGCTGCAAACGATAGCGCATGCGCATAGAGGCAGCAAGCATTACAACAGGTGCATACAGGCTGCAAACATTTGGACAGGCGCATGCAGTACAAGCATTGAGCGCAGGCCCATCACTGCCAGGAGAAGAGGGAAGCCACTCAATTCCAGGAGTGCAGAGTTGAGGATTGTATGCAGGGGAAGGCGCACCAGCCTTTGGAGACAAGTTCTGTTTCACACAAGCACAGAGATCTTCAACTTCACTGCGCGCAGTGGCAGAGATCCAAGAGCACGAAGCCTCCGAGCACCAGAGAGCCATCTTGCCTTGCAAACGTGCACTGCAGTACCACAGAAATCCAATTGAGAGCAGCAAAGCTGAGCAATCCAGGCGTACCGTTCGTGCTTGACGGTCACGTTGAGCAGCTGCTCAGTGAGTCCTTGCTGCGTGACTCCGTAGTTGATGATCATGGTCTTGCCAGACACCTCAGGGCCGTAGTGTGGGTTGGACTGCTTGGAGGTCATGTACAGCCGGAAGTTGGGGTCCCACTCGACCTCCTTGTCGCCAAGCTTGATCACCAGCTTGCCTGCAGCCATAGACGGCAGTTTGATGTGCTCACCAGCTTGCACGCAGCCATAGACGGCAATTCAATGTGATCACCAGCGTGCCTGCAGCCATAGGCGGCGATTCAATGTGACCACCAGCGTGCCTGCAGCCATAGATGGCAACCTGACGTAACCAATCCTGCACAATCAATTCAGGGTACAGTAAAGGCAATGTGATCAGGCGCAGACACCTCACACTGTCAATCTAGAGCCAACTATTGTTGCTGCTTTTGTCATTGACATCTTGGCTTGAGCAGCAGCACTGCAAACCCACTGACAGCACCACTGCAAACAAGCTTAAGCGCCACTGCAAACCCACTGGTGACAATAAGTTCACAAAAAAAGGGTACATCCATGCATACAAGCCAAGGGCCCCTTCTGCCACCTCCAAGCAGAAGAGTTTGCACACAAATGCAGCTTGCCTGCCAGAGTGGAGGGCGCTAGAAGTCAAAATCCAGAAATAAACTCACTCCGCAGAATCAAACTCACCTGAGGGGGAGGGCAGAAAGTTCTTCTCCAGCACTGTGTCAATGACTGGGTCAATGTACTCGTCCAGGTTCTCGAACAAGAAGGGGAAACCGTACTGGATCGCGAGCTCCAGCTGCTTTAAGAAGTCAGCATCGTTGAAGGTCTTCACCTGCCATTGAAAAGGAAGGGAAAGCGGATGACGAGGGGGTAAAAAAATGAACCGTAAGAAAAAATAGTGGGAAGGAGCAGGCTTTGAGAAGTCAGCATCGTCGGGGGTCTTCGTTTGCGCTGTCATAAATAGTGGATGATGGGGGCTGGCATCAAGCAAGGCCGGCGCATTTAAGGGAATCTGGTGGCTTGTATTGGGCATGCATTCAGGAGCAGGTATATGACTGCACATGCATCCACATAAACGCATAAGCATGCACAACATTATTGTGTACACATGCTTGCAGACGCCCACCCGCCTTGAAACCTGCACCGCAGCAGTGCAGGCATGCAGGTGCATGCGCATTTTGATCCAATTTAGACTGCTGAGCACTACGTGCACTGGAAGACCGCGACCTGAGCCATATGTAAAGGCAGCCACCTCAAGACACGCCTGCACATGCACCCACCTTCCCCTCCAGCTGCTTCCCCTCGCGCATCTTGATCCAGTTCACAGCTTGCATCTGTGGGTCAATGCAAAGGGGCCAGCGGTTGGCACGCACGGTAAGGATGCCGTTCTGCACGCTCAACTCGTCGGAGGGCAGGCCCTCGCTGGACCACAGCGTGGTCTCTACATCTGTGGTCAGCAGAGACTCCAAGCGGACTGCGTGTGCATGTGCGCATTTGTGCATACGTACGTGTGTGTGTGTGTGTGTGTGTGTGTGTGTGTGTGTGTGTGTGTGTGTGTGTGTGTGTGTGAGCTGAATATGTTTGTACGCAAACGGTGGAGAGTAAGTGGAGCAAAGCACACAGAGCGCTGCAAGTCAATTTGAATGTGCTATGCACACGAGAATAGGCACCTTGGGTTGGTGATACTCATACCCCCATACTATGATAAACGCAACAAGCAAGCAACACAGCACAACAGATGTGGCAAGCGAACAAGCATTTGGGCCTCAACAAAAGATGCAATGGCTTGCACAGTCACAAGCACGTCTTCAAAGCACAGGCATTTGCACACAGGTCGCATTAATCAGAAACCAGGAACGCACTTACAAGGCTGCGTAAGGGGTATCTTGCGCTCGTTCACATCCTTGTTCCACATGTCGTACACCATGGCATGGCGGTAGTTGAAGGTGAAGGCTCCAGTGTAGGACAGGAAGCTGCTGGTCAGCAGGCAGTCACCCACAAGGCGCTCCTGCGCGTGGTCAGGTGTTGGCCAAGGCGAGGCAGCTTTGGTAGTGCAAGAGTTGCGTTGTGCCTGTATGCCAGCTTTGGCATGCATGGCTTGCTTTATATCTGCATGTCAGCCTAGGTGTTGCCCTAAGTAAGGCAGCTTTGTGTACGCGTGAGTTGCTTTGTGTCTGCATGCTATCCTACCAAACAGTCTGGCAGTCTGGCTGCTGCTTTGTGTCTGGCTGCTGCTTTGTGTCTGCATGCTATCCTACCAAACAGTCTGGCAGTCTGGGCTAACAACTCCCACACCCACACCCACACCCACACCCACGCACATCCACACCACCCATTTTCCTGCGCTCCAAGTTGGTAGAGTCTGAATTTCAGAGACCACGTTGCACTCATCCCCCCTTGCAGGCAACGCAAAACCCCCCCAAACACTCGTTGCGTTTCTCAGGCCCCACACACCTTTCTGCGCTCCAGCTCCTCAATGTCAGAGTTCCAGCGTGAGCGCTCACTACCCAGGCCTGCAATGAGGCGCGAAGCTGCAGTGAGTCTTCGCTCCATGAGATCAGCCTTGGCCTTTAGGTCCTGCTGCTCTGCTGTCTTCTCCTCAAACTGGGCGCGCAGCGTGCTGAGCTGCGTGTTCAGCTCGTGCAGCTGCTGCTTGGTGTTGGTCAGGTCTTTCTGCAAGAGACAAAAGGAAGGGGGAAAAGGAAGGGCATGTGAACAACTGCTGCTTGGTGTTGGTCAGGTCTTTCTGCAAGGGACTAAAGGGGAGGAGGTAAAAGGCGGGGCATGTGAATGGGATGCATGCACGGTTGGGCGACGAATTGTTGTGTGGGTTGCGTACTCAGGCATGCTCAGATCGATTACAACTAGCGCTCATGAACATATGTGTTTTGAGTGCGATGGATGGAGCTCTCCAGCGACCTCCAATAAGAGCAAAGCGTACGAGCCACAAGGGTACTGTGCAGTTCTTTAAATGCTTGACATCAAAACCCGCTCTGGCTAGCTGGCTACACTCTTAGGCACAGCACACTTGCACCCATAACCCATACACACACAAGCACAGACACCCACACCTACCCCTATGCGCACAAACACGCACGCACCTGAGCGATCCGCAGGTTCTTCTCTGCCTCTGCCACCTTCTTGCGTTTGGGCTCCACGGTTTTGGCCACATTGTTGTAGTTCACCATGGCCAGCACCCACTTCAGCAGCCCCGCGCCTGCTGTGGAGATGCTTTTGAGGCTTTCGTACGTGAAGGAGGGGCCTTTCATGTACTCCTTCACCTTCTTCACCTGCACAGCCGGCCAGAGCACAAGGAGTGGACGTGAGTGCCTGCTGTGAAGATGCTTTTGAGACTATCGTACGTGAAGGAGGGGTCCTTCACATACTCTCACCATCTTCACCTGCACGGCCAGCTGGAGCACAATGAGTGGACGTCAGCGCGTGTGCATTGAGAAACTTAATGGACCATGCATTGACAGGTATCAGAGATCTGCAAGGCTGCACGAGCGCAGCAGCTTCACCCACTACCCTTTTGCATTAGTGATCAAGAGGCATGCCTTCAGATCTGTTTGTTTGGAGAGACAATACGTGATCATGATGCATGCCATCTCGGCTTCTGGCTTGGAAAGACAAAATGTGATCATGATGCATGCCTTTTTGACTTCTTGCTTGTAAAGACAGGGTCTTTAGAACATGGAAAGCCTGCACAACCCACACACAACACACACACGCACGCACCTGCTTCTCACTCAGGCTGTCCTTGTCAAAGTCAACCAGGGACTTGAGGAAGTTGGAGTCCGACATCATGGCCTTGGCGCCTGCCCAGCTCACGTCCTTGAGGCCACGCAGAATGACCACGCACTCACACACCTGCAATACCACCACCATCACCATTGCCAACACAAACACAAGGTTGTCAGTGTCAGGCTTGCTGATGCAAGTACCATCAACACCAGGTCTATTAGGACCAGCACCATTACCATCATCATCACAAACACAAGGTTGTCAGTGCCAGGCTTGCTGATGCAAGTACCATCAACACCAGGCCCATTAGCACCAGCACCCTCACTTTCAGTACATAGGGCCGGCAGCAGTGCTGGGACCTGCATACAACCATCTGGAGCCCCATCCCTTTCAGCACGTGGGGCTGGCACTTTCAACACAAAGGGCTGGCAGCAACGCTGGACCTTGCACACAACCTTCCAGAAGCCCCATTACAAAGCGCAGGGCTGCGGGAGCAACCACCTTCTGCACCAATACGTGCAGACCCTGCAAAGGAGCAGATCTCGGTGACATCCTCCCTGCGCAAGTCCTGCAGGCTTTGCAAAGGAGCAGACGTCAGCAGTATCCCACATAGGCACTCACCCTCTGCCAGGAGCAGGTTTCAGTGAAGACCATCCCATGCGCTCACCTTCTGCACCAGCACGTGTGGCTTTGCAAACGAGCGGATTTCGGTGATATCCTCCCTGCGCAAGTCCTGCAGCGCAGCTGCTGCTTCCTCCAGCGCAGGGATGGCCTCCTCGAGAGCTGCCTCTGCATCTGCTTTCTCAACCTGCGGAAGCAAAAGCAGGTGCAGGATATTGCAGACAGCACATGCAAAGAATTCCACACAATGAATGGTGGTGATGCAATGCACTAGCATATAATTCTAAATTCATGGTGTAAGCCAAGCCGCCAGAGTGGTTTGCACTACGAATTGCGAAGGCGCTCATCACTGCAATCCTGGCCTGCATTAAATTTTAGATAAGGCAGATGATTTCAGCATCAGTGTGTATGTGCGTGTGTGACATCTTGTCGAATTTGCCATGGCCCCCGCACCTGGATGTTCTCGCTGTCCACCTTGAGCTGCGCCTCCTTCTCCACAGCTGCTTTGGCCTTGGTCTCCACCTCAGCTGTGTTGGTGGAGATGACCTCCAGCAGCTGATTGCATTCCCGTGTGGCGTACTCCACCACAACCTGTGCGTGCATACATGCGGAGAAGAGGATGTGGGTGGGTGGATGGGGTTTCAGGGTCTGGGGGCGGCGATATCTGGGGCTCCTCAGGCCTTGGCCTTGGTTATAGTATGTGTGGACATCCAAGGCGTGCTTTTGCTTGTGTATTTGGCATACACTGTTTTAAAGCAGACCTGCTGATGTCACAATGGCAGTGAGGCATTGAAGGACTTCGGAAGCTTTTCTGAAGGAGTGCTCACCCTATCAGGGCCAGAACAAGAAAGCGGCATACAGGCATTTTCAGGCGTGACACTTTTCCCGGTCTGCAAGGTGTGCAACGGCTCCCTGGACTCTCAAGAAGACCTGATCCAATGCACATACGCCCCAAGCTGTGCACAAGCACATCCTTGCATCCTTGCATCCTGGGCAGCTCATGGCCAGAGAGCACACCTTGGCCTCACTCAGGTCTTTCTGCATGGCATCCACTTCCAAGGCTGCCTGCTCCAGCTTCTGTAGACCCCCGCTTAGGCGCTGCGTCATGTCATCCACCTCCTTCCGGTTGCTGGCCAGCGCGCGCTTGTAGTTGTTGATGAAGTCCAGGTAGTTCTTGGGGGTCACATAGTTGTAGCGCCTGAGCTCCTCCTGCAAACATGCATGAGTGCGTATGCGGTTGCATGTGTGCAATTGTGGGCAAGTGCGCACCGCTGTCTCCACTGCATGCTTTGTGAAGATGTATTAAATAAACTGCAGATGGGTCTAAGCACGCAGTGCTGAAATGCGGCACCGACAACACAAGCCATCTTGAGTGCTAGCAACAACACAAACAATGACCACCAAAACCACCTGCACCACACCAGCATAAAAGCACTCAAAGCAATGCGCACCTTAGATACAACCTGCAACCCCACACACAAGGAAGCCGCTGAGGAAGTGCGGGACTGTTCCCGCACCACTCGCTCCCACACCAACCTGGAAGCGTGCTGAGAACGTGCGCACTGATTGGTGCACAGTGATCATGTGCTCCACGATCTGCGGCCTGAGGTCCTCAGGCAGCACCTCCTCTGCAAGGAACACGGAGGCCACGCTCTGCAGGGCCTGCTCAGGCCAAGGCTCAAACCAGTCGATGACAGTGTTGTTGACCTGCAAATTGGAGCAGGCAAGATGAGGTGAGCGAGTGTGAGGCATGTGGATGCCACGCTCTGCAGGGGCTGCTCTGGCTGCAACTCAAACTAGTCCATGTGTGACATTGGGTGTGATCCGCAAGAAGCAGACAAGATGATCTGTGGGCGGGTTGCACGGCGGTGTGCCACCCCTGTGCAGGGAGAGACGTCTTGATGAGCAGGCAAGGCACGACTTGCATCTCCAGGTGATGTTCCAATGCGGGTAGCGAAGTTGCCGGAGAGAGTGCCTTTGAGCCAAGTAGGGGTATTGAGAAAGCACCACCATCCACCACTTTCCAATACATGAGCCATCAGCTACTTACCCCGACTAGTAGCATGCCCAGCCGCGTGTAAGTACACAAGCACACTCTTCTGCACCCACCATGCCTGGGAAGTTCCTGCATCGCGTGCGCAGCGTCTCCCCCACTGGGCTCATGGCGATCACCACGTGCAGGTTGTTGCGGCACTTTTGGATGTAGTACGCCCAGGCCGCCTCCTTGGTGGCCAGTAGGCCTTGCTTCTCCATCTCGGGCCGCACACTGCACACATGGTGGGCATGGGTTTTGTAGCAACCCAATGTGCACGCGTCAGGCACACTGTACAAACGGTGGGCAGGGGGGTGTAGCAACCCAATGTGCAAGCGTCAGGTATTGTAGCAAACGAGCAAGCGAGCAGTGTGAGTACATAAAGCAGCTTGCGTGCAAGCAACACGCCTGCTTGTTCTGCGTTCACAAGGCCCGGCAGCTTGGTTGCTAACTGGCAACCACATACAGCAAGGGAAGGGCATCATGCCGCAGATAATGTCGATGCGTATGCATGAAAGTACACTGGATTGCTGAACTTGCACATACATGCACATTGATACGTGTGTATGAAAGCGTGTGACTTCATGCTTATCCTCTGGCACTGAAGGTTTGCCCCCAGCCTCTTCACACACACACACACACACACACACACACACACACACACACACACACACACACACACACACACACACACACACTACACACACGCACACGCACACCTGTTGATGAGGCCGTCCTTTTCGCTGTCATCATAGAGCGCAGGCACCATGCCGCTTGTGAGCATGTTGTTGATGAGCTCCAGGAAGCCCTCATCTGCCACATGCGCGTCCGTGAACAGGAACATGACCTTCTTGTTCTCAGCCCCCAACATGCCTGCAGCACCATCCACGTGCGCACATGGTTGCGTGGTTGCTTGTACGTGCTCAAAGGGATGTTTGGGGGTCTGCCTAAAGTTTGTGAGGAGCCTTCAGCGCGGGATTGAAGAGCTGGAGAGTGGGATTGTCAAGAATCTGGGGGCAAGGGTCTGGACATCTGCCTTCCAACTATCAAGGCTTTGCCAGTATGGAACGCTGGTAGATGGTGAACAGAACAGCAGGACAAATCCAAGGCTGCAGGGAAAAGGCCCAGCTCTCTGTAGGACACTGCGGCCAGACCTACCGTACAGCTTCTTCAGGTCATCCCTGAACGAGGCTTCGTCATACCCGCGTGTCAGGGTGATTTCGTACACCTGCACCAATAGAAGTGTGAGGAGGATCAGCTTTGCTTTCCTCTTGGGTTGAGGGCTTGAAATGTTGGAGGATGTGGATGCGGTGGTGCAAGGTCATGAGGAAGAAAGGAAGGTTCAGGAGATGAATACTTGATTGACAAGAAAGAAACACACCTTCAACCTACAAGGCCGTCCTTACTGCATACGCATAAAGCCATTATGCAGAGGGCCACACACCACCTCACACACGAGCACGCTGCCCGCGCTTTTTGTGGCATGTCAGCAAACAAGAGCCCATGGAAAGCTAAGCATGCAAATCTGCACAGTGCCTTACCTCACAGCCTGCGGTGTACGCAGCCAGCTTGCTGAGGGACTGTTTGCCGCTGCCACCCACGCCGACTAACAAGCAGTTGCCCTGTTGCAGGCGAATGGTGCGCTGGATGCGGGTCAAATGCTCCAGCGCGTCCTCGAAAAACACCTGCATGCAAAACATGTTGCAGGCATTTGTGAAATTGTAAATGCAGTGTGTGTGTATGTGTGTGTGCATGTGCGCGCACGCGCTTGAGAGAGCATGCACGCGCGTGCGCTTGCATGCACGCACCCAAAAAGAGGCATCACAAGCAACCCTTGTTCTAGGGCTTCTTCATGACTTCTCCATTCCTAGCAGCTGAAGTCCTTGTTGCAAGTTGGTGACCATCGGTCCTTGCTTTTCAATTTCCCCTGCTGCGCATGCTGAGATGCGTTTAGGACAGAGCAGATATAAAGCAAAGCAGGTGAAGTTTCTATCCCTATGCTGGTTGCCCACCAGGTTCATGCGCTTGTGCTTTGCGTTGTAGAGCTCCAGGATGCGCTCGAAGATGGGCTTGATGTTGCTGTAGTTGCCGAGGTCCTCGTACAGGCGCATCGTGTCATTTGCCTCCCCTGTCAGGCAGGCCACAGCCTCACTGCAAACAAGGATCGCAAATAAGAGCAATGTCATTTGCCTCCCCTGCTCAGAACAGAAACAGGTGGTTTTTGTTTGTCATATGTGCCTGAAAAGAGCTGATATTTCCATGCCCAATCATTGCCAAGAAATAGGAACGAGTCATGCCAACACACATACATTTAGGCGCAAGCGTCCTCCCGCGCATGCGCGCGCGCACACACACACGCACACACACCACACCTGTAGTCGCCAAACAGGATGGGGTCAGCCAGGGTGTACGCTGCGCAGGGCTCAAAATATTGCTCCACGACCTCTGCAAGCTGGCTGTTCACCATGTGCTTATCTTCAGGGCAGATCAGGCGGTCATGGAACACGCGCAGCGCCTCATTGCGCCACAGGCGCAGGAACTGCTCGGCGTTGGTGAACTTGTCGGGGGTGGAGAGCAGCAGGCCCTCATACACTACAAAAAAGGGAGCAATTGCAATTCAAAGCATGCATACAGTTCACAGTGTAGCTGGAATTTATAGCAAATACAGAGCTTGTTGCATACATACAAGTCAGTGTAGACAGAAGGCAAATCCCACAGCATATGCCTGGATCAGAGCGTAGCGTGGATGATAAGTGATGAGTTGCAGGAACAGAGAGGCCTGCCATCACAGGCTGTTCAAGACACTGAAAGGAAAGATGATGGCATGCATGTCACTGCCAACAACTTGACAACAGTGAGTGTCACAGGCTGCCACTCAAGACAATCGTTTTCTAGAGGGCAATGTTGTAACAATGCAACGTGTGGCATTGCCTTAAAAAAAGAGACGTCCATGGTGCCTCACTGCTGAAGAGTGAATGCAAGCTCGAGTACACAGGACTTTCTCGGTCCAGAAACACGACGCCCAACGCACCTCGCGAAATGTCTCGCAGGTTGAAGACGTAGTGGAAGCGCGAGGGTGTGGGCGGCAGCTTCTCACAGATGAAGTTGTACAGGCTGACCGTGGCATCCGTCAACTTCTCGCCAATGAGCTCTCGGATGCCTTCTCCGGGCAGCTTGTTGAGGTGCGAGGACAAGATAGCCTAAGGATGGGCAACCAAGGATACAGTTGTGCGCTTTGGCCTAGCGACGGCAACGCTACAATTTTGTCGCAGTAGCACAGTAGCATGCAACGTTGCGGCTTGTTGAGGTGTGTGGACAAGATGGCTTGAGGATGGGCCACCAAGAGCAGCACCAGCTTGTGGTCAAAAAGCTGTCGGCCTTTGCAAAGGCTCACCCGTGCTCGATGAGCGAGCGCAGCACCAATTGAATGCTGGCTGGAGGGGGCTTCTGTGCACGGCTTTGAGAACAGTTCAACGCAAGCAAGAGGGGGAGGGTAGCTTGTGTCTCCACACATGTTGGAGCACACATCCCTGGACAACCCAAGCAAGGACCAGAACGCTGTCTGCAGGCCTGTTCCCACCCCCCCTTGTCTCCTCCTGCGGAGTCCTCCTGCTGGAATCCTCCTGCTAGAGTTGGCGGCACGGCCTACCTGGTAAATGGTGCTCAGATTCTCGCTGGATGGGAATTGGACCTCGAAGATGTTGAAGAGGCTCATGAATCGGGGGTCGACAGGGTTGCGCGCCCCACCGGGCGGGCCCATGGCGGCAACAACCTGCAGCGTGCATGGCATTGTACGGCATTACAAGGGTGATTTTTCTTTTGTTTTGTTTCATATATTTTTTTGTTCAGGCTGGAAGTGGCAGCTCACAAGGGGCCAGAGTACATACCTGAACACGTTCCTTGGAAAAAAACACCGTATGCCGTGAAAAGTCTAGCTCAATGCAGCAACTGATGAGGTTACTCACATGGTGTGCCCCAAACGCACAGCCGATCCACCTGCATTTGCAAGCAGAGCCGACTACCCTATTCCTTGGCGCACAATCAATCTCCCTGCACCAAATGCCCCACCACCCCAACAACTACCACGCCCTATCACCTGCACATCCTTGACGTTCTTCCAGCTCAGATCCTTGCCGCGGTCGTACATGCCCCTGCGCTCGATGAAGAGCTTCAAGAAAGCAATGGGCTGCTGTGTGCCGTATAGGTCAACACGGGGCATGTTGAGGTCGTCAATGAACATGATCAGGCGCTTGCCCATGGGCGGCCCATACGTGTCCTTTGTGCGCTTCTCAGTGCTGTCCTCCGCGGCACGCTGCAGGCGTGGTGTGCATTGGATTGCGTTTTCAGCATGCATGTGTGTGTATGTGTGTGTGTGTGTGTGTGTGTGCGTGCGTGTGCGTGCGCTCCTTCTGGTGTAAAAATGTGCTCCAATATGCCTTGGTGATTGCGCTCATATGCCATATAGCAGGCCACATGGCTGCTTGCCGCCAACCTAATGTAGGTCCTCCGCTGTTCCCCCTGCCCCCACCTGCACATCCAGCGAGGAGGTGCGGCTTGAGAAGTTCATGTTGAGCACCAGGTTCACCCCTGGGTCGAGGGAGCCCAGGTATTTGGTGATGGTCACGCTCTTGGCTGTGCCGCTCTCGCCCACCAGCAGGATGGGCTTGCCATTGCTCACAATGGTTTGCAGCAGCCAAGTTGTCCTGCACAGGAGGTGTGTGTGTGTGAAAACAAATTTGGTTGCTATTTTATTTACGTAAAGCACTGATGCCTGGGAGGCAAGCGTTGAGCGTGCTACTCTGCCTGCATGCCTTGCTGCTGGCCCTTAGGCATGACGACACAATACTTTGCACAATGACACAACACAAGAACACGAGCAATGAAAGATGCAGGCATCCATTGCACACATTGACATCACACATCCACCGCACACTGTGCTCATGGGAATCAGGGCGAAGCAACCCCCCCCACACACACACACCCACACCCACACCCACACACGATCCAGCAACATGCACTTTTGTGCGTAAATATGTCTAGCATTCGCCTAACAACATTTACAGCGGGCACCAGGATCCTGGATTACCACTCTGAAAGAGTGCACCAGGGCCTTTATACATCACTGATACCAGGGACAAAACGTGTCCTGCTGGGCAATCACCTGACAACGTCCACAGTCGGCACCAGGATTTTGGAGAACTGGTTGTCTGCGGGAGGCACGTAGGGCGTGACGTACGACTTCCAAGCCTTCCACACTCCCTCCTCCACATCGAAGCAGTACTCATACAGCGACTTGGCAGGCAGCTGCAGAAGCGTGTGGAAATGAGAGTGTTGGAATCATATGCATAGACCTTGGGAGAGCAGCCACATCAAAGCCTACAACAAATCTTGATGGTCTGAAGCTACAAAGCAGGACCTGCAACGATGCAGGAATGGCCGTTCCTAATGGGGTAGCCGCAAACATGGCCAAAAAAGGCTAGCCCTATACAACTGCAGCAGAGCAAGCCGGCCCCATTCCAGAACGGGGGCCTGCTGAATACTAATGACAAGCATACTTATGCACGGCTGGTTAAGTATGTGCACTCACACCGACTCTATCACAGGAGCAGCACTTCCCCACACAGTGCACCTGCTAGTTCAGGATGCAAAGCAGCGTAGGCATGCCTCTGGGTGGAGACACACCATGGTTTCCATGGATCGATGCTCACCTGTGCAGCAGACACGCGCTCGCCGTCCACCATGCCGGTGTTAGACAGGCGGGTCTTGATGAACTGGTCAAAGCGGTCACGGTCGTTTGCCTCCGCGCGCTGCAACACAGCACAGGACGAGACAGGGAGGGAGCAGTGAGTCTGTGAGGGTGGCGCAAAAGAACCAGGGCCACTTGTATCCAACTCACTGGCATAGGGTGGCGCAGCCCTTGCAAATCAGTGCTCTCAAATGCGTGTCACCCCACATTGCGTATGTGCCCACATAGTATGAGCAGCCAGCGCACGCTGTCAATGTGCCAGCGTGCATATTGCGTACAAACCTACCACCTTTGAAATTTGTGTCTGATCATGCCCCGCACACCTGCAAACTTGCACCCCTGTATGCCCTGCACACCTGCACAATGGTGGCCCCGATGGACCAGACCACGCAGAACACAAAGGCAGCCTCCATCAGCTGCGGGTCTGACATGCGTGGGTTGTCCGCGATCACGATGTTGAGCAGATGGCACAGCTGCGTTACCATGTTGAGGTTGGTGATGCCCACAGTGAGCTTGGGCTTGCGCACCTGCAGTGATCACGCAATTTGAGAACATCATCAGTGAAACTAAGAAGGTCATCTCATCATTATATTGTGTAGTGCGCAACTTTGGCAGCTGGGCTCCTTCAAAATATTGCCTCAATGCAGACTGAATCCACAAGCTGGGCATCAGGAGCAGCCGGAGCATTTGTAAGAACCAGCAAGTAACCGGGCAAGCAGAAAAAATGACGGCTCCACAGTTCCTCTTCAAATGCTATCCAATGCTCTTGCTGGCTGTATTAGCAGGGAAAAATAACAATGAGGGGTCTCATTGGAGCACCGGAGCTCTTGGCATCAATTCAAACAGTCCACTGGGTCCCAAAATGAATGCTGGGGGTGTAATGAATGCTTGGGCACTGCCGCGGCCTCAAAAGTGCAGACCAGCCGCGGCCTGAGAAACAAGACCAACCAGGCTTATCAGTGCTGTCTCACTCACAGGCACACACACACTCACCAGGTCATCTGATTCACAGACACAGACTCACTCACAGACAGACTCGTCGTCTAACCTTCCTCACAGACCCAGAGGCTCAGCAGGTCATCTGACACACAGACACACACACACACTCACTCAGACAGACTCAGCAGGCCGTCTAACCTGCCCCACAGACCCAGAGACTCACCAGGTCATCTCCATCGATGCCCTCCATCACCCAATCAACGCATGGGTATGCGTACTTCTCAAACATCAGACGCAGCACATCTGCTTCGGTATCCTGTGCATGGTTGAGACAGGCAGGAGGGTCAATGAAACGACTGTTGAACACATTTGAGCAGGAATTGGATGCCCAGGTAAAATATGACCCCCAAGCTCATGATCAAGCATTTTCCTGGCACCTCCCCAGATATACTGTGTGCAAACGCTTCATTCTCACGTCGTGGCAAGAGGACTGCGGACAGAGCAAGTGACAGAGTCACATCCAAGAGCCATTCAGGTGCGCGAATGACTGCAGGTTGCGACCGAGACCCACCTTGCGAGTGTTCAGCCACTTCCAGACATATGGCTTGTAGCCAAGGTTGCGCGAGTCCACATACACCATACCGCAGCGAGAAATGGTGGCCGGTGACGCGTACTGTGTGAAAGGCAGGCATCACAGGAATGCGGTGAGCCAACAAGGGTTAAGATCTAGGGTTCGCAGATTACGGTTTACGGTTCAAACAACATCCTGAGCCCTGCAAGGGAGCATGCTACGCAAGGGTATGTGCATCTGCTGTGAAGTTGCCAGTCTGGGCAGGAAAGCTGAGGCAACCTGCTGCCTGTACAACCGAGACCAAGAATCCCAGAGTGGATGTACGTGTTCCATAAAAATGCTGCAAAATAATCATCCTACCTGTAGGTCAAACACCTCAAACAGGAGCTTGCAGTGGTTCTGGAGCCGGATGCGCTCTCCGTTGGGGAGGGTGAGCAGCTTGTTGTCATCCATCACACTGTTCATGTTCTCCACCCACACGGCATCCACATCACCATCAAAAATCAGGTACCTGCACAACCATCAGACAAGGGGAGCATTTGCAACGGATGCGTATGCACTGCGAGGACTCATGAGCCTAACTTGCATTAGTGTGTGCATCCACACTGCGAGGACTGGCTTCAATGACTGCATCCACACTCGTCGATAACCTGCATCTGCCTGAAAATGCAGCCATGGCCTCCACAACCACCTCGCATGAGAGAGCCCAGATTTACCTCAACCCAGAGCTAACATGCTTTCAGGGCTGTGCTCAAGCAAGCATGGTGTTATGCAAGCATCCACCCACACATGGCCCCCACCCTACCCACACACCTGGCCTCGTCTCTCTCAGGCGGCAGCGGCTTGTTGATCTCCCTAAAGATGTTGGACAGCAGCCCGTCTGTCCAGTCACGCGTGTCCGGGTCCAACACGCCATAGAGCTCACTGACGGTGATGGCCTTGGGGTTGATGGTGTGTAGGGTGGTCTTCTTGCCCATCTTGGTCTGTGTGATACATTGCAAGAGGGTCAGGGTCAGACAAGGGTTGAAGAAGGCAGGGTTGGCACACTAACGATGATGGCCTTGGGGTTAATATTTTGTAGGGTGGTCTTCTTGCCCATCTTGGTCTACATCCAACGGAAGATGCGTGCTCAGAGGGGCAGGGTTTTAAGGTGATTGTGGGAAAATACAGCTTGGAAGATGAGGGCATTAATAGCCCTTGCCGTTAAGTTCTTTAAGGCAAGGTCATTGTGCTGCTAGCTCATGTGGATCTGCCAGTGCAGCTGCTCGAGCTTCCTGATTCAACGATCACCTGAAGGAAGGTGTTGGGCACCTCAAAGGCAAAGCTGGCAAGCTCCAGAGAGCAAAGTATGCATGAAGGAGTTTACACCTTTTTGACACACACACACACACATACACACACACGCATGCGTACACACCTGCGCCCTGGCCAGGGTGTTGATGATGACCGTTTTGCCGCCCCCAGTTTGGCCCACGACCATTGTTGTGTGGCGGGTCATCATGACCTCATACAGCTGGATCACTTTGTCCACCTGCACGTGATGCAGAACGGAGCAGCACAGGCAGCAGGAAGCAGTGAAGGCAGCAGGGAGCAGCAAATAAAGGCCAATATAGCAGCAGAGGCCGAGGTGGCATAGGCATGATGCTACCCATGCACCAAGGTAACAGAGCAAGCATCTATGTATCCTACAGAGATACTGCAGAGAACTTGGATGCAAAAGGAGTGTACCGGGGAGATCACTATAGATTGCAGTCAGTAGTAGAAGGAGGGCATTCTAGGACACACAGCTGACGAATCCTTCAACTCACAGAGAGTACAGTTGCGCTGAGCTGGGCAGCGCAGCATCAATGCAGGCACACAGCATGCAGGAGGTGATGAGCTTCTAGCCAAACCAAACGCGCGCACCTGCTCACTGGAGCCGGTGAGGACCTGATAGCCCTGCTCCGCCAGCTCATTCTCCACAGTGTCATTGAATTGTGGGTACCGTACGCGCGGGCAGTCCATGCCTAAGTTACATCATTGGTGCAGTGCGGGGGATGGTCAGCACAGTCTTTTGGTGCAGCGTGTTGGTGCGTTGCAGGGAGCTGTAAGCAGTGTTTTGATGCAGTGTACTACCAAGAGTGCAGGGTTTGTGCAGGCAAGCAAGGAGCAGGCAACAAAGCAGCCGAGCAGAGACGGTACTTTTTAAAGAGATCTTTGTAAGGCCCTGGAAACGACAGCACATTCCTGCAAGGCCCTGGTGCGCATGCACCACGCAAATCCCCACAACACTGTAGATTTCCATGGAAGCTCTCTCACTCTTGAAGGCCTTGCAGTTTGGTGCTGTGTTGCAAATGAAGGTCCACTAAATCCATCAACTTTGCAAGATGCTGTGCTGCGCATAACATGTTTGTGAGTGCACCTGGAGTCTAGACTGCCCAACACACAATCAAAGCACAGATGCTCACAATCAAAGCGCAGATCCCATGCCTCATGCGTTTGTGAGTGCACCTCTGGAGATCAGACATCCCTACATACAAACAAGGCAATGCCACCTGACGGCAATGCCCTCCCTGAGGACACCTGAGAGAGCGTATGACCACAGACACTGGTATGCCAGCAAGGAGGGATTGGTATCACTGGACAAGCAAGAGCACACCCAATGCATACCTGGGAACAGATCGTTGACAAGGCCCAGGAACAGCGGCACATCATCGTACACAAACTTGGGCAAGTTCATGTCACGCAGCGCGCGCATGAGCACCAGATGCTCACTCATCTCTGGGGCACCTCGCTTCAGTGAGCCTGAATGTGCGTGCGTGTGTGTGTATGTGTGTGTGTGTGTGCGTGTGTGTGTGTGTGAGAAACAGCTGACGCTGTACTGCTATGCAAGCAAGACCAGTTAGCATCTGCTCAAACCAAACAACAAAAAAGCTGACGAGATGGCCAGTCTCCTACCAGCACAAGCAGGCTCACAGGAAATCTTGTGCAACACTTTCAGCCTTAAATCTGTTTGCGCTAAGAGGATGGGCTTGGTCTGTATTGGTGATAGCGGCATGGATGCACAGGCTTACGTTGAGGCACACGCTGCTTGTTTAACGTGTGAAAGCTTTGTGTTTGGCACGTCTGCATGATTGGATAGCCCAGCATGGAGGTGCAGGGCATTACTGTGCGTGCCTATCCTCGACAGCCACAGGCGTGCACCTTCAACTCACCAGCCATGACCAGCACACTCTTCAGCGCACGCAACCCAAAGTCATAGTGGTGCTGCTTGGACAGCTGCTCCTTGGACAGGCTGTACAGCACTGTCATCTTTTTGGCCAGCAGCTTGGCGCTGTCAAAGCCCTCAGAGAACAGCATGATCTCGCAGATCTGCTCCATGTCAGGCACCACCATGGTCACTGGGCGGAAGAGCGCCTGCAGCGGCAAGCGGAGGCAGAGGAAGAACAAAAGTAAGAAAGTGATGAGCAAGGACGTGCTCCGTATCAGGCACCACCATGGTCACTGTGCGGAAGAGCGTCTACATGAATAAGCGAGGCAGGGCAGAGTACATAAGTATGAACCTGTACAGTTAGGCACCACCGTGGTCAATGGACGAAGGAATGCCTGCAGCAGCAAGCGGAAGCAGAGGAGACGGAGGAGAGCTCTGTAGGAAGGAGTGCTGCCTGCACACCTAGAGCGTGTGGAGCTCTTAGAAAGGGCGACAAGGCTCCTCAGCAGGACATTAGGACTGCCATTCTGGCATGCACCTTACGAACAGGGACGTGTCCGTGAGAGGTACAGCCGCATAACAGTGTACTTGCACATTCACCGTTGAACCGACTGATATCAGCCACGCAGCGCAGGGCACCTGCTGGTATCCCTGCCTAGATATAGCAGCTCTTGGTATCACTGCCTAGACGTAGCAGCAAAAAATTGCCTAGATGTAGCAGCTCTTGGCACAAAGGTGACAAAGGGCACCTGGAGGTCAACGATCTCATGATACACTGTCTGTGACATTCTCACTTTCATGCTGATTCCAATGTTAAATTTTGCGTCGACAGGTATGCTAGAGTGTGCTGCAATGATTGCAATCCCTGTGCTACTCGGAATGCATCACAGGCAATCCAAAGAACCTTGCAGGGTCTTACCTTGAGGTTATCGGGCAGCTCAGTGCGCCCAGCATACCCAGGGTTCATGGTGATGAAGATGCCCGTGCGAGGGTCCAGCGTGATCTCTTTGCCTTCAAACTGGAATTTGGGCAGCATGTTCTTCAGGCCCTCCTGCATGCTTTTAATTGGGGATGGAGCATCATGAATTATGGTTGGATTCAACACAAGACAGGTGTTCAGACCCATGTCAGAGGTGCGCACGGACATGCAAGCTTAAATTTGAGCTGTAGGCCATGCACCTGAGCTCATACGTGCAGGCCTCCAACACAGGCGTTCAGGCATGCCTTGGGGGGAGGGAGCACCCAAAAAACACAAATGTTGAGGCCACGTGTGGTGCACACGCTGACAGGCCACGCGCCGACCTAAGTTCATACAAAACATCGAAAGCAGAAATGATCTGTTATGCCTGGATGTATACATGAAATGCACCCATGCTTGCACCTAGACATAAAAGCATGCACAAACACACACACACACACACACACACACACGCACACTCGCACCTGGATCTGCTTGATCTGGCTGGACACCACAGACAGCACCTCTGCCTCAATGCGGTTGAACTCATCAAAGCAGCCCCAGGCACCACACTGCACCAGCCCACTGAAGATGGACCCCATGGCCTTGTAGTCCAGGCCTTCACCGCAGTTGAAGACCACGCAGAGCAGGGCCATGGACTTGGCCAGATCTTTGGTGGTCTCCGTCTTGCCTGGAGGCACAGACACAAACGTGTGCACATTGCCAATGAATGTGTGCACTTGGTGAACATTTGCTGACATTTTCAGGGGCAGACTCAGGGCGTGCTTCTTATTTCCTGGAGGTGCGACACACGCGCGCAAGCATCAGACTCAAGTTGTGTGGATGTGCATGGGTGCAAGTGCATGCATGTGTGTTTGTGCATGCCTTTGCAACTCTACAAAGAGGTTATGCGCCGTGCACAGCAACCTTGAATGCATTGTAGGCTCAACGAGCATGCCATCGGCTCGCGCATTCTATTGGTAAGAGGATCATCCAATGAGGCCCTTCCAAGCGCTGAGCGCAAACAACATAAAATCCCCAAGCAGGCATGGCACGTAACAAAACGATACGACATTCCCAATTTGGCATGCCGCAAGTAGCACAGGGCCAGCTCATACCTGTACCAGCTGGGCCTGCAGGCGCGCCTCCCAGCCGGTAGTTCAGTGCAGTGGTGAGTGTCATGCAGCAGCGGTCAGTGAGTGCGGTGATGACGAGGCGCCCATTCAAGCCCATGTACTCGTAGCCATACCTACATCGTAGCATGCAGGGTCACGCATGATCAATAATTAAGCTGTGATACAGCTTTGATTGCTGTGATACAACTTTGATTGCTGAGAGTGTTGATGCAGCATGAGGCGCAGCAACAAGTGTGGTATTGACATGGAATTTACTGACATTTGGGTTTGCTGCACAAAGCCAGCCAGCACGCCCATGGATGTGGACACACCTGTGCTTGTCAGGTGAGGCATTGATTCTAGTCAAGGATGAGCAATGGATTTGTTTTGCAGTTCCCACATCCTGCTTTGCAAAAGGTTCGGCTAGCAGAGACTAAGATAGGTTTCAGATGAAATTCCCTTCTACTCAATCCACAAACTGATGGAAGAAATACTGGGAAATTCTCTTCCAGCGCGGCACAGATGTGCAACAAAATCAGGTTTCCAGCACCTTTTCCTGACATGTTGGCTCTTCGATAGATTCTTCCATGGCTCACTACCCACTTGAACAGCCCAGAACACTGCCGGATGTCAATGTCGTCTGCAGAACGGTCCCAGTAGAAGCGCAGCTGGCTCTCCCACGCAAACTCGCGCGCGTCCATGATGGAGTCACGCACAAAGGTGTCTACGATGTCCCGCGCATGTACATCGATGATGATCAGCGTGTTGACTTTGCGTCGGACCTCATCAGACAGGTCAGAGCGTACCTGCAAGGAAAGGCGTGCAGGCAGGCAGGCACCAAGTGAGGGAATGAGAGGAGCAATAAGGAATGAGAAAGATTGAGAGAAGGAAATTGATAAAGGCAGGAACCGAGGGGTGATGAGAGGAACGACAAGGGACGAGAAAAATGAGAGAAAATGGGAGAGAAGGATGGAAAAAGAGAAGGCAGCCAAGCACCAAGGGATGTGATGAGAGGTATGGGGCGGAGTGAGAAAGAATGAGAAGGGATGAGAGAAAGGCAGGCAGGCAGGCACCTCTAGGGTGGCGAAAGCAAACAAAGCAGCAAATTTGAAGCAGGGACGCAGGCAGGCAAGACCCTGTATCTGCCCCCAGGCTTGGAGAAGTACGTGCAGGTAGGTGACATCTGATGACATCTGAAGCAGCAAGAGCCCATAGAGCTTACGGAAACCTGCCCTGCTGCTGCTCTGCACGTATGTCGACCAGCACACCTTTCTAGGGCCAAGCAACGCAAGTGCTGCACGGCTTGCCTGCCCCGCACAACAAGAGACACAGCAGCACAGAAATCTAGGGCCTCCATCAATGGCATCCACCTTTTCTCTACTGTGTTTTCAGAGACCCAGAGGCCGTGGGCCTGCCACTCACCATGGCAGTGAAGTTGGACAGCTCACCAATGTACGCATTGCACTCTTTGTCACCCTTGACAGCCACCGCCAGTCACCAATGACAGCTCACCACTGTACTCATGTCACCCACCATGGCCGTGAGCTCAGACAGCTGGCCTGTCAACTTGGCCGCAAAATCCTTCATGGCGTGCTTCTTGCCATCTCGCACGCGGCGGAACACGTCCTCCGTTTCCCAGGTCCACCAGATCTGGGACCCCACCAGCGTCACCATGCCCAGGTTCTCCTTGATCCAAGTAGTCCTGTCACAGTGTGCAACACACAGCACACCGATGAAAAAGTGTACAGGCAAGCAAACAAGTAAGGCAAAGCATAACCCAACACCATGTACGCAACACAGGAACTTGCCCAAGCCCACCAGATTTGGGACCCCACCAGCATCACCATGCACAGGTCCTCTTTCCTGCAAGTAGCCCTGTCCTGTACAACGCGTGCGACGCAAAGCACACCACATGCACCAAATGCACACAGTGGAAAGGGGAGCATAAAGGGAAGCATACGAGCACACAAAGCATCAGAAAATATCGAGTACGCAATGAAGGAACGTATGCCCAAGCGCACTTTGACGACTCGCCCTGTGCAAGAACACACGTAAACATTTTGAATGCAAATGCACCCACAGTGATCAGCAATGCCTTGTGTCAAGAGTCAAAGAAAGTAAGAACGCCAGCCTGGCTAACACAGGCATGCGTGAGGAGCAAATGCATGCAACAAGCTTCAGCCTTGTCAGAGGCTCAAGTGAAGAAGCACCGCTCAAAGTAATACATGTCAGGGAGGTCTGCACATATGCTCACACCCCACCTGGCAGACTTGGCATAAAAGGAGACACTCCACCTTTCACGCACACTCTGCGCATATACTCACCTACACTGGCACCCCACCTGGCGGACTTGGCATGGTGGAAGACACCCTCCTTAGAGATGTGGCAATGCACCACTGCTTAGCATAGCAGAGGACACCTCACCTTGCAGACTTGGCGTAGAAGAAGACACCCTCCTTAGAGATGTGGTACAGCGTCGCGCGCATTTCGGCCTCCACTTTGGACATCCAAGTTTCAACAGCACCCTCAATGGCCACAGGGGCCTGAAAGCTGAAGGACTCCTTCTCGCTGCTGGTCATGCCTACAATGCTCTTGTTGCCGCGCCCGAAACGCAGCATCTGCAGCCATTACATGTGATGTTGCACGCTTTTGCTGCAGGAAAGAGAGAGCTTCTGGTCATGTCTGCAATGTTCTTGTTGCCGCCCATGAAATGCAGTGTCTGCACAGATCACATGTACCATTGCATGCATTTGCTGCAGGAAGAAGGAAGCTGCTGTTCATGCCCGCAATGCTCTCTTGCCTGATCCGCAGAGTCTGTAGGAATAACATGTGATGTCCAGTATTTTTGCAGCAGAGGAAAGAGAGGGAGGTGGATAGCCAAACAGTCTTTGCTTTCAATTTTTGAGGTGCTCATGGCATTTTGGCACACCCTGCCGCATCTCCTGTATATGCCAGCAAGCCTGTGCAGACTAAATGGAGACTTTTCCCTAAGCTTCTACTTCCTTTGGCAGGAAACAATATTGGTATCCAGCACTGGGGCTAACACAGATTTTGCACATTACAGACTTTTAAGTGGATCTCACAGCTGCTGTCACCTACTCAAAAGCACAGGCTCTTCCCGCAAGCTGTTTTACACGTCAATCAGATGTGACTGTCATCCAACCCCTCCACTCCTACACAGGTTGCGCGGCATAAGGCACATGCTCAGTTGCCCCAAGCCATACTAATCCGGCAAATCCAATCCACCCACCGCACAGTTGTCAAATAGCTTGAGCATGTGCTCCTGCACGCTAGTAGGGTCGCTGGTGCCCAGGATGCTGAGCAGCTCATCATCGGAGATGAAGAAGAAGCGCGGGAAGGCGCAGCGCTTGGTGTCCAGGTACTCGGACAGCGACTTTTGGCAGATCTCCAGCTGCTCTGCCAGGGTCTGCAGATGCACACAGATGTGCACAGATGTGAAACTTGAACAGATCTGGCAGGTGTGCACAGATATGGACAGATGTGTACAAATGCTACATCTCAAGCTGCTCTGCCCGATGCGCACAGCACGACATGGCGGGGAGTTTGTGTGCGTGTGTGTATGTGTGCAGTGATTGATTGATTGATTGATTGATTGCATTGATTAATTGATTTGCAGTGATTGATTAATTGTGTGTTCAGTGATTGAAATGATGCACCTCAATGGAGCTGGAAAGGTGTGTGGGATGATGTAAGCTGGAGTAGACAGCTGTTCAGGATTCATTCTACACAAGTAGCACATCCCAAGACCATGTCTGCATTGGACATCATGCACACCCACCAACCCAAACATACACACACACACACACCTGCAGCGTTTGCAGCCGCCCCTCTGCACTGCACGCCTCCAGCACGTTCACATTGCGGGCAGTGTCTGCCATGATCTTCTGCCACTGCTTGTCGATGCCATCAAAACGGCGTGCCTCCGCAGGCAGTTGGTGACGAATGTCGTCAGAGCCCACAAAGATGGACTCCAGGTACATCCACTTGCGCTGCACCAGCATCCACACTTCGATGCACTCACCTGGAGGGTTAGTGTGTGTGTATGCGTGTGCGTGTGCGTGTGTTTTTGTGGAGTGTGTGTGTGTGTGTGTGTGTGTGTGTGTGTGTGTGTGTGCAAGCAGAGACAACAGGAATACATGAATAAGAGCCCATGGCGTGTACGCCGTACATGGCATTGCTGAGTGGTGCTAAGAGGCTTAACCCTGATAGAAGACAAGAAGGGCAACCGTGCCCCTGGCAAATGTCCCCCCCCTTCCCCCAACCGCTGCGTTCACCCAAAGGAGCACCCGTGCTGGCGCTCCCTCTCACCAATGAGCGACAGCTTCTGCTCCCAGCCGCGGACCTCCGTCAAGAAGGGCCGCACAAATGGCGAGGCAAGCATGGATTGCAAGTTGAGGCCCATGTCCTCCAGGAGCACAGTGATCTGCAAGCACATGCATACGTTGGCATGGATGTGTTCGCAGATACACGCAAAACACGCTAACATGAATGCGTTAGCAGACAAGCACACGCATGCATCAAGGATGCATAAGGCTCTGCAGACTTTAGGGGCTAAGACCTCCAAAAAGTATTGTGTCTTCCACATGTTGCAACCAAACACTTGCAGCAGTGAAAGAGGGCAGCAAGAGGGAGCACATTGGAGCATTTAAAGTGCAGGTGCCATCACATCTGTGGAGGTATCATGAACGTGCCATCCATGCCTGTATCAGTCCTATTCTTGAGCAGCCACTAAATAGCATTTTGGTCCTAAGGATGGAAAACAAGCCTGATAGCCCTCACCTGAAAATAATGCCTCCTGTAGGTATATCTGATGAATGGTTTGAAGGCCCGTTATTTCCCAAGTGCACTTTCTGCTCTGTCACAACTATGCAAAAAAACACAAACACATGTCTGCGCACTTACCTCCTCCGTCTGGCGCAGCACCCAGCCTCTGTCTTCCAGACCCTTCATGTACTTGCCCAGCTCAAAGCGCTGCTCCCGCCACACATCAGTCAGCTTCTTGATTTCGTTCTCAATGGTCAGCTCTTTCACCTGCACTCAGAGTGCAGTATGCGCACAGGAAGTGGGGATGAGCAGAGGAGCGAGGGCACCTCACACTACGACTGGTTACATCAAGGTTAAGAGAAGCTGCTGCCCCTGATTGTCATGAACAATGTTACATGCATGTGTGTCATTACATTGCCTTGGCAAAATCTTTCGTGTCGAATTGAGACAACCATAAAAAAGGGCAGCTCAAAGGACATGCACACACACGCACACTCGTGCACACACACACACACTCACACACACACACACACACACACACACACACACAACACACACAAGCATGCAACGCACCGCAGCATTGGTGATCTTGCTGATCTCCTCGGCGTACTTGTGCAGCTGCATGCTGAACATGCTGCCCAGAGTGAAGGTCTTAGCATCCATGTCAAACTCCTGGCCTGTTACCTCCATGAGCTGCTGCCAGTGTCGTCTCCTGTGTGTGTATGTGTGTGTGTGAGCACAGACAAATGCCAAATTCCTTGTAAGCAGACACTCTTTGTGGGAGGCAGACAACTCCTTGTGAGTACAGGCACACGTATCACCCCTGGCCTGCCACTTCCACGTGCTACTGCTTGTGCTGCCTACTAAGCTGAGGTATACAACTCATGGGGACTTTTGTCCGGGCAGGCTGCGCCTTCCAGCAGGTAACCTTGCAGAAACCAACAATGCAGCAGCAAAAGAGCCTTGCAGCAAAACGACCCCACATTCAAGCAGGGTGGTTCCAGCAAAGTCGCTGAAGGCAACAACACAGTGGCATGCTGCCTTCAGCAGGTGGCATCCATGGGATGCACTCAAGCCGCGGTGTCTGCCCAGAAGGGACATGGGCATGCCCACCCTGGGGTCCACTGGATCTCATGTGTTCTCCATGTATGCTTAGCGCTGAAAATGCCGTCCTGCTGTGTTGCTACTCACGCCCAGTTCAATGTCTACAGGGTCTACAGGGTTTACTTGTCTTCAGGGTCTACAGGGTCAAAGCAAAGAGTGACGGGGTCTACTTGTCTTCAGGGTCTACAGGTTTGAAGCAAAGTGTGCCTGCCATGTATGCTAAGCACCGAAAGTGGTGTCCTGCTGTGTTGCTACCTGTGCCCACCCCAGTGCCCTCTTTGCAAGTGTTTCCCATGCATGCTTCATGCTGCAGGTGCCGTCCTGCTGTGTTGATGTGCATGCCCACCTCAGTGCTTCACTCTTGAGCTCCTTCATGAGCGGCAGTGAGTTATAGAAGCCCTGGATGTCCTTTTCCACCAGGTCGAACACTGGCAGCAGTCGCAGGTGCTTGAGCTTGCGCAGCTTCTGGGCCACCTGCACACAACATAGAGAAGGACAGAGGCAGTAAGTCATAGAACTTGTGGATGTCCTCTTCCGCCAGGTCAAACATAGGCAGCAGCTGCAGGTGTTTGCACAGCATCTGAGCCGCAGAGCTTCTGATAGGACAGAAGCAAACAGGCAATGGATCATGTTATGGGAATGAAACAAACAGATGATGGGTCATGAAAATGGGAAAGAGATATCGAGGCTGATTATAAGATGGGTCAGAAGCAAGAAGGTCATAGATCATGCAATGGAAAAGAAGCAAACAGGTTCTATAGACCATGTGGTGGGACAGGGGCAAACAGGCAATGGATCGTGCAATGGGACAGAAGCAAAGAGGTCATGGATCACATGGTGGGACAGAGGCACAAACTGACAATGGATTCTGCAATGCGGCAGAAGCATACAAGTCATTTCTTGTTTGTACAGGCTTTGCGCGTGCTCACATTCAAGTCCATCATGGGATGTGTTTGCACAGCTTCTTTTGCCAACAACACAGAGCATGCGGTGCGGCAGTACGCCACGAGTGCACACATGAGGTGTATGCTAACAGGTAAGCATGCAATAAGCTCAAACTCTCAGTTTACCTTCACACAGGGCCTCAAAAACGTCAGTCCATACACCAAAACAGCTGATTGTTGGACAAGCATACGAAGAGTAGCAGGAAGCAATCTACCAACAAAGCCCTTGACAACAACACACACACACACAAACACAAACACACACGCACCTCATCTGTACCAGCCATCATGCTGGCCACATCCAGCTCGCTCCAGAGCATGCATGCGTACTGTCGCACGCTGTCCACATGCTCCTGGTACACAGCATACACCTGTACCCAACAAACACATGGAAGTGCCACACCAGGTCAGAGCTTCGAGGAGCCACCAAAATCAGGAACAACAAGCTCGTGCGTGCCAGACAAAGGATCAAAGCTACAGGTCGACTCGATGCAACAAGGAGCTAAAACTTTCAAAAACATGTCTCAGCAAGTATCCAACCATGCCTGCAATCCAAGCATTTCAAGCACCCTCGATCTGTGTACACAGCGCCAGCCAAACTGGTTGGCCAAACCCACCTGCTGCAGCTTCTTCATCTCATTTTCCAGTTGTCCAAGGCAGGGGTAGCTGGTGATGTCCATGTCAAACAGGCGCTCAGCAAGCACCAGCTGCTCGCGGGACTTGCAGGCAGAGTCCAGCTCGCCCTGCGGTTGCAAGGTGGACGTGCGTTTCTCTCAGGTTGGAAATTTGAGGAGAGGAGCCTGGCAAGGCTTGAGCAGGGGCACCTGCCACCCAAAGCCCTGAATTTGAGGCACCTGGGATCTGCCCATGCCCCGCACAAATCATGAGCACAAAGGACCATGGGAAACGCTGCAATGGCACGTTGCAAGTGACAGACTGAACTTGTTCGCCCTTCTTTCCATAGGATCGGGGTATGACAAGGCCAAGAGAGTAGGGCCAAGGGGAGCACTTGATGCAGGAAAAAAAAATTGAAGAGCGACTAGGTTACAGGGCGCTCCTACAGACCAAACCAAAACCAATTTACAAGCCAGTCGCAACAGCCCATTCACTCCTATTTCCTCATGCAAGCATGTCTGAGACAAACGCAGCAAAGCCCGTGCGCACCTGGAACTGGTGCAGCAGCTCCAGGCCCACATTCAGCTCGATGGTGGGCACACCAGGCCCTGTGGTCTTGAAGCGCTCCCACAACTGGCTGGTGTACTCTTGGAACTCAGACACCTGCAAGGGCAAGTGTGCACAGGGTGTGGTGTACTTTTAGACCTCTGTGACACCTGTGCCACCTGCAAGGGGTGTGCACAGAGTGGGCGCTGGCGAGGCTGCTCAAGGTGCAGAAAGCTTGATGCACAAATAGCAGGGACTGGGGTGGGTGAAGTGTATGAAGCGCAAAAGGCTTAACTTATGTGCAGCGTGAGCCGCGTGCCAAACCTCAAACTGAGCTTTCCAGGATGCTGCTTATGCTCAGCAAGCTGCGCACAGAGGGCATTGTATAGGCTTTATATCAATACAAAGGATGCATACACATACTTACACACAACCATGAAGCCTTATGCTTTTTATCATGTATTCATACGTTTCAATTACAGGGCCTGAGTACCTGTTGGCGGGTGGTCTCGGAGAACAGCTTCTTGGTGTCCTCCAATCGCCAATCCACATCATCTGCTTCATCAGCCAATGCGGCCCACAAAAGCCGCACCTGCAGAACACCACAATCAAGCACAAGCACACATCAGCAAGGTCAGGCGTCTAGGTGGCGCACCTGTGGAACACCACAGGCACAAACACACATCACCAATTAGGGTTGAGAGTTAGCAGGAGGGGCAGCACAAAAAGCGGTGTGGCATCTCTTTACCATGTTATGACCACTCAAGTAGAAGAAATTTGACTACACTCTTTCCAAGCAGCTGTCACGCAGAGGCCTGGTTCATGAACCAGGCGGCTCTTTACCCTCTTATCAAGGAGCTGTCATCACCATTACGCTCTTTTGCAGGAGCTGACACACAAAGGCCTGGTTCATGTACCAGGCAGCTCTTTATCCTCTTTTCAAGGAGCTGTCATGCAGAGGCCTGGTTCATGCACCTGAGGCAGCTCAGGCAACCAGGCAAGCAACACCAAACAAAAAGAAGCGCTCACTTTTCACACAGCCGGTGTGACTTGAGAGCACATGTTCTGTGCCCTCCACACAGGTGCATACATAGCATGGCACACATGCACACAACACGTACACACATACACAAACTCACACACATATACACATACACACAAACTCACACACTTACATACACTTACAGCTTTCTCCTGCTAGATGACATCACCTCCCCCTACCTGCTGCGCATGCACCAGCTGCTCATTGGCTTGGTCCAACTCCTGCGGCTGTGCATACATCACGCGTGTGCGGAAGCGCTCCTCCAGATCTGAGTACTTGAGCTCCATGGTCATGCCCTCAGATCGGATGGTGGCCACTGTGTTGAGCACATGCTTGAGGGCCTCTAGCGTGTTGGGTTCCTTGTGCAGCTCCTCCTGGAACCTTCGACACAAGTGCATGCGTGTTGTGTGTGTGAATGTTAATGTGCGCGCGTGTGTGTATGTCTCTCCCTTTGCTGTTAGCGTGCAGTTCTTCTTAATACTTACAACACATGTGTGCATGAGTGTGTGTGTGTGTCCTTGTCTCTATGCTGTTCAGACATGAGGGCATTGACAACAACGCAAACGTGTGTGTAATAGCATGGCTGCATGAAGCGTGCACCCTTGCATCAGAACCACTACAGGCAGGGTGAACACAGAGGCCATGAAAGTCAAGCTCTGAGAATGCAGCTCAGACACAGTTCATGGACCATCCCCTTGCATGCGACTGAGGCACAAGCAAAGACACAGGCCTGCGTGCTTGGGCATGCAATCATTCAATGCCAAAGGGCAGCGCATGCAGCAGGATGCATGGATGCCTGGACTCACAAGCACCAGCATGAACAACTGCTTTGAATGAAAGCATAGACCCAGGCCTATGCACAAGAGCAGTGCTCCGTTTACATGAGGCATTCACATGAGCGTAAGCACACGAGGCATGTGCGGCCAAGGTGGCTGCACACTCACGCAGGAAACTCAAAGCAATCAATCAGGGGAGCATGCGTCTGGGAGAACGGACCCTGGCTCACCAGGCTGGCACTGGGTCGTCATCCATGTGTGCGCACCTGGAGATGCGGTCCTTCAGCTGCTGCAGCGTCACCACATCCAGCTCATACATGGTGTGCGAGATGGCGCGAACCCAGCCCAAAGCCTCCTCCTCCACACTCGCTGTCAGCGCGTGGCTTGACACCTATGGCGTGTTGCACAGGGCACAACCATATGCAACTCAACGCCAGCCAGGGATTGTCCTTGAGAGGATGGTTGCATGGGATTCGCCCTGCCCTAAGGTGCTGGGGCTGCATGCACTGGTACTGTTAGTCCCCACGAGGGACGTAAGGCAGCTCTACACATCACTTGCTTGTCAGATCAGCATCCACTGCCACAAATGACTCACGGCATGTGCCTCTTTGAAGTATAGCAGGCATCCCTACGGCAAGAGCACCACCATATAATTCGCCACGCAGCACAGCTTGCCATCACACACACAAACACCACTCAACTTCCTGAATAAGATCTTGACATTTCAGCACATGCAAGCAAAGAAGTGGAATGTAAACCTCAAAGCAAACACAAAGCAACCCACCCTGATGAAGTCCTGGTCATAGTCCTTGGGCAAGGCGGCAATATCTTGAGCCATCTGCAGACAGACATCGGCAAGCAAACAAAAAGTCCCTTGCTTTTTGGAACCTTGAGAAAAACGCACATGCTTGTGAGCGTTGCACAGAGTCCATCGCACAACCCTTAAGAAAGTACACCATGCAGCGTGCGCCATCCAACCAGGCCTAGCAGCACACACAGAAAGCCTTTGTGGATCCCAACGTGCAAAACAAACCTGCACTTCTCCTCAACCCGAGATGCACCTTCCTGAAAAATGTGCTTTGAAGGATCCACCTTGACAGAGCAGCTCCTCTGCTTGCTGCAGCAGCACACCCCTTTACCTTACTGTACTTCATCAGTTTCTCCTCAAACACCGCGCAGCTAGGCTCCTTGCTCTTGAACTTGTCCAGCACGCTGTTCTTGTCCGTCTTCCACAGGCTGTGATGGCGCTGCCAGCTTTTGATGTAGCGGTTCACGCCCTCAATGGTGGCCTGGATGGACTGGTTCAACTGGAGCATGGACTTGATGACCTGGGAGGTACAGAGGAATAGGGATAAAGTTGAACGTCAGGGGCTTAGAAGATAGGGGTTGATGGACTGGTTCAGCTGTAGCATGGAGTTCAAGACCTGGGAGGAGGGGAGGGCAGGGGGCAGGACAAAAGGTGGGTGGTGCTGGGGCATGTAAGTCTTTTTGCAGGGTTCAAGCATGCTTGCGCGTGTTCCGAATGCTGATGCTGCAGGGGCTGGCTCTTGCAGCAGCAGCGCACACACGTGCACTCATGTACACTCTTCCATGTAGCAAACATGACCAGTGAGCATTTGCAATGAGGCTCCACCTAGTGGCCATGTGCGGCACACATTTACTCACACCAGTAAGCATTTGAGGTGTCCAATGAGCATATGCGATGAGGCTGCCACCCTAGCAGCCATGTGAGGAACACATTTGCTCACATTTTGGGGTAACATTCTGCAGAGCAAGGTTAAGGAGCTGCTGGTGTAGGAGCAGCAGCAGCAGCGGCAGCAGCGACAGGTGCCTGCACAAGACCCGCACCTGTGGGTTTGCTGCCACATCCCAGTAGAAGGTGAACAGCACAGGCTCATCCTCATCCTTGCCCTTCTGCTCTGCGGTCTCGATGCATGTGCCGTCCATCCAACGCACAAACGCTTTAGTGCTCTCGACCAGGGACCGCACCAGCCGCCCCAGCGCTTTGTTTACCTGCAAAGCACGGCACGCGTTTGGATCGGGTGTTGCAGCCAAGAGAGTGAAGGGCGACTTGCTCCCCCAAGTGGGCTGATCTTAGTGCACGCCTAACCAGAGGCGTCTGCATGTTCAGGTGCAAGGACGAAAATACGCATGTCGAGCTCAACATGATGCATGCGGCCCAATAGGCAGGCAGCACTGCTCAAGCCCAGCTTCTGGGTCATCAGCTAAGATGCGTGCACTTACATCCCACCTGCCACAGCAAATCACACCGTGCATGAGCTTGCAAGAGCAGGTGGAGCCCCCAACCCAGATCCTCGCATGGTGCTCCCACTCAGCTTTCAACAATCAGCAGGCAAGCAGTCTTTAAGGTAGGCCGCCCAAGATACGATAGAAGACCTGCAGGCGATGCCGCCCAAAGCTACTGTCAAGCTGGAGGTACACACGAGCATGCATACACCATTGCTCACCTCATTCACAGGCGGCTGGATGATGATGTCCGTGTTCTGCAGCGACACGCTGACCTTAAACAGGGGGGGGAGCTTGCGCAGGTGGGCATGCAAGGGGTCCTCCCCTAATGCCTTGGCCTTGGCCATCTGCATGTGAGCATGCAACTTCAGACCTTCAGATCTTAAAAGCTATGTACCTTGATTGTTGAACACGTTCGTCAAACAGCTTTGAATAGCAGGTGGGAGATTGCTAGCTGAGCGGCACCATCCGCAGTGCGCATGCAAGGGGTCCTCCCCTGCCGCCTTGGCCTTGGACACATACGTGGGTGCATGCAGGCAAGGCACGTACAGCTGAGCGTCATCACCTTTCTTGTGCAAGCCACACACAAGCACAAAGAACTCAAGCGCAGCGAAATGCTCACAAGTGCACATGGTGCCTGCAAATGGACACTGCGGAGTCCACAGAGAAACCAGTAGAGGCCCACAGCGAACCCTGTAGGCAAGCCCCTTTGATTTACAAGAACCCACAGGCTCAGGCCTTACATCACACACATCAGTACTGAGGCAATCCTCATCCCCTGAATGTACCTGCGCACGCTTGCTGCGGCTGTCAATCATCGTCTGCAGGCTGCTCATCGCATGGGAGACCATGGCGTTGAGCGCGTTGAAAATGGCGCGTTCCCAGTAGGCGTAGTAGCCAGCCAGCTGGGGAGATTTCCCGGTGTTGGTGCCTGCCACCACCTACAGCGCAATGTGTTGACATACGCGATACTTAAACTCCTTAGGCGCACCAGGAGAGTGTGCGCACCAGAAAATCGCAACGCCTGCCACCACATGCAGCACAGTGTGTCGGCAAAAGGTGATTACTGCCACATGTGCGCATCTAACAATTGCACAAGCATGGGCACTGGCAAATAGGTGGCGGGCTGCATGCAGAATGGGCGGCAAAATGGCAGGGACGTGCGCTGCGTTTTAAACAGTGGGGCACGTCTGAAGCTTGATCCTAGTCGTTCGTGTTCATGGCGAGAGAGCTGCAGGCATGGGAGCAACTTGTCCATGTGCTGTGGCATCATGATGAACAGATGCATAAGCACACACAATCAAACGTGAAGCAGGCTTCCTACCCACTCTACCCACAGCCATGCCAGGCCCATCAGCTGATATGACATCCAATGCATAAGCACACACAATCAAACGTGAGGCAGGCTTCCTACCCACTCTACCCACAGCCATGCAAGGTCCATCAGCTGATATGACATCCAATGCATAAGCACACACAATCAAACATGAAGCAGGCTTTCTACCCACTCTACCCACAGCCATGCAAGGTTCATCAGCTGATATGACATCCAATGGACTAAACGCGTGCTGAGGCCATACAAGTCGTTGAGCGCCACACCTCCTCGATCTTGCCCAGCAGGGGCGAGATGTTGCGGTACTTCTTGACCAGCCGGTCTGTGCTCTCCAGCCGGTGCTTCTCAATGAGCTCATAGAACTCTTGGAGGTCCATGATTTCAGCATTGGCAGGGGGCTCACACACAATGTTGGCACCAGTGATGGCGTGGACGACCTGCCAGGTGCGTGCGTGCGTATGTGTTGTGATATTGCGGAGGTGCAAAAGCACTCTTGTGCATACATGCTTGCAATTTGTATGGATCTGTAAGTGGCGTAAGAAATGACAGCTGGCACACACCTCCTGGCAGAACACGCACAAACGCATTCATCACACAGTGCTGTGTCAAGTGCATTGGACATCAAGAGAAAGCGCCTTGGACAAGAAGTATGAAGAAAAAATTCATCGCACAATGCTGTGTCAAGTGCATTGGACATCAAGACAAAGTGCATCGGGCATCAACATTCATCACGTACTGCCGCGTCGAGTGCATTGGACATCAAGACAGAAAGTGCAACGGACAGGAAATGTGCATTAAACATCCGCACTCATCACACGATGTCTTATGTCAAGCGAGGAACTGGAGACGTCAAGGACAAACTCTCACAAGATTTCATCCGTGTGCTCTAAACATCCATGCCCCAAACTACGCACATGCACTCATACAGCACGCCTGCCCCCACCTGCTCAATGATGCCGCTGTTCTTCTGCACCTGCTTCACGACCTGCTGGAAAGAGTTGATGGCGCGCCTGCACGCCTGTATGAACTCAGGAATGCCCAGGCTATTCCAGTTCAGGGTGTGGAAGCCCGCGTGCAGGCAGCTCTCCAGCTCGCTCAACTTCTTGGCCATGAGCTCGCGCTCAATGGGGCTGAGCTGCTCAATGACCTCATAGTAGTGCTCCAGCATATGCTGCAGGCTCTCCAGCCATTGATGGTACTTCACCTCCTGCAAAACACAGGCAAGCAGGTAGGCAGGTATAACACACACAGTAATGAGGGTGTGCAAGCATGCACAGTGTTAAGCACAAACGTAACAATATGCATTTACAATGTGGATGAGAAAAAGTGCACACAGGTGAAACAGACACACAGGAATGAGGGTGTGCTAGCATGCACAGCTGCTGGTGTGGGGTGCAGCTGCTTGGGTTGCGCATGGCCAGCAATGATTGCTTGCTTTGTGTGATCCTTGCATGCTCACATCCCTCACCAACATACAGACCACATCATATTATCAGTGCGCAGACGGGCAGCCAGTAATGATGGCATGGGTTGCTTTGTTTGATCCTCGCGTGCTCACATTTTTGACCAACATATAGACAGACTGCCTCACAACCTCAGTGCACAGACAGGCGGCCAGAAATAATAGCTTGCTTCTGGTGATCCTTGAATGTTCATGTCTCTCTCTTGCCAACATGCAGACAAAACAAGATAGACAGACTGCATCTCAACACCAACGCACAGACGCATGCGTCATGTCCAGCTTACACACCCACCTGCAGGGCCACATTCAGGGCGATCTCAGGGATGGGGAACCCCATGCGGTCCAAGTACCGCGTCTCACGAATGAGCTCGATGAGGTCTGTGTGGAAGTTGACCTCCACACGGCCCGTCACGATGGATTTGATGAAGATGGGCTGCTTGAGGTGCTGCATCGTAATGGTGTTGACGGAGTCGCTCCACGTGCTGAACAGCTTCTTCTCATAGAACATGACGGCCTTGGCAAAGCCGCGGAACTTGGACTCCACGTTGCAGCCGATTTCTGGAAGGGCGCATGCAACCACAGTGCTGTGTTCACAATGCATTCATCACAGGAAACGCTTGACATTGCAGAGGATGCACACCTGTGGCACAGCAGCAGGCATGTATGACTATGGTGCTATTATAAGAGCACCAGATCCATGACTTCAAGAAAAGTCACGCAAGTCTCACCAAACAAAGCAGTCGGCAGGCTGTCGAATCCTTGTGCGCCACATAACCCAGCTTCCCCTCGCTTGCTGCAACATTGCTCACTCCTTTTCAGCGCTGCCAAGCAGAACTAAGCCGAAACGAGTGTGTGGAGATTGGAGACAAACACAACAAACACACCCACCCACACCCACACATAAACACACACCTGTGGTGCGTATGATCTCTTCCTCTGTGCTGTGCAGCTTGATCATGGTCTGCTTGAGGCGGGCCAGCAGCGCACGCGCCCACTTGATGGCGCCCGCAATGGGAGGCTGATTCTTGGTCACTGGAGGCGCATGCTTGTTCTCCTCGAAGATCGTCGTAGTCTGGTCAATCTCTCGGGCAAACTGCGTGCATGCACAAGCGCGCGGGAGTGCGTGAGGGGCACGAGGCGAGCACTCCGTCAGTCTGAGATTGAGATGCACTGAATGAGCGTCATGAAGATGCAGGGGTATATGATGGCCAGAGTGAGGCAAATGTTTCCAATTGTATGCCTCAGAATCACGGAAGGTAGGGCTCACAGTGCTTGATTTGTGATACAGCTCCAAGCGTGTGTGCTGTGCTGATGCGGAGTGAGCATGAGCCACACTGCAAGCACGGAAAAGCATGATGTGCCATAGCAATCAGCCATCCCCGCCAGCCCTCGCACCTGCTCCAGGATGTCGTTGAACTTGTTGATGACCTGCTTCTGAATGGCTCCCTTGCTCTTGATGTGCTTGAAGTTCTGCAGCAGCTCGCATGCCCCCTCTGCGCTGCGCAGCTTGCGGAAGCTGGTGTCAATGAGCTCACGCGTCGCGGACTGCAGCCAGTGCATGACACCAGGGGAAACATGTTTTGAGTGGCACGTCAGATGCATGCACATAGCTGACCGTCAGTACATGAAGAGCTGAACACTAGGCACTGAGAGACAAAAACAAGTGACATCCATTTTCATTTTCCACATTCCACAGTGGTGTGGAGGATCGACATGAACATGCTGTACACACCCCTGAAATTAGAGGGCACAAGTAGCATGGTCAGCCCACCCCACCTTGATGTCCTCATTGTCTGCGTAGAAGGCTGCTTTGGCAGCTTTCCACTCATTTGCGTTGGCAATGTCGAACAGCGAGGTGGGGTGGAAGGTGACCTGCACCTGCTCAATCGGCTCATACATGGCCTTCACGCGCTGGATCACGCGGTCAATGCCTTGCATGTCTCCTGTGTGTGTATGTGTGTGTGTGTGCATGTCTGTGTGAGTGTGTGTGTGTGTGTGTGCATGTGTGTGTGTGTGTGTGTGTGTGTGTGCGTGCGCGCGCAGTGTTACGAACATGAAAAGATGGGCCAAAGAGCAAGCCCCTTTATTTGGATTTGTTGACGGCACAGGAAAAGCAGAAGCAGACATGCGTGTAACATCTCAGTGCACACATGACACATCGCAGCCAGCAATGTAACCATGCAGCTTGACTTTGTCAATCTTGTAAATGCCAATGGATGATGCCTGGCGTAAAAAGTTGTATGTTCAATAAAACGGCATTTGACATCAATGGCCTGAACACAAATACAGCTGCCTTGTCATGTCAGGCAGGCCTGGGGCAGCCCCAAACCTGTCACTAGCTAGAAACCCTTCCCCTTCCTAACCTGTCACAGCCTTGAGCTCTGGGCCCAGGAACATGAAGAAGTCGTCCACGATCTCCACCATCTCAATCAAGTCGTTGCAAATCTCTGCCATGTAGTTGGTGCGGGCAAACAGCAGCTGCTTGGGAAACTCCCAGCGCGCATCGCGCTCGCTCTTCTCAATTTTCTCACGGACCTGCAGGAAAATAGGGCAACAAGTAAATGAACATGTTTGCATGTGTGCACCAAATGGCTCCATTCATTTTGGTAGCTTTAACACATCCACCTACCCGTCACCTACTCATGCCCTCCCTCCATGTACCCACCTCCATGTACCGCATGTACCAGTGCTCCAGCACCGACTTGCAGGCCTTGATCAGCTTCAGCGCCTCCTGAGGTGGCACGCGGAAGATCTGGCTCAAATCGATTGCGCTCTCCACACGGTCCCCTATCTCCTGAGCGATGCGCTGGAACAGGCTGCCCATGCGCTGATCGTCACTGTAGTGGCGGCTGATGATCCACACCTGCATGCACACAATTGCAGCAAAAAGCATGAAAGAATACACATGTGAGCAATAATTCTGATGTCAGGCAGTGCACTGGAACAGGCTGCCCATGCGCTGGTCATCTGTAGTGGCAGCTGATGGATGATCCACACCTGCACAGGGGAGCCCAGGGGAGCTATCAGGCGAGTGTGTTCACAGCTCTACGGTATCAAGCCCTTCCTATTGAGCCCTTTTTTTTAGCTTGCTTGGGGCCTAGAGGTGAAGTAGGAGCCATTTATTGCGCACCACAGAGCAGAAGCCTGGGGCCCCAGTGCAAGCGCACCGCAAGCGCAAATTAATACAGAATCACCTGAAGAGGAGATTCTGGGTTTTCGTTCGTCCCAGCCCATGCTATATGGTGGGCACACAGGCGCATGAAGGTAGGAGCGCACATGACCTCCACCCTTAGCGCTGAAAGTTTTCTTCTCGCTGTGCTCAGTTGCTGCACATGGTGGCGCTGATGCATCTGTACGGCTGCACAAGGTCTTTCCTCCCAGCGATGTGAGAAAACAAAGCAGAAGTAGCATGTGGCCACGCACCATGCGCAGCGCATTCATCATCGGGGGCAGGGTGTCCAGAATACCATTCAGTGGCCCCCCTGCTATGTTTTTAAAGTGGCGCTCCAAGGTGGTCAGGAACTTCACGTTATCTCGAGCCTCCGCTGCGAGCTTGGTCAGCTCAGCAAGCTGCAGCAATGAAAGCATGTGTGCGTTAAGTATTAGAAGTAAACCTTGGCAGTAGAAGTGAAGAAAGGCAGGATTGGTTTCCAAAGGGACTAAAAGCAATGGCGGGTGAGCATACACTCCCAATAGGTCATGCTTCTCACTCCTAAATTCCATAGGCAGGATGCTTACAGATGCGTTGACTGGACGGCAGCCAGTGGAAACTGAGGAGGGTATGTTCCTGGAGATGAGCAATGCTTGGGCTTACTGACGATGCACAATGCACAGGGCAGACACCAACCGTCCAGGGATCAAATGGGATTACAAAAGCTTTAAGCCCTTGAAGACTTGGCTGGATAAATTACACAGGGAAGTATTTCATTTCAGCCCCAAAACAAAATGTCCCTCCTTCTGACACTGTTGAGCGACAAATTGACACCCACCTGGCTCTTAAAGCTTGCCATCAAGTTCCTGTCATCAGACCCAATTTCCAAGACGGCTATGACCTTCTGAACCTGAAAGAGACGATGTCAGAGAGGGGAACCAGGTGGCTAAAAGTCAGAGTGGCACCTCGGAATTACAGAGCAAGCAGATCCAATTTAGCAAGTTTTGGCTGGCTGATTTGGCACCAATCAACAAGCAACACTTTGAAGCCTGCTGGCTGCCAGCACCTCCCATTCCTCCTCTTGCGTGTGAGGAGGGCTGCCCATTGATTTGCACGTGCCTTGCACGTGAGAAATACATGCATGATCTAACGTGCTTGCAAGTATGATTTGCTCGTATAATTTGCATATGTGAAGATCTGCCCAGTGATTTGCAACACGTGAAATTTTGGCTTGGCAGGCGGCAAACACGTGACCAGTAAACATGACTACAAACCAGGCATGACCCAAGCAGGCGAGAGCACACCTGGTATCCAGGTCTTTCTGCAAGCCTGGCCACTTGTGAAAGTGGCTGGTTCCGAAAAACGATTCAGATGTCAGAAATGCACACGCTTTTAACAAACAAAAGAAGCAAGGATTTAAATCCACTCAGCGCGCATGCCTAATGTGCACGTACAAGCACTTTGATTCACAAAGACATGTAGTCTGCAGGAAGCCATGCTTGCCGTGCCTCCACACAGGAAGCACAAAGGACACAAAGGAAGCAAAAAAGAGGAGCACAAATGAAGCCATGCTTGCCATGCACCCACATAGGAAGCACAAAGGACACAAAGAAAGCAAGAAGGAGGAGCACAAAGGAAGCACGAAGGACACAAGGACACAAAGGAAGCCATGCTTGCCATGCACCCACAAGCACACTGCAGATCCACACACGCACCGATGGTAGGTTCAGTTGCTCGTACAGAGCGGACAAGATGGCATTGCGCAGGCGCCAGAACTCGATTTCTGCCAGGGGCCCAGAGCCGCTGGGCTGCCTCTCGCTTTCTTGCTGCAGGTGTGTGTGTATGTGTGTGTGTGCGTGTGTGTGTGTGTGTGCACGCGCGATACGGAGGCAAGGTTTCAAATATATGGATAATGTAGCAAGCCTTGTACTGGCTTGGAGTGCCATGAGATAGGCATAAGCCAGCAAAAATAAGATACTATGCCACTACACAGGGCCACAAGAACACGTGACAGCTGTCCAAAATGCCATTGATTACGGAGCACCAAGGCCCTCGCTCACACACACACACACACACACACACAACTACATGCATGCTATATAATGCGACATCCTTTAAAAACTGCCGCAGGCGTGCTTTACATTGTGACATCTTTGAACACCAGTCGCAGGCATGCAAGCATGTTGCGCACCTGCATGACGCTCGCAAGCGTTGACGACCATTCAGACATGTACTGCTCTAGGGACATGACCAGCTCGGTGTCTGCTGCTGCTTTGTCCACACTGTCGATGGGGACGTCTGGCACCTCCAGAGTGACATCCCCATTGAGCTGCTGCAAGGCGTGGCTCACCTGCCACATGTGCACACATTCACACACGCAAAAGTCCAGTGAGTGTGGATGATTGCTAATAAGCAAACAAAAAGAAAAGTCAGGCAGCAGGTGCGTATCCTGCATTGAAGGCAGAAGCGAACATTCACTGCCAGCAGGATCAGACTGAGCATTAAGGCAGGCTGTCCTAAAGCTCGGATCCCAGTCCCTACCCCCACAAGCTGCATGCACATTCGAAGCGCAATCAATGGCAGGCATGCTTGCAACAATCTCATGGGGCAAACAGAAATGCCACGACGTGCAACAGCTGCCATACAGCACACACCTGGCTCAGGAACTTTTGCATGTTGCTGAGCAAGTCTTTGTGGGAGTTGCTGGCTCCGGAGGAGAGCAACACGCCGGCCTTGGACATGTCTGCCCCCGTCATTTGGATGAGCATGGGCATGTACACACTGGCAAGGGTCTGCGTGACAGTGCATGCATTTGTGTGCAAGAGAGAGTGTGTGCATGTGTGTGTGTGTGTGTGTTTGAAATGTATGCTTCTGCAGATGGCATATCCTGGTTAACTTGCTCTGTGGCTGGCTCAGGGAATTGGCAGTGCTGAAAGCGACGACCAAAGAAGTCTAAATAAGAGTTTGTGAAGAAAGTTTTAGATCTGGTGCTCACATTGTGTGCATGCAAACGATCATAATTGTCGTGAGCACCTTAATGCAGTGCACATAAGGAAAGGAGGACCCACCCACCAGCAAGCATACCCACTCCCCCCTTCCCTTCCCCCCCACCCACGAATCCAGGCGCACCTGCTCCAGGTTCCGTAGCGAGGGCCGCTCATTGAGCACACCACACTCCAGCGCCTCATCCAGGTCCTCAAACTGCAGCTTACCCGGCTTGCCCCGGATGAAGTAGAAGGAGTGCATGTGGGATAGCTCATCTGGCATGAACCCAGAGGACAAATGAAGCCTGCTGACCAGCTTTGGAACGCTGACCTTGATGATCTGAGGCGGGGGGGGGCGGGGGAGGCTCCTCATCTGCCTCCTCGCCCTGCCCCTCGCCCCCCTCTCCTTTTTCTGCTCCCTCCTGCTGCTGCCCCTCCTCCTGGTCCCCTTGCTTCTGCTGCTCGTCCCCTGGACCCTGCTCCTGCTGCGGCTGTTCCTGCTGCTCTTGCTGCCCTTGCTCCGGCGCAGCCTCGTCAGGGGAAGCCTCTTTACCTTCCTCTTGATGGCCACCCTTTGCTTCGTTTCCCTCTGGGAATGCTGCATCTGGCTGTGACCCGGGCTCTGCTGGGGCCTCAGCCTCTCCTTGATCCCCTGCACAGTTGAGAGTAGGTGCAAAACGCAGGACACAGACACATTTCGGGGGGGGGGGGGGCACAAGGGCATAGGCATTGATGATGGAGGGCACAAACTCAGATTACAGCCCTTAATTGGCCAGCAAGAGCTTTATAAGCAAGCAGCATACCCAGGGGCAGACAGCACTAATGCCGTAGAGTATGCTGCCTCACCTTCACCAGCGCCCTCCTCTGTTGCCCGCTCAGTAGCCTCTTCTTTTGGCTGCAGTTCCTCCCTGGACGCAAGAAGCAGGAACGGTGATATACCCGTAGAGAGGCTATGTTCACTCAAAAGATCTCTGCCTTGAGCGAATATAAGTTATCCGCTCAAAATACGCAAATGTGCGCCAAAATTACAACATACAGCCTTTTCAACACCCTGCTCTTGGATGCTGGAAGTGCCAGTGCAAGGTTTACACAACAGATGTGAATTGCCATGTTGTAAGATGCCATGTTGTGTCTTCATTGACTTAAGGGTTTGCAACCAGCCAGTAGCAGCTCTCAAGGCATGGAATGCAGTGTAGACATGGAATGCAGTGAAAACAAAAGTCACGGATGCATATGCCTTATAGATGCTGTGTATATGAACACTGTCAGCTTGGGCTAAACACAAACAATTATGCAGCAAGGTGTTGTTCATGGTGGCGCTCTTGGTTGTGTGTGTGTGTGTGTGTGTGTGTGTGTGTGTGTGTGTGTGTGTGTGTGTGTGTGTGTGTGTGCGCGCGCGCGCTTCACATGTGCATGCTGGGTGAGGGACCTGCTGTGCAAGCACTACTTTTATTCTTTTGTCTGTTCTGCCTGCCTCACGATGCAGCAAGGACTGCAAGTACGTATGAAAAGGGAATCCTTTTGTGCTCACTTTTTGCAAAAGTGCAGAACAGAATGTGCGCACGAGCATTGGCCAGGCCAGCCACTGCAAGCGATCCAAGGATGCGATTGCATTTTGGAATAATACATTCATGCAAGCCTTGCTTGCAACTCTCCCTTGCAACCTTGAGTTCCATTATAACAAAGCCCTCCTGGGTTTATGAACGCATACAGGGCCCTGTCCAGCAGCTGCAGAATTATAGGGCCCTTCTTCTACCTTGGTATTTCCCTTGTTTCCTCCACCATGATAGTGGCCTGCTCCAGACTGAAAATGAGGGCAGAGCTTGCCATGTCTCCATCTGCAAAGACCAAATGTACCAGAGACAGGTGCAACTTCGAATGACCGGGACTTCCACGAACAAGGTGCACCTCAAACGAAATAAAACCAAAACAGAGAGCAGTTCTGCTTGCCTCCATCCAGGTAGCTGGTGATGGTCCCGCCTTGGCGCTCGTTGAGCTCGTCAAACAGGCTGCCATCCACTCCCAGGCCATGCTCTATCTTCTCCCGGACCCAGTCTATCCGCTTTGTATCCGCCATTCCTTCGTGCCTCCTTCAGAGCTCACACAGAGTCATTTTCGGAGAGAAGCAACACATCTCCTACAGTGCTCATTCCCCCCTCTTCGTGAAAAATACCATAATAATTTGGAAATTGTGTTGTAGAATGCCAAAAGATACCTACAGTAACTCAGATTTGACACGAAACGAAACAGAGAGAGCAAATGGGGCATGGCGATTTCAAAAGTTAGAGCCTTGTTTTAAATTTTCATATTGGACCAATAATCAGCAGCGCCCTCGTCTCAAGTTGGTCATGAAAATGCAATAGCACTCCTTAGAGCCCAGTGACAAGCAAAACAATTTTTTCAGATTGTCTCTAGACAAATTACACCGCCTTGTTCCTCTGCGGATCTTACGTGCTGGTCTTGACCCTGGTCAAGGTCCGTATCTACGGGGGACGGAAGGATGCAGGCACCTCAGCATGCGGGCCGTGTCTCATTGGGGATGGCGGGAACGCCCAAAGTCCCAAAAACGCACATGGTGACTTTTCGGCATCATCACTCCGTGAACAAACAACAACACGACGTGCCCCTCCCTTTGAGGGCCCGAGCAGTGGGTGAGCGCGGGGCCGATGCCACCTTCAGCGCCCTCAAAGTGGCTGGCAACAACGATGGCAAGAAAGAGATCAAGCTCACAACAGGCCTGCATCGTGCTCCCCTATCAGGAGGCGTGAAAGTGGCAACGGCAAGGTGAGAGAACTTTCATGCCTGGGTACTGATGCAGCTTTCTCACCTGTCACCTTGATTTTATACCCTCCCCTTGCCTCCTGCTGCCTTGCACACACGATGAAACACCCTCTGCACCTTCGTGATAAAAACATGTTGTCCACTGCGTTTACACCCTCGCAGGCATGAGCTCCCCTCCCCAGCTGTTGCAGGTGGGTTGCTCTCATTGTGTCCACAATCCAGCTAGCACAGTGTGCTAGCCACAAAGCTACGCAGGTCTTTTGAGCAGAGCCCGGGGTAAAGCATGCATGAATGTCCATTTGACATGATGTGTCTGAAATAAGTTCAACTAGGGTTCTCACACTCTTGTACGAGCAGGTCATGCCTGACTGACCCTTCCATGTTCCATGTCTGCCTGCTTGCTCCTTCCAGTACGCAACCTGCTGGAGAATGCGCGTTATGGACACCTATGCACCATGATGTCCGGCATGCACCACCGCCGAGCAGGCTATCCCTTCGGCACCCTAGTTGACTTTGCGGTGGATGGAGAGGGCAAGCCCTTCTTCTGCCTGTCCCCGCTGGCCATCCACTCAAGGTATGTTGCAGCACCTGTTTGCAACCCCTACTTATTTTAGAGCCTGGCAAGCTATCACCATGTAGCACAGGTGCACATGATGGTATTCTCCTACACACAGTGCATTGATTCATCGGCGTATTTGCAGTGGAGCTCCTTTGCAGTGCACGTACGACGCTGAGCAGTGAATGCTTTAAAAGCTCGCTCAGCAATCGTGCTCCTCTTCCTCTTGGGGTCACTGCAAGTTCCTGGATTAATTCAATGCCCCTGTATCTTAGCGCGTGTAGGCTCAGGTACCTTTCCTGCAGTGCCTCCTCAGGGAGTCTTGGCCGCTGGGGTCCCTCACTCAGCCATGGCCGCGCTGACCTCATCATGTCCCTGGCCCTTGCCAATTTGCAGAAACCTGTTGGAAGAGAGCAAGGCCACCTTGGTGGTGCAGATGCCTGGCTGGACGGGCTTGGCAAACGCACGCGTCACCATTTTTGGGGACATCGTCCAGCTACCCCAGGACATGCAGGTGTGCCTCAGTCCTTGCCCTGTTGCTCTGCTTTTGTTGTGCCTCCTGGTTCTCTGAACAGCGCTGCTCTCAGGGCTTGCAGGACTTACCATGGGCAGCAGAGTAAAGATTCCTGCTTGGGCTCGGGAGGTGAACAGCTTTAAAAATATGTTGTGGGTGAGGACAAGGGGTCATGAATGAGGTGGTGAGCGTGAGGTTGAAAATGAGGCCAAGGCCTCAAAGGCCTGCAATGCTGAGTTCAGTACTCGCTCTGACCCAGCAATGTCCTCTCTGCTCACTCTCTCAGGACCGTGCTCAAGAAATTTTCTTTGCCAAGCATGCGAATGAGCGCAAGGAGCGCTGGGTCAGCGGGAACTTTGTGTACTTCATCATGGAGCGAATAACTGACATCTACTTTGTGGTGAGTGCATGTATTGAAGTTTAGGCTCGGAAAGCTTAGTGTTTCTTTGCAGCTCTCTCAAGTGGCCTGCCCAATTGGGTGTTGCTAGCATGGTAGGGTGGGTGTTGCTAGCATGCTTCGAAAGGGAGGGAACGATGTTTCTTTTGGGAATGAATCTGCACTTAAATGGTGGCTGAATACAGTCAGAAGGAGTAAGATGCACTGATTTAAAGCAACTCTTTATGTCGCAGCTGTAATTTCAAACTTGCATTTGTGAGTGGCCTTTGCCAGATCAATGTTGCTGCCGTCCTCTCAACAGGGTGGCTTTGGGACTGTGCAATGGATCGAGCCTAGCCAATACCTGTCATCAACCCCCGATAGCATCGTCCTGAACCAACCACAACGCACATTGACGGTGAGCCTGCTTGTGTCAGTCACATGCAACCTGCTTTCAAACTGCACCTCCAATGATGTTGTTTGGGGTTGACCTTTAGCCCAAGCTGCTTTTTAGTGTGTCATGTGTGTGCTGATGAGTAACTAAAAGAAAGAAGGCCCCCGCACTCATTTTCTCAGAGGCCTTGCAGAGTCTTGCCACGATAACATTGGAACTATTTGATTTCACAACCCTAGAATCTGTTAGCTCCAAACATGATTTTCTTGTTCGTTGAAATTTCTTTCGAACGTGAATAATTGAGGAAGTTCTCCAAATAATTAATACTCTCTGAACTTCCACTGTTGCCAATGCTGCTTTCAGCGCTGTTTGGCAGCGAGTTCAAAAGAATGACAAGTAAGAAAAGTAAAAAAATAAAATAAGTAAAACCCACAAGCTAATTCATCCGGGCCTACACACTTTCTCAACCGCCAAAGCTGGAACTCTTCTGGGTCCCCAGACTCTTGCTGCCAACATACTCGTCCTCCCCTTCTGAAATCTCGTCAGTGGACATGGCCTCCTCCTCACTGTCCTCATCTGCTAGCTCTCTCATGGCCGCAATCATTTGGTGCGCATCTGCCGTTTCGGTGCGTCCCCTTCGCTTGCACGTCCCCCCGCTGCCCCTGTCTCCCCTACTGCCTCGGCCTCCCCCTTTGCCCCTCCCTCCTTTGCTGGGCCCTGCTGCATGCTCCCTTTTGCCCCTGCCTTCTTTGAACTTTGTCCCTGCTCAGGATGGGCCTCCATTGTAACTTCTGATGTTTGTTACAATTTAGCGACGACCCTCTAATTTGTTTGGACTTTCCAACTTACGGGAAGGCCCCGTGATTTTTAAAAATTACCGTGCAGACTTGGACTCATCCCGCACCCCAAAAAGATTATTTAGTTTTGCAACCACGCATTAACCACGCACCCCAATAATAAATTTTTACACATTTGCCCATCAACCATGCAGGGGCGCTGTGCCCCACTTTGCCTCAAAGGAGTATAAGGGGCATACATTTAAGGGTCCTTCATGATTCAATGAACAGTAGGGCATGTCTGGACCACAAATAGGTGCAATCCACTCAGCAGTCATGTTCACTTGCCCACCATGCCCGCCAAAACCCCTGCCTCCAACCAACCCCCCACCTTTCTTTATGATTCATCACTGCCCTCCCCACTACTCCCCTCTCCACTGCTGCCAGTGCTGTCTTTTGAGATTCACTGCTGCTGCTGCTGCTCCTGCTGCTGCTGCTGCTTCCATGGCAGCAAGCTTGGCCCGTGCTTGCGCGAGCTTGCCCTGTTAATGCTGCATGGTGCGGGCTGCTTTGGTGCAAGACTTGAGGAGCAGCTAGCAGAGAAGGAGCAGCTGTGGAGGAGGCTGCTGTGCGGGGGCTGCTCCAAGGAGGGGGGGGGGGGATGGCTTCCTCAGGGGCGCTCCTGACCACTCAATACCTCTCGCTGTCCCAAAAACAGTTGATTTTCACAACCGTGCACAACCACGCACCCTAAAAAAAAAATTTTTTTTACGTGCGCGCAGTCATCGCGCAGGGCAGAAAACGTTATTTACGCGCGGTGATATAATGTTTGCACGGTAACTTGATCTTTTGGATAATTGAAAGGTTCCTACGATGCTTGATTGTTAGGGTCCAATTCCCTCTTTTATAAGTATATATACGTATTATACGGCAAATGCATGGAATTTATAGCACTAAATATACAGGCGTACGGTATTGGCATACGGAACTGGCCAACCTTAATTGATTGTGCACATCCTCTGCAGCTAGCACTCAGACAGACATTTCCTATATTGTTTGTGCATTTACCCTGTTCTTAAATTGTCTGCGTGGTGCCAATATATCTTACGTGCAAGTTGGCTTGCAGCTACTCGTGAGTTTGTGAGGTGGGAGCATGTATGGTTGTGCAAGTCCTGAGAAAAGTACACGCCTGTACTCACCATGGGATGGGCTTCCCATGGTCGCCAGCACTCAAATTACAAACTAAAAGGGTATGTGTGGTGGTGTGCTTGCGCAGGTCTTGAATGACATGTTTGCCGAGGACTTCAAGACCATGCTCAGGGTGACTGCGTCGGATGAGATTCATGAGCTCATGTTCATTTCTATTGATGGAAATGGCGTGGACATGCGAATCCGCATTGGGTCTGAGTACAGCGTTGAGCGCGTGAGCTTTGGGGAGCGGGTCAATGATGAGACTGGGGCTATTGCTAGGGTACGGGCAGTGCTTCAAGCTGTGGGTCTTGGCGGAAAGAAGCAGGGCATTTGAACACACTTTAGAAGCAAGGGCATTTGTTCATGAATTGAAATAAGGTATCTTTAATTGGGAATGCCATGTTCCTCTCGCTATGAGGACTCGGGTTTTTTTACCCTTTTTAGGCAAATCAAAAGAACAGGCTAAGCTCAGTGGGTGAGTGTCATGCCCTGAACAAATAGATTACTACTCAGAACCTGCAAATGCACCTAAGTATGTTCATTTGCAAGGAAAACCACACGATTGGCCCGCGTATCCCTGTCTTTTGAAGTTCAACCACAAAGCAGGTGCCCTCTATTGATTTCCTGCTGCATGCCCCAGCCACATGATCCCCATTTAGACATGGTTTAATTTATATACCCTGGCATTACAGTACAGACAGGTACAGGCACTGGTACAGACAAAGAAAAGCCTCCATCGATCGCTCCTGTCTAGGCACCTGACTACCTGTGAACTCATGAAGGGACAAACTTACACACAAAAATAAAGAAGTTGATTGTTATTGATATGATAGAAAGAAAGGAAAGGGTTTCACAGCCTGCCTACCTGGGCAGATTAGCTGAAGTGAATCGGTGCCTGTTACCAAACCAGTCCGAACTGGGAGGCAGAAACAAAACATACCAGTCATAGCATTCCAGGCACACGACATGAACTTGGCTAAGGATAAGTTACAAGTTACAATGGGGTTTGACCTTCAGCCAGCCTGAGGTAGTTTGGCTGCTCGGCCTGCTCAACTGTTCCAGCTGCACAAAACAATATACATGAGCTCGGAAATAAAACAATAAGTGTTATTAGTTTGCTTCTGCAAGAAATGAATAGCATCCTCCGAGCTAGCTTGAGAATAGTAGAAAGTGCCTGAATCGTCCAGAAAAATTCTATGAGAAGAGGGGAAGTCAGAAAATAACTGTGCATAAGTCCTTCAAAGAGAACACACAGAAGCGCAAGAACAAAGGAACACGGCATGCTTTTCATCTTGGAGTCCTCCTTGGTCACACCTATCACAAGCAGATGTGTGCTCCTGCCAAAGTGATGTCTCAAGAGAGTTACAAGAGAGAGTTACAATGGGGTTTGACCTTCAGCCAGGTAGTTTGGCTGCTCGGTCTGCTCAACTGTTCCAACTGCACAAAAAATATCCATGAGATCGGAAATAAAACGATAAGTGTCATTTGTTTGCTTCTGCAAGAAATGAATAGCATCCTCAGAGCTAGCTTGAGAATAGTAGAAAGTGCCTGAATCGTCCAGAAAAATTCTATAAGACGAGGGGAAGTCAGAAAATAGCTGTGCATAATCCCTTCGAAGAGAGCACACAGAAGCGCAAGAACAAAGGAACACGGCATGCTTTTCGTCTTGGAGTCCTTGTTCACATTTATCACAAGTTGATGTGTGCTCCTGCCAAAGTGATGTCTCAACTCTTAATGCAAATACCTGGGGACAGAAAAGGGCGCACCATGAACAGACAAGGGTTTCAAAGGAAGTGCCATCCAGTGATGATATTTGGCTAATTTGTTTGTGTGGTCACCATGTTCTGCCAAGGCATCAGCATTCCACACACCTCGCAGCCTTTTTTCTCAGATCAACAACAAACTCCCTCATGGCTATAGGCTGCCCTGACCAAACACAATGAGTAAACACGTTGCACCTGTCCAAGCCTGTGCAGGCAGCCAAAAATTCTGAAGTCCAACATTTATGGGAGAGACTGCTCATTTCAACATCTGCTTGCAGTACCTTACTGAGTGTAGTGCTGTTGCTGCGCAGTAAAGCATTGTAAAACCTAACTGCTGCACGAAACCAATAGAACTGTAAAGGTTCATGCCCACACTCACGCAGTACAGACCAATTAGGAGTGGTGCGCTTTACCCCAAGGATACGCTTCAGTAAGCACAGATGTACAGTTTGCAAAGGACAATCCATTTCAGCTCCTTCTTTCATAAATCTAGTGCCCCAAATCTGGCATGCATACATGCTAGCAGGGAGAGCATATGCTTTAGTCAGCCAGAGCATGGTATGCGGCCTATCTGTCAGGCGGTGCTCAGATGCGAATTGCCTAATCCGTCTGCAACCAGCTAGGAAAGGTGCACACATATACTCTGCAGTGGCTTGCGGGTTGCGTTGTTTTTTGAACAGCATGCCTAAATACCTAAAAGAATCTGCACACGCCAAACGAGCTCCACCTAACGTGAAAGCTGGCACATTATCACCCTTTGAATTAAAATGCACAATCTCAGACTTGGCAGTATTGATCACCAACCCTTTCCGCTGAGCATACGTATGTAGCCTATCTAACATCAGTTGGAGCTGATCAGGAAGGTTACTAGTGAGGCACAAATCGTCTGCATACAGCATGTGGGTGACTCGAACGTCCCTAGTGCCAAAGTGATGTCTCAACTCTTAAAGTATGAGTATGTTAGCGAAAACGTACTATGTTTCTCAGCACGCGCTTGCCCAAATCAAGATGCAAATACCTGGGGACAGAACAGGGCGCGCCATGAACAGACAAGGGTCTCAAAGGAAGTGCCATCCAGTGGTGATACTCGGCTAATTTTTTCGTGTGTTCACCATGTTCTGCCAAGGCATCAGCATTCCACACACCTCGCAGCCTTTTTCTCAGATCAACAACAAACTCCCTCATGACTATAGGCTGCCCTGACCGAACACAATGAGTAAACACGTTGCACCTGTCCAAGCCTGTGCATGCACCCAAAAATTCTGAGGTCCGGCATTTACGGGAAAGACTGCTCATTTCAACATCTGCTTGCAGTACCTTACTGAGTGTAGTGCTGTTGCTGCGCAGTAAAGCATTCTAAAATCTAATTGCTGCGCGAAACCAACAAAACTATAAAGGTTCATGCCCACACTCACGCAGTACAGACCAATTAGGAGTGGTGCGCTTTACCCCAAGGATATGCTTCAATAAGCACAGGTGCACAGTTTGCAAAGGACAGTCCATTTCAGCTCCTTCTTTCATTAATCCAGTGCCTCAAATCTGGCATGCATACATGCTAGCAGGGAGAGCATATGCTTTAGTCAGCCAGAGCATGGTATGGTCTGTCTGTCAGGCGGTGCTCAGATGCGAATTGCCTAATCCGTCTACAACCAGCTAGGAAAGGGGCACACATGTACTCAGCAGTAAGGATAAGGTTACATCGCTATATCCGCCTACAAGGGCAGCTGAGTGGAAACACTGAGGCCTGTAACCAAAACTGTGAAAGGAATGCGCGATCCACAAAGCTTGGACTGGAAAGAAGAGGTAACAAAAACATGGTTGTTGTGGTTAACTTAGCTCATCCTAGGACATCAAGAAAAAAGAAAACAATATAGATAGAGGAAAGTCTCTACATCGATTAAAAAAAAAAGGAGACACATTGGCTCAGAAGAGCCGTGAATACCCTTCACTACAAAGCTTCAAAACAAAAAGTGCTAATGGGGATCTGGAGGGTTACTGGAAGCACCCGGCTCCAGAACCTGGCTGTGTACTGTATTTTTGTTTTCAATAGCACGCCTAATGGTAACAAGTTTGGGAGCGCACTCAACAGAGTGGGGTTTGTTAGCAAGCTCAATGGCACATTGATGGTCCAGTCCTAGTTGTTTGAGTTAATTCAGGGTTCTGGGGGCGAGGCAGAAATTCAGAGCAGGAGGAGGAGAGCCTACGCCCGCAGGCGCATGGCTGACAGCAACCCGCCGGACCCGCATTAGTTGCTCTCCATCGGTTCATAGCTTGGTTTAGGCTGGGCCTGTGAACCTCCTCGGTGAGGCCCTAGCTAGCTTGCTAGTTAGGAGACCTTTCCTCAATGCATGCAGCTGGACCTGGCTTGCGTAGTCTTTTCTTTTTCTTTTTTTTTAGGGTACTCGGTGTAACATGTTCCGAGGGCTGCATGCTGCTGATGTGCTGCTTCCAATTAAAAATGTTCAGACCTCCTAGGACATCAGCCTGGTTCATGAACTTCAACTTGAAGTCTCTAAGAAATGATGCACTACTTGGGAGTGCAGAACTATTGAAAGAAAGGCAAGCACTCCTCTAGCTGAATGTGATCCTCCGGATCACAAAAAGAAGGGGGCTTAGTTTGTGCTTCCCTTGCACCTGAATTCATGAGCTCAGTGCCTCATCATTCGTTAAATTGAATTGAACTGTGTAACAGGGGCTGCGCCCCTCCTGCACCCCCTTGCTCCTACTTCATTAGCACCTCCAAATCCTCCTCACATCCTCAAAGCATCGGTGCATATCACCTCCATGCAGCTTCCAGGACTCCTGTGGGCAAGTGGAGGATAAATGAGTGATATATGTAGGGGATATGAGTGTGGGTGGGATTAAACATACTGCCAATGCCCAGGATCAGTTTAGAAAAGCAGGGATTGACCCACAAAGGTGTACCAAACTTGCACGAAAGCTCCATGCCCATTCTATGCGAGATGCGTACAAACTTACCTCAACCAGACGTGCCATTGAAAACAGAAACACTCACATTAATCCTGGTGCCCTGGAGCCGCGTACTGCCAGAAAGAAAGTAAGCATCCATGTGCGCCTTCGCTGTCCATTGAAGTGATGTATAAGTTGTTAATTCCAACATTACATTACAATTGTATTTTCACTCGCCAGGAACACTTACGTTTGAAGGCATGCAGCCAAGGCTGGACTGCTTCATTCCTTGTTTTTTTGCATGTGGTTGGATGCCATGGTTGCTGTGCCACGTCTGTGCTTGCTCTAAAATTGTCTCTCTGAAGCTGAAGGAGTACCAGAATAGAGAGAGAGGGCAAGGAATTGATAGCCTATGTCTGTATCTGGATCCTCAATTGATGTGGAAAGTGCTTACACTGCCTACATAGTTTTTCTTTTCTCTTTATCTGAATGCAGAGCTGTCAACCTTGGTTGCAAGGTTACAATTGATTTTTACCTTAAGCCGGGAAATTTGGCAGGAATTCAAGTGTCTGGACATGGTTGTGGACCAAGATCTCACATAAGTTTTCAGCAAAGAAGCAAGTATTTGGGTGCCTAAACACATTTCTAAACAGTAGTTAAAATGATCTGAATCAGAATAGAAGTGTGAATTTATGTATCTCAATATTTTCCTGAATCAGTACATGACCAGGTTCTGAATCAGAACAGTAGTGGGAATCTGGGTGTCTCAATAGTTTTCTGAATCAGTACTGGGGAAAGAAGTGAAACAGGACAGATGCACTCTGTACTTGTGATTCAGTACCTGATAGTGATCTGACTCACAAGTAAGGATACCTGACACGCCTCTGAATTAGAACCTAGGGGATTCCAGCCAAGAGAGAGAAGTTGTGCAGGGGTCTGAATTAGAAAAACAAGATATCATTAGTGTCTGATATGCTTCTCAATCAGTTGTACCAGAGTTCTGAATCAGAAGTTTTCCCCAGATTTGGAGATATGAGTATTTTACTGGATAAGAACCCCCCAAACAACTGATCCAGGATGGTTTCCTTCTGATTTAGAACAGCCTCAGTGGACAACAACTTTCCGACGATGGTGTGCACTTCCTGTCAGAGCTGCTCATGCCATTCACCCTCCTTATACTCTGCCTAAATACATGCATTTGGATCTTCCCCATCATGTCCTTCGCAACATTGCCAGATTCAGGCTGCGCACACTCTTCAAGTTGAACAGGCTGCTTGGTCCAATAATACTTATCCAGTCTGTGATATTTGTGATTCTGATGACATACAAGATGAAAAACATGTGCTGTTCAGATGTTCCAATCCCCAGGTCTGCTCTCTCCGTCAGAAGTGTGCCTCACTTTTTGAGCACAACTTCTCTTTTCTACATCTCCACGTCTCCCACAGGATGCCCTGTCTAGGTACCATTCACCAAGTGAATTCCCAGGATGTAAATATTTTTAAAACCAGGATAACAACAAACTTCCTTTTTTCTTCATGATCTCATGTGTTTTAATGAACAGGCTAGCAGTCAAACTTCTTGACTGAGGCCTTTTTCCCTTGTAACCCTTGTAACCCTATCTGCAAATGTTAGGACTGTAGCAGTGACAAGACCCCCTACATCAATTTTGGAAAAGGATGCGTAAGGTGGTCAAGTCCCAGTTGTTTAAACTGATGAAGGGTGTGCTCAGTGTAGCAGGTCCCACCAACACCCAAAAGGATGGTGTGGAGAGTCACAACTTTTACATTAATGAGTTTGCAGAGGTCTGCATGCTGCCGCTGTGCCGCCTCCAACTGCTGTCCAGGCCTCGTGTCTTCACAGTACTTGATTTCAATCAAGTGCACATGCCGCTGGTTTACATTCAGTTGGTGGGGTTGCCTCACGCAATTGGCTGTTGAGGTCCTCAGTGTGGGGTTGTGTCTGCTGCGTAACACATGCTGGTGTGAGCAGGAGGTAGAAGGAGAAGAAGGAGTGGGTTTGGTTTTATAGGGAGTTATCAGTATAGCATCAGGACGGCTGGAGGTGAGTCTAGATCTCTTAGAAAAATTTCTTGGAAAGAGGTAAGGGGGTATAATTCTGTTTGATGCATGTGCAGGGATTTGAAGGTTGTGCTGCGCCAACCTATCACCACTCCCTATGTCCATGTTAACCAAGCCTGCTCCCCAAGGGCTTTTGCTAAGAGCTTTGATGATCATTCTTCCTGCAACATTGTGGCGTTCAGTTTTCATGCTGGAGATAATATGATTTTGGCAGCCTGAAAGCATGTGGAGTGCGCTGTCTAATTGATGACAGCCTGTGAGAGGGCAGAGTGGGTTAGTAGACCTTTTGAAACGAACCGCATGTTTTTGGTTATAGAGGGTGCCAGTGCGATCCATTGGAAAGCATTGTGCTGCACATCTTAAGTTTCATGAAAGGCAACACGGAATTCACAATCAGGTGAAATAAGAGTACCTCAGGCGGCCTGTTCAACTTAGAGAGTACGGACACGCAAGCAAATCGCGGCCATGCTACAAAGGACATCCTTGGGCTTCCCCAAGTTTAGGGACTCCTACTTTATGGATCTAGTAACATGCAGGCTCCTACCAAGAAGAGCACCGTGCTGCAGTGACTGCAGCGGTGGCCTGTAAGCTTTTTGCTGCTGAGCTCTCAATGGACGAGACGAAAATTGTGTCCAGTAAGAGAGGTGCCTAACATGTATTTTGGCACCCATTGTACCAAAAATGGCCACATTTAGCCTAAAATGCCTGAAATCCTGAATACTCTTTGCATCAAATGATTGAAACAATCCTGTATAATGATTGCATCAAGTGATCGAAACAATCATGTATAATACTTGCATCAAATGATTGAAACAATCCTGTGTAATACCTTGCAACTAATTGGATCAATTTATTGGAATTATCAAATTGTCTATCGACGATGAGGGAGTTCTGCCGTGCCAGATCGAGAATCTGGAACGCATGCCGAATCGGCTTACAAAGCAAAGAATCACTTTACAAAAAGCACGTATCCATCCATCAAAATCGAAAAGCTTCATCAAAAATGCTTTGTGCGACCCTGCAGCAGCATTTGCTCAAGTGTTTCTGTTAGTACTCAATTCAAAAGGTTGCACATGAGGAGCCTAATGTCTCCAGCCCTCATTGAATTTGACCCTTCTGCCTGGAACGTGGGCCTGGCGGCTGTTGGGCTCTTCAGGTGAATGCAAGAACTGTGCGCGCGCATTTAAACTGCCATGCCTTTGCCATGGTGTCGCTGCCTTGGCGCAACCTGCTTAACCCTTCAACTCCTACCTGCAGCCTCCTTTTCTCAGGCGTTTCAAGGATCAGCAAGGAGCGCCTGTTCCTCAGCGAGCCCTCCGTGGCTGTAGCGGCAGGCGCTCTGGTGGAGCGGGCTTTGAATTTGGAAGAGAGATTTGGTGTGAGTGGGACTTAGCAGCTGCAAGTCGATGTCTCATGCAGCTTTGATGTTTGATGCTGCTAATCTATCATGATTGATCATGCCATACCCTCCAGGAAAGTGTCCTGCGTGGTGAGGGTGCGGCACAAGGGATTGTTCTGGAAGTCAGCCGTACTGTCATTGGGATACAAGTAAGGATTTTGATGCATGCTGCCCTTGTTGTAACAAGCCTCCCCCTTAATGCAGCCGTGGAACTCAACCCCAAACTCTTGTCTCAGGTTTTCACCACAGCCATTGAGCTTCCGCACGGTTACTTTGTTTCTAAACGAAACTTAATTTCTGTGCTTGTGGCTTTGTTCCCTATCATGATGGCAACTTGGGCCATTGTGTTCGCGCTGACTTTTGCCATTATGGGGTTCAGGTAATGGGTTCAGGTAATGCCAAGTATTATGCTCGACCGCCCCCAGACCTGTGGCAGCCTGGATGATTGGAGCAGTGCCTTGTCTTCCCAGAAGTAAAGCTCCTGCCTCTGGCGCGTGAGCCAGCTTACCCACCTACCCACTGTGGTTGTGCTGCCACTCCCGCATGCAGGCCACTCCCATCTCTGGCAGCAGCAGCATGCCTGACTCCCACTGATCCGATCATCATACACACAGTGGTGAAAGGTTAGTGATCAGGTGCTCTGACTTGTGATTCCCGCCCCCTTCCGGGGCAGCATGAGCAGCAGGGAGCAAAGGCATCTTTGATGGCCAGCAGTTTGAACTAACACCTAGCCCCTGGCTGCTGAGGTCTCGGAGTGTCCCTACCTGTCTGTTTGCAAGGGCTACCCACCATCATTATTGCCTTCCATCATAATTCGCAGCTCCCAGTGTACTCTCATGAATAATGTTAGTCTTTACCAAAGGGTAATACTAGCACTTTTATGCAGGCGCATTTGCAGAGTACATCCTTCCCTCTCGCTTCCGCCATTTTGTGAGCGCTGAATCTGGTCTCAATGATGGAACTGCGCTACCGTTTGTCATGCTCCCCCTGGTACGAATTGCATGTTTTTTTTTCAAGTTTTGCACAAACACGCACGTACAAGAAAAATGCAAGGAAGCCTTGATGTGTGAAGGCAATCACTCGTGCCTAGCTGTGTCTAGCTGTAGGCGCTCGTCCGCCAACAAAAATAAATTGTAACTTTCTGGGGCTTCAACTCTACAGGTGTTGCTGGAAGAAACATCAAGCACCTGGAAGACCGCCAAGTTTCTGGTCAGTGCCTGCAGCATTTTGAGCTACATCAAGTTCTGCGGTTGAACAAGCTTGTTTGGATTACTGTATCTGATCGGGCTGTTCACTATACAGCGAGTAGTACTCAAAAACATCTCCCTCCTGCACATGCGACAGGGAGTCGTGGTTGCTTGGGACACCCTTGGGGGCATTGCTTTTGGGGTTGCTTTTGGATGGTTGAGTGGGAAGTGAGTTGGTTGCATTGAACTTTCAGGCAAGAACTTCTTGAACACATTAACTCAGATTTGCTGTGAGCATGCTTTGAGGCAGCAAAAGCCATGAGTGCCTCCTTTAGATCGAACTACTTGAAAGAAGAGCGGACCCAACTTCAGCCATCAACGTGCGCTTTAATCTGTCTGAACCTTCAGGCTATTGGCTTGGAGCCTCAGGCACGCATGCATGGAGCATGACAGCCTGCTCGCTTATACGTACGTCCTTTCAATTGGCACAGTAAGTGCAGTACACACTCAAGTGTACGCAAATGGTTGTGACTGCATGGAGCACGGCCGTCTGCTTGCTTACGCGTACATCCTTCCTATGGTGGTTGAGTTGCTCAGCAGTCATCTCGCATAATCACTGATTTAAGGGCTGCTTTGGAGCTTTCTCACCTGTGGTGACACCGTATCGATTGTCATGCTGCCTGTCTCGTGCACCGCAGCTGGGGATCGCACAAATGCTTGAGCTGAATGGGATCTTAGCATGCTTCTTTTCTGGGCTCTTTTTCTCTGCCGGACTAAATGCAAAAGAGAGGACCGAGGAATTGCAGCTGCAGGTAGGTGTCTCCTCCAGGTGCAGGTCCACCGTGTCCCAATTAAAATGCCTGACAACACTCTGTCTTGCTTGGGCTGCACCCTCATCACTCTGTGGTGCAGGAATGTGCTTCAGATTGGTTACACACAAGTTGCTCTTACGTCAGCATTTTTCTTGAGAGCGCATTGTTTGTAGGAGACTGCGGACCTGCTAGCTGGCAATCTCTTCTTTCTTTTGCTGGGTGCTGTGCTGCCGTGGTCTGTGTGGTTCAAAGAGCTTTCATGGTGGAGGTATGTGTTCTTGCAGCAGTGGACCTTCCAACATAGCTAAAAGTGCCCACATTTCCCCCCTCTCTTCTGAACATCCTAACCAATCAGTATTCCAATGGATCATGTGTCCACCAGAAACTGGTGAAAAGTGGATGACCCAGATCACTCTCCTGACTTCAGATCACCGACAAAGGCACCACACCTCCGCTCTGGGACCATGCTATGTTCCCAAAATAAAGCAATTGAAGCCCCAATACACCATGCTAGGATACTTACAAGAAAAAGGATGGAAGAGGTCAGGAACAAACCATTTTGGCACCGTTCAGGCCAGGTTTCCTCACAAGGAAAATGGCTGACATTCTGTACCTGAAAGGTCACGGTTTGTTTCCACTCCCTTTTGCGGTTTTGATGTTCGTTAGGTAAGAGGATTCAATCCTCTTATAATGAGGTTCATTATCTTCAACAAATCCATGCATTCTGGTGGAGTTGACCTAGGAAGTAAGCACGGTGACAAGCATGTGACCAAAACCCCTGCTATTAAGGTTATATGGTTATGGGAATCAAGCCCATCATAAGGACTGCCTACCACGATCTTGCATAACCACCTGAATAGGCATGTCCACAATGGCCATAATTACGGCCCACAAGGAAGAAAAATAAGAAAAAGGAAAAAAAGAAAAATTAAGAAAAAGAAGAAAAAGAAAAATTACGTAGGCAGTGAAACACTCCCATCATCAATTAAGGAAAGGGGGCCACATTGCCCACAATTACTTTTCCACATCTTACTCTTGCATGATAGTACTCGGGTGCCTCAAATAACCCCTCCAGATCCCCACTAATATTTTTGATCCATCATGGTGGTGGAGGGGACTCATGGCTCTTCTGGGCCAATGTGTCTCCTTTTCCTTAATTGATGTAGGGAGAGTTTCCTCTGCCTACGTAGTTTTTCTTTTCTTTTCTTTTCTCAAACTTTCACTCAGGACAACCCTACTGCGCAAAAGTGAGATGCGCTTGCGTTGTTGGGAAATCTCCCAGCGTTTTTCAAACTGTTGTGTCTTAAAGACAAGAGACAAACATGAGTCCTGAGAGCACGCGCCCTACACACATTCATCCAACTTGACAAGAAAATGGATTCAATTGGGAATAATGAAGTTCATTATTCCCAATTTCAGGCTTTTGGTGCTGGCAGTATCAGTGAACCTGCTAAAAAGGCTACCAATTGTGCTGGCGTCTTACAGGTGGGTATTTTGCGTAGCAGTGCTGCTGCAAAGTGCTGTTTACAGACTTAGAGCGCTTCAGAAATTGTGTCAATTCCTTGCAATCTTGGCATTCATTTCAAGCTCCAGTGCAAAAGGTGGCAACAGCTGCAGGCTTTTGTCGTGACTGTGCTGAAGCATTTGCAGTTTCTTTTATGGAACAGATCACCATGTGTGCCAACATCCCTTTTAACAGGTTTCTTCCAAGCATTATGTCTCGCTCTGAAGCTCTGCATGCTGGATGGTTTGGGCCTAGTGGCGCTGCTTCCTTCTTGTATGCACTGGAGCTCCTCAGACGCATCAGGGACCCCATTGCAGCACGTGAAGCATATCTCGCTGTCACGTGGATGGTGTTGATATCCGTGTTCCTGCACAGCATCACAGGTAGGGGTAGTTTCTAGAGCACTGTTGTGACCAGGGGGGGAGGCATCCAAAAGCAAAACTGCCATGTGCATAGATATGTGTGTGTGCATGTGCGCGTGCACACATGCCGATAAATTTGGGAACCAACTTTTTCAAACCACATGACCAGCTTTGGCAGGTAGGCTACATGGTGGGGTGGTCAAACGACCTGTGCACCAATGTGGCCCCCTTTCCTTATTTGATGTGGGGAGGTTTTTCACTGCCTGAGTAGTTTTTTGTTTTTTGTTTTTGTTTTGTCCAAAGCATGACCAGGTTTGGCAGAGGTCATGGCCCCTGCATGTTATGTCCCCCTTACAAATCGTCTAACCCCTTGCACCCGCATTATGCACCTTCCACACCTCCCATACACATTCCAACCACGTAGCAGTGTCCCTGGCACACCCAAAGAAACAGAAAAAGAAAAAAGAATTACCACGTAGGCAGTGAGAACACTCCCTCCATCAATTAAGGAAAAGGAGACACATTGGCTCAAAGAGCCGTGAGTCTCCCTCACCAGAGAATGAGAGGGAAATTAATGTGGATCGGGTGGGTTTCTGGCGGCACGCTGCTCCAGGGCACCAGTGTTGTGATGAGTGTTTTTATTTTCAATGGCAAGTCTGGTTGAGGTGAGTGTGTGTGTGCATGTAGCACAGATTGGGCATGGAGCTTTCATGCAAGTCTGGTAGGCCTTCGTGGGTCAATCCCTAGCTTTCTAAACTGATCCAGGGTATGGGCAGTATAGGTAGTCTCACCCACACCCAGGAAGATTGTAAGGAGAGTGATCTTGGCACCTTCAAGTTGTTCGCTCAGTTCACTGTGTTGTTGCTGTGAGGTTTCTAGCTGGGCACCAGGCCTCGTATCTTTGCATAATTTCCCTCTATTGCAAAGGATATAAGGTCTGCATTTCCTTCTTGCAGAAAAGTGAAAAACCCTACTAGGCCATGGATAGATTGCAGGAAGACAATTGCAACCAAACTCAAATCTTGACTTTTCCGCATAAGCTTTTGTGGCCTGCAAACCATGAGGTGCAGCAATGACCTGTTCTCTCACAACACCAGGAACAGGCTGTTGCATGCAGAATTCTGGCAGAAATTACTGTGAGGTCTGCTTCTTGTCTGCGCAGGTGTGCCTTTGACAAAATGGCTGGCCAGGTAGGTTGCAATTTTGATGGCTTCGGAACGCAGAGCTCCCAGTTGCTGTACAAAACGAAAATCTTTGGAGGAAGGTTTTGAAACAAAACGTCAAATGCCTACCTGCTGTTAAAATCATAAAACATTTTAATGTTGTATCTAAACTGTACTGAATGGTTGAGTGTTGCGCCCCCTGCCATAATCACAGAAGTCGAGTTGCAGGCTTGCACCAATACTGAACTTAGATCTTAAACGCCTACATTGATGTTACTGTGGAGGGAATCCGTCCAAAGCTTTGCACGTCCTTCTCAGCTACGATTACATGTTGTGGGTATTGACGTGCAGAAAATGTCATGTTTGTGCACCCCAATATATAGACTCTCTTCAAGCGAAAGAAGCTACATGCCACAGCAAGTTTGTTTGCATTTCTCTTGTTTTGACTCTTTGCAGAGGTATGGAGCGAGATCCTTCTGATCCAGAGGAGCAAGATGATGTGGTGAGGAGTAGAGCTCATGCCCAGAAAAAAGATTGGTCTGTAGTGGTGCATGACAGTGACGGCCGTTAAACCTCACCCACATACACTGTTTCCGTCAGCCAAAATTGTGGAGAACAGATCCTTGAAGTGCAGGGTTGGTTTTGGGGCAAACAGGCCATGCCTGCAACCTGGGTGCCTTGAAGCCATGCCTTTTACAGAGCTCATGTGCAGGCACACTGAATAAAAGAGCATTGTATTTCCCGTGCAAATCTTTGTAGGACCCATGTGCCTTCTCTTTTGCTGATGATGGCTGAGATTTGTCATCACCTAATCAAATTGCCATACTACGACTATTTCCATTCACCTCAGTTCAAGACTTGGGATGTACAAGACTGGCGATCAGCCATTGAACCAGAGTCCAGTGAGTATCATCTTTTTGTCACAACCACAGAGTGTTGCATGAGGGCCAGCTGTTGGTTCTGTGGCTTGGATATTTATGTGCTCAACTCCCCAGTTTAGAACAGGAACGTGTGTCAGTGGCATCACCCAAAGTAGACAAAACCTTTGTCAATTATGATCCTGTTTCACCCTCAGTATGGTCCTGCAGATCCCTGAATCTGGTGACAATTCTGCTTTACATAAAGAGGAAGAGCCCTGCTGCTTCAATATCACATCAGGGCACTTTAGGCAAACACAAAAGCTTCTATCAAACTTGTCAGGAGCCTGTTTCTGACAAAGAGTTTGGGGTCTTTGGTCAGGAGAAGGTGGAATCCTACCAAAAACAATGTATGCACCAAGCTGGGTCTTAAGCTGTGCGACATTTGCTTGGTAGGTGATCCGTCCCGAGTGCGCAAGAACTCAAGCTCACAAGCTCCTGAGGTGCGTGCAGTTTGGCTTGGATGTAGGACAAACTCCTCAAGCAAGTCCTCCATAGTTTTCCTTTTTCTTTTCCTTTTCCTCAAACATGTCCTCCTGCATGCCTTTGGAGGCATTCTATGCTCATACTGCAGAAGCAATATTATAAGAAGCCAGCTCAGTAGAGATAACAGTTTTGTGCAAGACGAAGTGCCTCGTTCCTGTCCTGGGAGACGATGATTGCAAACCAAATCGAAAGCTATGTCGGCAGTGAAAGCGCTCATTGCGTATATTAAGGATAAGGAGACAGAGTGGCTCAAGGAGCCATGAACCAATTTCTGCACCTGAAACTGCACCACCAAATTGTTCTTTGTCGGTGTGAGCTCTCTGTTCTCACTCTTTTTCTGTTATCTTTTTTAGGCGCCTCTGCCACCTCCAGGCAAGCTGTTCATCCGTGTTCCCTCCCTCCCTCAGCCCTTGCTGCGATTGAGCCAGCAGCAAATGGAGCAGCGTCCTGCAGCACAAGACGTGGAGATTCAAGAAGCGGTGCAGCAGCAGGTTCAGAATGGAGAGCAGCGCCAAGCACTGGGGCTTGAATTCATGAGGCCAGAAACCAGGCGGTTTTCATGGCTGCAGAGGCTAAAAAGCTGGTTGGCTGCGTCAAGAAAGCTCTTCCACCGTGAGCCCAGCTCATGGGTCACCAAGCGCGAGCGCAGGCGTTGGCGGCAAGGACAAAAGAGCAGCTGCATGTGAACTCGAATAAAATGGGCTATGGCTGCCTACCTAACAAAAATTAGGCAAACAAAGACACACGGTAGTCTGTAAGCACAGTAAAGAAAAGGAGCAAGCGCAAGCAGTGCATTATTTTGCATGTGTGTACACCCAAAAACTGCCCAAATTGTTTGAAATTCTTTTATAATAAAAAGAAATAATAGAGCACAATGCTGGAATGCAAGCAGTTGTGGACGACTGCTATGATATCAAATGCCTGCGCTAAGTTGTTGTTTTCATTATGTCCAGATTTGAGGTTAAGTTGCGGATCATGGTGTTTTTTTTTTTTTGCCTTTGTCTTGCCCTTTGCTGGTTTTCCTAAACTTTTCGCTTCATCAAACATGTAACAGAGCTATGCACCCATGTGAAATCTCTAACTTGCATTGTGAAATGGCGTAAGCCGAAAATGGCAGCCAGCAGGATAACTCAGTGATTTATAAAAATCTGGGCATGCATCGGAGTTTCATGGCATTGATCATGTCTGGGGCAAATGGAAATAGGGCATGATCATCAGTCTTAACCCAGCCGTCGGCAAACTGGGCAAAACAAACACACCCTAGGCAATCTATAGAATTTCTGTTCGACATTGTTTTTGCCGTGTCTGTAGCATGTCTGTAGCCTCTAATATCCCTTGGGATTGAAGAATAGCGGGAGGCTGTCTGTCTCTGCCCCTGGTTGTTCCATATGCAGTGTGGGATAAGGTTTTAATCGTCTCTTAGAAAATTTGCAACAATTGCTGCCATTCAAAGGACAGCCAGCATAGGTCTCGTCCCATGCTCTACAAGTAACATGTAGGTAAATGTAGGCATACAATCCATAAAATTTAGAATGCCAATTCGTGATATTCACTATCCAGCTAGTTCTTCCGAGTCCCCCTCCACTTCATTTCGAAACGAAGGAAGGCTGTCCGAGAATCATGCATAGCTTTTCTATTTTCCAAAGGAATCTACTCCATCATATGCAGTGTATTAAACAGTGATGTTGCCTTTATAAGGCATCTCGAGAAACAATGGTACTTACCTGGGTCACAGAGCCTTCTCCCATTCTCTCCTACACACAGCTTCCCTCGTTGGTCAGCAGCAACAAGGTTGGATGCAGCATGCATGTGCAAGTCATTTTTTGGAGCCCTGAGTGCTTGCGCTACACTTGCAAGACATCAAGCTCCTGCATAAAGTTCTTTTTGCTTGCTCTGGTACACGGCAGGGCACAAAGTTCTCTCACACCCCACGCTTCAAGAGAGATGGGACAAACAACCAGGAGAAGCACCCAAACTTTTTGAATGGTGCGCACATTGGAAAAGTTTTGTCCTTGCACACCCTCACTGGCATGCATGAACTCAGTGCAGGCACACTTTTGGAAAAGATTACATGTTCTCTTGTGCATTCTTTTCCTCAAAAGACAAGCTCTTGTGCCCCTCCACTTGCTTGCATGTAGGTTGGGACAGGCAAGGGCTGGAGCTGGAAGCACATTATGTCGATGTCGATACAAACACGCATACCACTTTCAAAGCCCCACTTATGCATGGAGAGCGGCACTTCCTGGACATTGCTGAGCAGGTGGGAAGGATGCTTGTTCACCTTATCCTGTATGGGTTACAATTGAGTGCCATTTTCCATCTCCAAATTTCACTCATTATTATTTACTTGGTTTCATATGTACCCAGCAAGTCCTAAAGCCCTCCTAAACCAAGAGTCTGGCTTTCAGGAATTGTGCAGCTGCCCTTTTCCAAAGCCAGAGAAGTGTTGTTGCGCACTACCTTCCTTTTTTATGACCTTTCAATGCCCTGATGGGCAAAGCTGCACTTCATGGGCTCATACGCCATGCAGGTGAACAAGGGACCATGGACGACCCCCGCAATCAGGTCGCGGTCCCCCAAGGACACAACCTCCCGCTCCTTGATCAGCAATGACTCGCGCTACACACGTGCCAAAGACTCTTATGCTGAGCCACGAGGTGCGCGATTGCACAGAAGATCCATTGCATTATGGCACCTAGCAGGGCGAGACGAAGTGCCAGAGGTGAAGTTGTGTCCACTTACTGTTCTCCAACAATATTGTTTCAGGAGGTGAGCAACTCAATCAAAAGGTGGAAAGCCTGAAATGCACACCTTCCATATGCAGGGCCGGGGGACTACCGGATTGAGGACGGGTTGCCCAGCATGGGCACTTATCCCAAGGGGATGGCCTCGCGGGGCTCTAGCCCCTCACGTAACCCAGGTGCTGAAACTATTGCTCCCTGCTAACTGTGGTCTTCCACATTTTTCTATGTTTCGTTCAACTCTGCCACGATAAACCTCACTGCACCTATATCCAGGCACCTGTGAGCCAAAAGTAGTCAATGTTTGACCAGTATACTAGCACGAGAGGCCCCACATGTCTGCACTCATACCATGAATGCCAGCCAATCTGCATTGTGTGCTTTATTTAAATGGTGTACCACGAGCTGCCTCCACTTTTTGGGCTCACGCAGATATTCCAAGCGCGTCGTTCTTGACAACAAGCAGACCTGACCCCTTCCCTCCCCACTTCTCGCCGGAGAACTGGTTCTTGGGCACAGGAACGGTGCGTGGGTACAGGGATGGTATGTAAGCATTGGTAGGATGTTCTTTGCTGGAACCGCTGCTGATGCCAACGTTCAAGGAACTTCAAGGAACGTTCTTTGGCCTGGCGTTCTGATGCCTTGTTGTTCTGACATCTTTTGTGCAGCTTGGAATGGGCTTTTCAACCTGTCTTGTGCTGAGAAGGGTGCTCACACCTGAACCCACGTGCCTGCAGGCCCTGGGCAGCAACATAGCACCTTGGGCAGATGTGAGCCCGAAAAAGCGCGTGGAGGTGCCCGATTACCGTTTTGCTGGGCGCTTCAGCGAAGCAAAGAAAGAGGTGAGTGACAAACAGACCTTTTTATCCTTGCCCTAGAACAGGGACAGAGTGCCTCTTGCATTAATAGAGCTGCAGCAGCTCGGCGACAACTAACATGATTGGAAATGAATTTCATGTATTTATCAGCTAGGATGGTGGGACCCAAACAAAAGCATCTCAACTAATTGAAATGTTTCTAATGAATGTATGAATGCTTGCTTGCTCTGTTTGTGCTTATTTTTTGAGCTGCTTATTCTTGTAGCCTCCGAGTGCAGAAGGCACGCAGTTGGCAGCATAGAAGCTGGCAGCACAGGACACTGGCAGCACAGAACACAAAGCTGCTGGCAGCCAGAACACTGGCAGCACACAACAGAAAGCTGCTGGCAGCCAGAACACTGGCAACAAAGAACCCAAAGCTACTGACAGCGCAGAGAGCTGCTGTTTGAGGCCCTACAAAGTGATGATGCTCTGCAGTGCTGAGATTGTTGCTATGCAAAAAGTTACATAACAAAATGTTTGCAGCCACGTGCCATGGTGCATGCCATGCTCTTGCTGAAAGTTAGGTCGGCCATGTAAGTATGAGTTATTGCCCCAATGATTCCAGCCAGTCTCAGTATGCAGGAACTTTAACAGGGCCTATTTGAGCAACTCTGCATACTCTGCTTGCGCTGGACAGTATCCAGGGTGTAGGTCCAGGAAGCAGGCCAATAACTGCGAAGTTGGGATCCTCAAGAAGCTTTCCTTCGGCTTGGCTGGCCAGCAGCAATGATTTTGTGCTCATCAGGAGCATAGACTGGAGGGTCTTGGGGGCTGGGGCAGGGGTCCCAAAAATCACCTTATTGTGGCAGGGAAACGGCGAGTTTTCGCTGGTTGTAGAGCAGGGTTGAAGAGCAGTCAATGCACTGTTATGGGTTGCCTATAATTTGCCAGACATAATAGAATAAAATTGAAAGTAAAGCACAATGCAAGCATGCTCTCTCATTCATGTTATAAAAATCAGGCCACCTACCGCCTCAACAAAACTCGTCTGAGCGCTCACATGTGAGCCTGAGTTTTCCAAATTAATCGGAAGATTCAAATACATGAGTCTATCCAAGTGGGCATGTGCTCAGGCGGGCTGACCAGAGCCTGATGTTTCGGCCAAGCTCCCAGCCGTCACTGCCCTCCAGGGGCCACTCCCTGCATACCTGGCCAGATGCTGCGGTTGCCCGGTAATCCAGTTTGCACCAGGTTCGCCCGGCAGATGCGCTCGTGCTCTTCAGTGCTTTAGGACCAAATTTCACCACCCCATTATTACACATTGGACCAATCATGCCCTTTAAACCAGCCTGGAGGTTTGGTTTGCATTCTTTTTGAATAAATGAACAATTTAAATAGATTTTATAAGTATAAACAAATGTAAATATAGATTAGTAGGTAAAAAGGTATAAATATATGTACATCTATAAATCAATAAATTAAATAAATAAGTCAAAGAAATATAGATGTGTCTATATTTTGCCAAAATATATTTGGCTGGTTTTGGTTGCAAAGCATGCATTTTGGCATCTGCTCAGTGACTGTTAGAGAATGGTCAATTTTGGTCTATGATGCCTTGAAATCTGCCCTTGGCTTACCTCTAGGATATCAAACCCACTCTTTTGTGCAGGAGTGCTAAGTAGGTTGTTTGTAACTCAATTTTTGGCACAACATGGCTGATTGAAAGGGGGTTACTTGACAGCTCACAAAATGAGTAAGGCACCCCGCATAGTATGCGATGGACGTTTCTGCTTTTCTAGGTGCTTGCACGCGCACACAGACACACACGCACTCGCACACTCACACTGGCACACATTCCAGGTTCCGTATGATGCGCAATACCCAGCTGCTGAGAGGATGAATCGGTCTGGGGACTTGACGCGTATAGGGGAAGCAGCCTCTCCGAAAAAGGGACGGTTTGCGCAAACCTCATTTCAATCTGTTGAGGTGGGGTCCACTTCATCTTGATTGGAATTCTTGTAATGCAAATGTATGGCAATGCCTATTTCCTGAGAACAGCACAGCAGCAGTGCGCCTGCCTGACTGCCCAATCAAACTGTCAAAATTTGGAACCTGCTGAGGTGTTTTCGCTGTTGCCGCTATGTGCTGCCTCTGCCTTGTCTCAGTTCTGCTTGGCTTCACACTTGCATCCGCTGCAGCCGCGCCTAGCGCAACTGCCAAGGGAGCGGAACAATGACATGAGGCTGAGCCGCAAGGAGCGTGATGATGATGCACAGTGGCTAGGGCCAGGTGGGTGCAGGGAAAGGCTCCTGGGGAAGCCGACATTCATGACTGCCAGCAACAGGTCAGATTCGTGCTGCACCTTGCAGATCTGGTCCTGAGCCTGAGTGTTACTCGTTGATGACCCAGGTTCTTTTTATCCCCGCTGCCTCCAGGTTCCCTTAGATCTGACACGTTGCCTCCATGGGCTTGCGTTTTCCGCCTATTGTCCTTGCTGTGACCAAGCAAATAAGCACCATTGTGCAGCAGCCCTTGCTGGTCACAGCTTGGCACCACACAAATAAGCACCAGTGTGGTCACAGCAGAGTAAAAGCATCCAAGTAATATGTACCAAAACGTTGCAGTCCTCGCTGTTCGCAGCATGCTGCACCACACAATCAGATATCACGCATGACCCTTCACTTGTCTCGTGTCCCTGGACAGGTGCCTACACACCCCTCATTTCCACGGGCGGTGCCAAGCGCAAGACGTACAGGTGTGTAGTGAGGTATCTGTGGTGATTCAATCCACAGGCTCTGTTTGTTTCTACGACTGGATGTTCAGAGGTGTGTATGCGTGCGTGTGCACGCACGTGTGTGTGTATGTGTGTGTGTGTGTGCGCGTGTGTGTGTACGTGTGTGTGCATATGCACATGCTCATGATCATTCACTGCCTTAATTGTCCCTTGTGGCCCCGCATGCTGAAGGCTCGTCATTTGTTCCCGAGTGCCTTGCATGCTGAGGTCTTGATGTGTAACTCCAAATGCCACTACTTGATGCTTGTACCAACCCTGCCAGGCTTTTCAATGTGAGCCAACCCCCGACAGGGAGCACCAGGCCTGTTGCTGGGCAGCTGGGTGCACGGAGCTCAATGGCCGAGCGTGCAACCTCCAACAAAAGGGGTCCCCCCACAAAGCACCATTCCCTAAGGCACATACCAAAGGTGAGGATTTTACTACCAACACCTGCGACCGAGACCTTGATTACAAATACACACATTGAGTGGTACTGATGATCTCATGTTCAAGCGCATGCGTAAATATGAGCGTTGCTGTCACGCCATCATTTGAAGGTCATATAACAGAAATGTGCATGCAATTACAATTGCACTGTTACGATCGGTCATGCAGGGGTCATTCTATTACCATAACGCGTGCGCGATCCTGCTCATAAATAACCTTGCGCTCTTAGAGGCTAATTTGCACAGATAAAAACAGCAGTTCAATTAGGTGTTCAAATTTTGGCGCCCTGATGTGCTCTTTTCATAAGGAAAATTCAAAGTTCCAAATGAAAAGAAGCGAAATTGTTCTCAGATAAAATAGCAATTACATCAGGTGTTCAAACTTGCTGCATCTGACATGCTCATAGTTGCATTGGACATGATGCCTTTTTACTTTTTAAGAAAGTATGTTGGGTGTTTGGGCTGCTGATCCAGCTTGCAAACGCATTTCTCAAGGCTGCGTTTTATCAAGATTGGATTAGCCAGGCTTTCAGTTTGCGCAACCCTGCTTGTTGCACTCACCACTTCCTGATGCTCGTGTGACTCCCACCGTGCGCAGCCTTCTGGCAACTCCAGCTCATTTACGTCCATCACACGCAATCACAAGTATGGCCCGCACACATGGAGCACAGACTCAGCTCTCACGCACACCCTGTAATGAGGCGAGTTTGGTCAATGCTCTCTAAGCTACCTCTGATGGGAAGCTGCAAGGCAGGCCGAAACTCTCCGTTGTGTAGCCCGCTGTTTCGTCCATGTTTTTGGTTGTAGTAGTAGGATGCACCACCAGTTGTTTAGCCAGCTGTGTAACCAAGTTCACGCAGGAGAATCAGCATTCTTTTTGGGGGGGGACAGAGGCCACTCTAGGCAAGCATCAGATATGTGTACTCGTAGGAAGGCCTTGAAGGCCGCAGTTCTCTATATGCTTTTGGGTGCAATGTATCTTGCAGGCACTTTGAGCCAATGCGTCTCCATTTCCTCTGTTGATGTAGGGAGAGCATCCTCTGCCTGCGTAGTTTTTTCGTTCCTTTTTTCTCGCAGGCTGGCAGGCATCAGAGCTTAGGCCTATGTTGCATTTGTGAGCTGACCATATGCAGGCAGTCCTCTGTATGCCCTTCCTTGGATGCAGTTGTGCTAGTTGTAGCAATCTTAGAGGGACGTCCTTCCTCCCCTCCAAGCAAATTAGGCAGCAATGAGTATATCACATATGAGAAATTGAGTATGATGTTCAATGCATGGTTTTTAAGCACTCCTTTACTACTGCCAAAACTGAACTACAATGGGATCCAAGGTGTTTAATTATTTTGCTGGTCGAGGGTACTCAGTGTATTTTTGCTCTAGTGCATAAGGTTTGGGAATAGCAAATGAATATCAACGGAGATTCTTGCATAGCACAGGCAAGGTACCAATTCTAAGTGCTTGATGGCAGATTGGAGATGCGGCACACTCAGAGCTAGGACAGTCTCTCACTTATTTTTTTGCTTTGACAGTGCTTTTCTATTCTCTCCGAGTCTGTGATGGTTTGTGAGTGCCCTCTGAAACTGGCATGCGTAGGACAGTGGACTTGATCCTTTCCTTTCATTTCGTTTTATGAGCCTATAACATGGAGTCAAAATTTGATACAAGCCCTAAAGATTGTGGTTCCTCCCCTCTGTTGTTAATTTTCTCTTAAATTTTAAGGCCCTTCAAGGCCAAGGCCAAGAAGTCCTCCAAAGTGAACATGGAAGTGTAAAGTTGGGTCAACACTTACAGGAAAGAAGAGGAGTGCGAAGCTGATTCTGCCTCAGAGGCTTCACTCGAACAATCCTGTCTTTCCATAACTTCACAAATAGCATAGTCAGGTTTACTTGTCAGACAAGACTCTGCTCTTGCATATTGGTGGCATCCTTAAAATCAGCTTGGATAGTAGTCTAAAAAAAGGACTGTTTCATTCAAACAATTTCTGTGTCAGACCTTTCCTTATTCGGGCACAGACGGACCTGACTTGTGGAGTTTTTCTTGTGTGTGTGTGTGTGTGTGTGTGTGTGTGTGTGTGTGTGTGTGTGTGTGCGCATGCGTGCGTGCGCGCGCATGCTTGCGTGTTCGTCAAAGGGGAGTCAGGAAAGGTTGCAAGTTACAGGAAAAGAAGGCCTCCAGTCCAAACGGTTGGCTGCTAGCCTGCTCATAAAAAACCAATAATTCATGTAGAAAAGGAAAAAGCTTGTTATTGTTTTGATTTAAGAAAGAAGAGATACGATAAGACTGTACATGGTGAATGCCAGGTATGGAGGGAGCCACGCTATTGGAAGAGATAAAGAGAGGAGAGGACCAGAAAATAAGGAAGCACATTTAAACTGAAGAGAACAAACGTGGGGATGAGTGCATTTGAAAAGAACGTGTTGCTCATCCTGCACATCATCTTGGGCATCACATAGATCACAGGCAGGGGAGATTGCATCATCCCATGTGGCCTGCTCGACTTTCAACTTTCATACTTCAAGGTATGGACACGAAGGTGAAATCAAGCCGCACTGCGGACAATGTGTTTGGGTAAATTCAAGTAGAAATATTTGGGCAGAATATAAGAAGAATATGTAACGTGTGCAGGCATGGTTGGGAGAGCACACCAGTGATGATAAGCAAATTTTTTGCTGTTTGTGTTTCGCGGGTTGTAACCAGAAAATTGTAACCAGAAATCTTCTGTGTTCCTGCTCAGCTGCCCTTGTGGGCAGATAGAGCGATTATACCTTAATTTACCTTTTAAAAAACTGAATTAACTTGAGAATGGCTTCTTTTAGATTGGCTTCTTGGGCCTCTAGACCCTCGCGAGAGTGAGAACATCAGCACCTTCTTGAGTGTACTTCAAACATCACGATTGTTTTCATGCCACCATGCGGTTCGAATCAGCGCCAGGGTTTGACATATTGCAGGTCTCAGCTGGTCTGACATGAAGTTTACGGGACACTGTTATGCTCTTCTCCTCTCTTGCTTCTTATCGCCCTGAAATGCAACCCTGACATGCAGCCGACGGAGCGCTCATGCTTAAAAAACTAGCCAGTTAGATCTACTTGAACTCTGCTGGGAGCCTCCTGTAGTCAGCTGAACCTTGCAGCAACACAGAAGTCAATCTGGTTGTAGCTGTTCACACACTGCTGGATCCAAAGACATCGGTTCAATTTAACAATGCTCAAATCTGTTAACAAACAATGGGTTAATAACACCAATTCAACTTGACAAGTCCTTTTTGCAGCCTATAGCAGCGCCAACAATGATAGCAACAGCAGTCATCCGTTCCAGTAAGCGCCTTTCCTCTCATGCAATTCCATCATTTTTTGCAGGTGGCAGCGGCACAAAAAAAACCGCGTCAGATCCTGGCTTCTGGACTACACCTCTGCAACTTTACCCTGCCGTGCAGGGCGTGCAAGCTCTCTCAGCACCACCAGAGATTCCTTGATGGCCTCGCGTTCAGCGGCATCGTACTGCACACGGTGCGCGCGTGCACGATCCACAAGGCCCTTGTACAGATCCATGTCCACCTGCATGCAGGCAAAGCCGGCAAACACGCACATATGCTGTCAGCTTCAGGTTAGCCATCCTCACCAGCTTTGCTTCTGTCAGCTCTCACCTTGCTCAGGACAGGCTGGACATCGAGTCTCCCTGTGCGGCCCTGACTAGCTAGCCAGTGGCAAGGGGACATCTCTTTAAATACATGTGGCCAGTTGTGGTCTGCTTTTGGCCTAGAGTCTTTCCCTTGCTTGTCTAGGGGCCGCAAGCAGGCTACAATAGGTGCATAGCTTCCTTGTGAATGACTCCATTCGTGCTTGTGAACCTCCAATCTTGTTTGAAAAACAAACAAGATGGTCTGTGTGTAGCAGTGCAGAGCTCAATTCCATTCATGGGGTCATACAAAGAGTTGCCTGATTCATGCATGCATGCTCAGCACGAAAATTTAAGCAGGGCATGCTGCAGGTGCTGGCACCACCACATGACATCTTGACACACTTGCGATGCTCACATGTGTGGCCCATTTTTTGTGTGCCACAGTTGCTTTCACCAGTTCCTCACCTGTGTGCCCCATTTGGTAAGTGCCCCAATTGCCATCACCAGTTCCTGTGGGCTGAGTGAGTGCAGCTGCCCTAGCAAGGCCCCGTGATAGAGCATGCACCTGCACACACCACAACGGCAGAGAGGTTCATGGGGAGGCTCAGCCCAAGGGGCAAGTATCACACACACATAACACATGCACGCATGCGCGCACACATCTTTGCCAGGTCTGATCCCTGGGGACTGCATTTGCGCACAGAGTAGGCTTGGACCAATGCATGCAAGCGTGCAGGGATGTGTCTCATCCGAGCATGTCATGATCTACTCACTTGGCAGCAAACAGATACCTGTGGTGCCCTTTTTGTTCTCTGATGCAAGCTTAATGCAAGCTTGATGTATGCCTGATGCTTAACGCTCTTGGCAGCAGAGCCACGCCTGTGTTGCCCTTCCTCTGCTCTGATGTGAGCCCGGCAACACAAATCTTTTGAACACCATCTTCTGCCGCATTCCCCACAGGTACACAGCAGCAGACGCACACCCACCAGGACTGCTTGGGTCGCAGCTGCAAGCGTGCCAGCGCCCAGCCAAAACAAGACAGCACAGAGCCTGAGAGGGGCGCCTGCTGCTGCTGCTGCTGCTGCTGCTGCTGCTGCTGCTGCTCCTGCCATTGGTGATGGTGCTGCTGTTGTTGGTGGTGGTGCTGCTGCTGCATGTCAGGTGCTGCACTGAGTGCAGGGGCTATTGCTGGCTGCACAGGCTGCTGCTCGAGAGGAGCCACAGGGATGTGTGTCTTAGTGGGCGTTTTACCAGGAGCACTTCGAGAGGCAGGTTGCAGGGACCCACTCGATGCTTGTATGCCAATACCAGCTGTATGGCTGCTTTGCCTCTGCTGCTGCTGCTGCTGCTGCTGCTGCTGCTGTTGTGATGCCAAGCCAAAGCCCTTGCCCGGCCCTGCTGCTGTGCCTGCGCTAGTGCCAGCCTTGTTATCAACCCTTTCGGAAGCATGAATAGTGCCCTCGTTGGCAGCAGGGGCCCTGGCTTCGCTCGAACCTGACATGCTGCTGCTGCTGCTGCTGCTGCTGCTGCTGTTTCTCCTTGCAGCTTCTGCTTCGGCCGCTGCCACTGCAAACTTTGGCGAAGCCTGCGCCTGCAAGCGCCCCGCCACCTCCGCCATCCACGCGCGCAGGAAGGTCTTGCTGGGCACCTGCACGGTATTTTGTTTGCAGGCACACACGCGCTGGGCATCTGGGCATGCAGGCACAGGGGCCTCCTCATGGAAGGTAGTGCTGCAAAGTGCAGGCAGTGGAGGCCTCTTGGGCAGTGCAGGCACAGGGGACACCTCTGCCGTATCTCTGAACATGTGAGTAGAACAAATCATAGCAGGCACAGAGGACGTCCTCATGGGACATGGTGCTGCCGAGTGGGCAGGCCCTGGGCGGCAGGCACACATGTGTGCCCTGTGTAAGCTTGAAGTGGTGCAAGCACTGCTACTTGAAAGCCATAAGCACACCAGAATCTGGTGCCGCACCTGCGTGTCGTGTCGTGTCAAACAGATGAGGGGCACACAAGCACACTGGCCAGGCAGCATGCAGCTCCAAGAGTCCTGGACTTGTTTCACCACTTGGTGGTGATTGATTAGATAGGAGGCTTCGCATTTGAGAGTGAGCCATGCAGGGTGCCTGCTCCCTTGCCCATCACGACAGGCAGCTGCGCTGCTGCTCTGGGCACAACTGACAGCTGCATGCAGGGTGCCCACACCCCTGCCTGACACAACAGACCTTAGCAAACCCATGCACGTCAGCTGCGTGCAGGGTGCCCACATCTATGCCTGACACAACAGACCCCTACGAACCCACACATAGCAGCTGCATGCAGGGTGCCCACACCCCTGCCTGACACAACAGACCTTAGCAAACCCATGCACGTCAGCTGCGTGCAGGGTGCCCACATCTATGCCTGACACAACAGACCCCTACGAACCCACACATAGCAGCTGCATGCAGGGTGCCCACACCCCTGCCTGACACAACAGATCTTTACGAACCCATGCATGTCAGCTGCGTGCAGGGTGCCCACATCTATGCCTGACACAACAGACCCCTACGAACCCACACATAGCAGCTGGATGCAGGGTGCCCACACCCCTGCCTGACACAACAGACCCCTACATGGCTACCTTGGGCTGAGCCTCGCAGTCGTGCATTTTGACTTGCGTGGCCTTCGTTTGCAAACCCGGAAGCCTGTAGCTGCTTCAGGCAGCTGCTTGGTGAACAAACAACACACACACACACACACCTGGCCCAGGCGCGCGCAAGAGGTGATGAGCGCCGACAGCTCAGGCCCCGAGAAGGTGGCTAGCTGGGGCGTGGAAGCTGCCAGCAGCCGCACCATGACACGCCCTGCGTGCCCGCCTAACTGGCCGCACGCATATGCCAGCATGGCGAGGCCTGCAGGCCCAAACTCGGGGATGCGCGCCTCCAGCTGCAGGGAGCAGCCAAGGGTGGGGGGGTGGGCTCAAGGTGGGGCTCACACACACTGAGGCAGGTGCTACGCTTGAAATGCACTTGTGAGGTAGGGCACAGCGGCGTTTGTGGCTTAAACACAGAGGCAGGTGCTGCGCTTGAGATGCACTTGTGAGGTGTGCACAGCGGTGTTCGTGGCTTAAACACACAGAGGCTAGTGCTGCACTGGAGATGCTCTCGTGAGGTAGGGCACAGAGGTGTTTGTGGCTCACACACAGGGAGGCAGGCCATGCCCTTGTGCCAACCGTTGCGGGGGGGGGGGGGGCACGGAGTTGCTCAGGGGCTCATACAGGCGGGCAGGCGATGCACTTCCTTGATGCTCTTGAGATGCACTTAAGACACACTGTTAAGATGGGGCTCAGTGTTGCTCAGCTCTCATACATGGAGGCAGGTGATACAACTTCATGATGCTCTTTGTGATTCGTATTTGAGGGGGGGGGCTTAGCTGTGTTCGTGGCTCACACACAAAGGCCTGCCTCAATGCACTTGTGATAACATATGGTGCAGGCAAAGGCACAGGGCAGGGCAGGGCATCGCGAACATGAGCGCCCTTCCTCAGATGGGAGCAAGCACTCCCACTCAGACTAACGGCTTATAGACTGAAACTGCTTTCTTGGAAAGATAGCTGGAAGGCATACATGATTATACCTGTAGTGGAGTGGAAATCGCGCCTCATGTATGCTACCATTTGCCACAAATCTCTCTCTCACACACATACACACAAACACACACACACCTGCGGCATGATGACCAGGTCCTCCAAGTACACCCCCAGCTCCGCGCGCCCCCCCACGATGTGCGCCAGGCTGCTCACCACCACCGCCCACTCCTGCTGCGCAAAGCTGGGAGCCACTTCCATGCAGCGCTGTGCAAAGCCCTCCAGCCACTCCACATCAGGCATGTAGCCCATGGTGCTGAATGCCCACACGCATGCTGCCAGCTCTCGGGCGCTCATGCTGGGCATGCGCCTACGTGTGCGGAGGCGTGGAGAGAGCTATGAGTATGTGTGTGTGAAAATATGGTGTGCACATGTGTGTGTGTGTGTTGTTGTGTGTGTGTGTAAGTGTGCGCGTGCAAAAGTGTAAATGTGGAGCTTGATGCTGAGGTCTCAGAGTGTGACTCCACACTGTATGCTGAGTGGAAGAGCAGTCGGCGAGCAGCAGCTTCAGGAGCAGCATTTCAGACTCCGGAATCACCCCTGCCTTAAATAATGAACCCAATGACTTCAGAGGACTCTGCTCCTCAATTACCAGCCAATGAGCTCTGCCTTCGAAGAACTCTGCCCCTCACCAAACTCTCAATGAACTGTCTATAGACGCCACAAGGACGGAACCTGGAGTGCGACTAAGATCCCAGTCTTTTTTGGCAGCTCAGCACAGCCCACCACCAGTATAGCATGTCAGCGAACTTTGCTGGCTGATCCGTGTGGCTCCCTTGCTGCAGGCAGCTGGGACTTCCAGGGCAAACACAGTTTACCTGCGTGCTCAGCATTCTCACTGCACCCTGCCTGTTCAGACCAGCTTGCGTTTGCAGCTGGGGTTTCCGAGTGCAAGCACACTTCACCCGCGCGCCAACGCAGCACACCAGCTCAGCAACCCAGTTGACCACACCTGTTCAGACCAGCCTCCACGTGCAGCTGGGATTTCTGGGGGCAAACACACCTCACCCTCACACACTGACACAGCACTCCAGCACAACACTCTCACACTCCCCACAGCGCAACACACCTGTACAGCGCGGCTTCCGTGGGCAGCAGGGACTGGGGCAGTGGCTTGTAGCCCATGCGCCCTAGCGCCCATAGGCACACCGCAAGGTGGCTGCCCTGGAACACCTCGGCGCGTGCCTGCAGCGCGCCCGCCAGCTGGCCGCACCACTCCGCGCTGGGCATCACGCCCAGCTGAGCCAGGCCCCACCTGTGCAGGCAGAGAGGTAAGTGTGTGTGTGTTGTGTGTGTGTGTGTGTGTGTGTGTGTGTGTGCGTGTGTGTGTGTGCGTGTGTGTGTGTGTGTGTGTGTGTGTGTGTGCGTGTCGTGTGTGTGTGTGTGTCTGTGTGCGTGCATGCAAACGCGCTCTGGCTACCAGATATAATCCCTGTTACGCATGGGCCGGCCAAACGCATACTTTTGTCCCACGCAGTGTCAGCCAGGCTTGTGTGCGTGCCAGACCAGTGCTTGCAGTCATGACCACACACAGCTTGGCTGGCTGATTGTCAGGCACTGAGCCATGCAGCACACACAGCAGGCTGCACTACAGCCTCTGCAGCCACAGATCGCCATGCTTACAGAAGCCTAAAAAGGCAACGAATGTGAGGCAAGTGGTACAGCCTTCTTGTAAGCAGGGCTACCAGCGGTAAAACTCACGATTAGCGCCACAGACCCACCCTAAGTTTGCGAGGTCCTGGCCGCTGCAGCGGGGGAAAGTGGCTGCGGCTTCTCGTAGCAGCGCATGCGCCCAAGCGTGCTGCTCCATCCTTCCCCTCTGCTCAGCACTGCTGACGCTGCCGTGAGGGTAGAGACTGCTGTGGTGCAAGTGGGGGTAGGGGAGCTGGGCAGCACCTGCCGTGGCTGCAGGGTCCATCAGGGGTGTGGGACAGGCGCCTTGAGTGGTGGCGGTCCCTTGCGCTGTCAGGGTGTTGCTGTTGGGTGCACAGACTGGCACAGACAAATGGGATGCTTGTGTGGGCGGAGGCATGTAGGGCTTATGAAGGGCAGCGCCATTGGCATCCAGCATTAGGTTGGGAGCAGCAGCAGGGGCTGGGGAAGCGGAGGGGGTGGGCGGGGTGCGGCCCAGCTTTGCCAGGGCGTACACCAGTTGGGATAGGTCCTTGGCATTGAACGACCTGCAGCCGCACAGGGCAGGAGGCGTGCTGCACGTGGGGCTTGTATGTATGTGTGGGTGTGTGCATGTGTGGGTGTGTGCTTTGGACGTGCATCACACGCGCTTGTGAGGCGCAGGCGCTGCGATGCTTCCCGCCCAAAAGCACGCGGCTGCGGGCTCGCATGCAATGCCTACCATGTACAACCACCGACGCCCACCTGACCTGCTGCTACACCATGGACATTTTAACACTAGCGGCATATGTTCCCAGCACACATCAACACAAAAGTACCCACCCGATCAACAACTGCTTTGTGCATGACCGCTGCACAACCACTGGGCGGAAAGAACGAGAAGGCTGTGCAATCCAGGTCTGGCTGCGTGCATGCAAGAGAAGCAACCTAGCTAGCACGCCAGCTAGGTCCTCACCTCTGTGCATTACCACTAGCAGCCACCTGATATGGTGCTGTGCATAACCGCCTGCATTACCAGCATCACCATCAAACACCACCGGTATGCTGCCATGCATAACCACCAGCACCCACCTGATCTGCTGCTGCACAGCGACCCAGAAGTCTGCCAGCCACCTGACCTGTCGCTGTACTGCGCATAACCACCTCCGTGTCCCCACCATACATTACCAGCATCCCCATCGAACACCACCGGTATGTTTGCCATGCATAACCACCAGCACCCACCTGATCTGCTGCTGCACAGCAACCCAGAAGTCTGCCAGCCAAGCCTCTGACGGCTGCACGCCCAGCTTGGCCAGCGCCCACAGGACATTGGACAGCTCCTGTGTGTTGAGCACCCTGCCTGCGCTGCGCCTTCTGCTGCTGCTGCTGCTGCTGTCCAGCCTGCTGTAGCCTCCAGCTGTTTCCTCGCCCTTCTCCTCCCGCAGCACAGACTGCTGGGGTGACGCCTGCGCTGCAGCACCTGCCACAGCATCAGCAGCAGCAGTGGAAGGGGGGCTGCGTAGGCATAGCCTGAGCGCCCCTAATAGACCCTCCATCAGGTTCTGGTCGGGGGCGTGCCCAAAGCGTGCCAGCGCGTACAGCACATTGGTCAGCTCCTGGGCGTTGAGCGGGTATGCTGCCTGGGCCTGGCTGGGGGGAAAGGTGGTGTGTGTGCCCACTCCTCCAGCCAGACTTGCAGCTGGTGGGTGATATGAAGGGGAGGCGTGAGTGTAGGGCATCTGGGCAGTTGCGCCGTCAAGGCTGGCGGGTTTTGGGAGTGGGGATAAGGTGGTTGGGGAGGGCAGGCGCGCATACAGCAGGCGCAAGAAGGCCTGAGTACCCTCTTTGTTTAGGGAGAAACCCATTTTGGCCAATGCCCACATGGAGTTGCTAAGGGCCTGCATGTGTGTGTATGTGTGTGTACGTGTTTGTGTGTACATGTATGTGTGTACATGTGTGAGTGTGCGTGTGCGTGTGTGCGTTATGTGCAGAGCGTGTTCTCCCCTGCCTACCCTTGCCATCCTTGGAAAGAATGATTGATTAACCTTAACAAAGAGCACAAGGTCACGCCAGTATTTAAGCTCATTTACAAGGGACAAAGGAAAGGCTCACTTAGATTTAAGTAGTCAGACAATCACAAGGCGCATTAACACATCTCACACACACACACAGCTTACACACCCCTACACGACCCACACAGCTCAACAGCTCTGCCCCGCACCTGAGGTCCCAATCCCGGTGCAAGTGGGCCGGTGAGGTGCGCCACCACGCGCGCAGCCCAGGACTGAGGTGGCGTGATGCCCAGGCGCGCGAGCGCCACCAGCACCAACGACATGGATTGGCCGCAGTATGCAGGCAGGTTGGCGTGCACGCTGGCCAGGAGGGCCTCAGCCCATTGCAAGGGGGGCTGAATGGGGCGTGCCAGTGCTGAGGAGGAGGAGGAGGTGTGGGCCTGGTCGGCTGTGGGGGGGAAGCAAACAGGGCACCGCACAAGGGCATCAGGTCAAAAGGTCTGACAGATTTGATTGAGGTGCCGATGGGATGGGCAGAGGGTCCGCCCTCAACAAGCATCAAGTCAAAATCAAGAAACAGAGATCAAGTGTCCCTGAAAAGAGCACGAGCTGTCCGTCAGAAGGCACCAAATGTCTAAGACCACAAACAATGCGGAGTGCAGCACGTAAGGTGGGGGTGACTGTGCTGCCCCAGCAAAAGAGCACAAAAATCAAGGGCACTGATGCACACATTTTGCGCAGTCACTTTAAAGGGGGGGTGAGGGGCGCAAATGGTGAGGCACAATTTAGCAGCAGCATGCTGCGCAGGACCAGTGATGACAGCACACTCAGCAAATGCTCGCAAGGGAAGAAAAGAGAAAGGGCACCCTCGCAATGACAGAGGCCAAGAGGGCTTCATGAAGCAGACACGGCTGCAAAAATTTCACAAGGCCTCATGCCCAAAAGGAGTTACATTTCCAAGCAGAGGGCACGCACGCATCCCCTTCCCACACACTCACATACCCAAGCAGACACGCTTGCATGCTTGCACGAACAAGGCAGGTCCACATTAGCCAGAGCCTACCAAACTCACCCACGGACACAGCCCACACGAGGCTGGCCAGACTGCGCGGCGGATACGCATGCAGGTGCGCAGCGGTTGCGCCATACATGGTGTGCATGAGACCCAAGGGGACGCGCTGTCCTAACGTGATGGCAGCCCACATGATGGTGGACAGGCTGGTGGGATTGAAAGCAGGCAGGTTGTCCAGCACCAGAGCAAAGGTCTGCGAAGGGGGGGGCAGGCGCATGGGGGGGCAGGTGATGGAAATGGCAATGCGACCACCTCATGAAGTGACAGTGCAACATGAGCTGCCCGGTGAAGGAGGAGGCAAAGACCCTGAATGCTGCGCTTGAGTGCGCCATTCGCACGCTTTTTCCACACATCTTAGCACACAGCTACACCCTCGACACACGTGCACACATGCGCATCACACAGCAATGCCGTACATATACCTCTTCCATCCAGGCATCCTATCCTATCCTGTACCTCTTCCATCCAGGCCAGCGGAGGCACCCAGCCCATAACTGCGAGGGACCACAGCGCCATGGCCAGAGCGTGCGCTCCCTCCTCACTTCGTGCGTGCCCACTGCCACCGCTGCTGCTGCTGGTGCTGCTGCTGTCCCCGCAGCTGCTGTGCTGCTGGGTTACTTTTCCAGCCAGCTCCGACTGCACCTTCTGCTGTGCACCAACACCATCCCGGGGCGTCGACACTGCCTGCTCTGCCCAGCATTCCAGGGGACCCAGGCTTGCAGGGTCAGCTTCCAAGGGCAGGCTGCCCACAGCCCCTGTCACCTCTTGCGCCTGCCGCGGCTGCATGAATGCATGCTGCTGCTGCTGCTGCTGTGCCTCACCTGCACCTTGCATGCTTGCATCGTGCCCACTGCCTTGTAAGCTCCTACTCATCCCTGAGCTACCTGCAGAAACATCTAATGCCTGCTGTTGCTGCTGCTGCTGCTGTGGGGAGTGCGAGGCGGATGGCGCCCCCTCCAACTGGCCCTGCCACGCCCCCATCCGCGCTGCCTGCTGCTGCTGCAGCGACAGCTGCTGCGCAAGCGCACCCTGCTGCTGGTATGCATGTGCTTCCTGCTGTGCTGCTTGCTGGCGCTGCTGGTGCCGCAGCCTGAGCTGGGCTAAACGTTGACTGGAGGAGCCGCCCTTTGTGCCCTTGCCTGCTGCTGCTGTTCCCGCCAACCCTGCACCATCCATAGCCCCCTGGCCGGCGGCCATGCTGCTGCGGGAGCTACGCAGCCGCTGCGTCTCCTCCCCAGTACCCATGGATTGTTGCAGGCCTTGCAGCAGCTGCTGCTGCATGCTGGCAACGGCGCTCTGCGCGTAAAAAATGGACCCGGGGGGGGAGGGGTGTTGAAGTTCATTGATGGAAGCAAGCAAGTGTACCTCTGTGCCGTGGCAGAGCTCAGCTCCTGGGCGATGCCCTTATTTTTGCAGGCAGCACACCGCATGCTGCAGGACACGGGCGTACCATGATGTAGGAGAGCCCCCGTTTCACATCAGGCCCCATGTGTGTGTGTGTGCGCGTGTGTGTGTGCGTGTGTGCGCGTGTGCGCGTGTGAGTGTGTGTGTCTGTGTGTGTGTGTGCGCGTGTGCGCGCGCGTGTGTGTGTGTGTCTGTGTGTGTGTGTGTGTCTGTGTGTGTGTGTGTGCGCGTGTGTGTGTGTGTGTGCGCGCGTGTGCGCGCGTGTGTGTGTGTCTGTGTGTGTGTGTGTGTGTGTGTGTGTCTGTGTGTCTGTGTGTGTGTGTGTGTGCGCGCGCATTTGAAATCATGAATGCTTGCATGCATGCATGCATGCCTACCCGATTAAGGGCGCCAGACTCTGCGCCCAACCCCAAGCCTGCATAGCCAGCCAGCGTTTGTGCTATATCCCGGGGGGTGAAAGCCGGCAGCAGCTGCTGTGTCCGGGCCTTGAGCGTGGCCTGCATCAACAAGCGCAGCGCCAGGAGCGAGGAAGAAGAGACAGGGATTACAACAACCATTGCTGGGTGAACGTAAACTGGACACACCATGCCAGCTGGCAGAACATTAGGACTGGTGAAGCGCTCGCTTGTTCTGACTGCTGATGCAGTCAGCCTGATCCATGGAGACAATGCCTGATGCAACATAAGTCAGCTGGCAAGCACTCTGCAGGCCAGCACTCACGCACCAGCCAAGTTGCATCCGGGGCCACCCCCAAGCGTGCAAGCCCCCACATCACGGTGGCAATATGCCGCGGCTCCTGCACTTGGTTTGGCAGGGCCGTCTCAAATGCGAGCAGGAAGGACTCCAGCCAGTCATCCGGGGGGCTGATGCCAGAGACTGCTACGGCCCACAAACTGCAGTTACAAGCAAGAAGAAGCAAAGGGGGAGGGGGGAGAGGCAGTGAGCTTGCAGGTTGCGCAACGGCATGATGAGAAGATAGAGAGCTTGATGGTGCCCAATTCTAGCGGAAATTCACAATGAGGACAATGCATTGGGGCACCATAGCGCGGAAGCCTCCACAATGCAGCGTGCACCTGCAGCTGCGTCGCTCTCACCTGCTGCATCACACACACACGCACCTGCTGCTCAGCTCTTGGGGCGAGCACCAGGGCAGCATGACCTGTGACTGGGGCAGCAGGAGGCCTAGCAGGGAAGCACACATGGGGTGGAAGCCGTCAGGGCACCTCCTGCCCAGGCGCGCAGCTGCCCACATCACATTGGCCACCTGGCGAGCGCCCAAGCTTGGCACCAGGCCCGCCACCTGCTGGAGCACCCGCTGCAGTAGGGCCTCATAGCTTGCATAGGCGTCCCAGGCTTGCGCGTCTGTGGAGCTGTTTGACCCAGGGGAAGGTGGCTGAGGGCCAGGGGGCAGCTGAGCTAGCTGCACCAGCACTGCCGCTACATTGATGCTGTTGAAATGGGTGCTGTATTTGTCGAGCACAGCCGCCAGCTCCTGGCTGGTGGTGCACAGCTTGATTCGCTTGGTGAGCAAGGAGTGGCTGGCGGCATGGGGCGAAGCAGGCGCAGTACTGGGCAGTGCAGAAGGCAATGGGCCAGGGAAGGAGGAAGGAGGACAGGAGCTGGCCGCGTAGAAAGGACCCTCCTGTTGCTGGATAAAGCTGCCGAGCGCACTCCTGGCGCGCTTGGACCTGTCATTCAAGGCCTGGCTGCGGGTGAGACTAGGGCTTGGGCTCTGGGCAGGGGCACACCAAGCATGCCTACCACTCAGGTGAGGCAGGGGTGTTTGAAGCTGAGGTGGCCTGCATGTGTGAGTTGGAACAAGCAGTGCCACACAAATTGAGGGGGTGATAGGTGAAGGCTGGATGAGCATCTGAGCAGGTTCGCACAGCAGGGCATCTTTCTCCTACTCACCTTCTGCAGCCGGATGCAAGCACGGAGGGACTACTTTGATGGGGTAAACAAGTGTTCGAACAAGTATTGTTGATGGTGCCCATCACGCACTTGGATTCCTCTGCAGACTACCTACGACAATTCCATGGAATTTTAAAAGTTTCACGCGTCTATGTACCGACTGTAGAGAGTTTTGGAGGGTCATGTACCGTTTTTCCAGTTTGGTTGATGGAGATCAATTACATTAGAATTGTATACTCCCTTGTATCGTGACTATCTCAACCGGATGGACTGCGGGAAGCAACAACGTTTTCACGCATGCCTCCACGAGGAGCATCGGTGAAGCAAGGTGAGTGAACCGTGAAATGTGGTTCGTAATTGGTGGCTACTCCTTGTGTTCCTTGCGGGGATGCAAGCCTACTGGACTGACTCTCCAATGTGCCTGATGAGCCTCTGGGAGCGCACAAGCAACCTTCCTAAATTATGGTATGGTTCTGGGATGTGCCTCTACCTGGGTTACCTGAGTGAAATGCATGTGCGCAGTGCCCCATAAAACGTGCGCCCTCACTGCACTCTGCAACCAGCAAGCACAGGTGCTTGCCCAGAACTCATCGGCCAATGCTGTCTTACATTCATCATTTGGATGCGTGCGCACATGTTGCATGGTCACAATGCAGGAGTTTCAAGACCCTCCCATCTGTGCTGATATCTATGTGCAGAATCTCTCATCGCAGGACAGACTCAGAACCAACAGACACTCTGCACGTAGCCCCGAAGCATGGATGAAGTCCCACCCCTATACCACGGGCATGACCCTTTTCCTGTCAGGTGGGTACGCTGGCTGTTTGAGCTAGCACTGCTGATTGAAAAGCATTTAGTCTGCACCCTCTCACCTACCTACTACCTTCTTCTACCCCGCTCGTTGCGCAGGGGCTCTTTTCAGCCCATTGATTTGGGGCAAAACAGTGACAACGAGGATGCTGAAAGTTGGCTGGTGAGTGCCTGGCTCCTGGAAGGGCTTTCCTCGGGATCAAAGGATGTATGCGAGCAAAGCATGGCTGATTCTGACCCACACATGGTCACAGAGAGGATTCTATGTCAAGTGAGCATATTATTATTTGAATTTGCCAGTAATAACGCCCCAGTCATTGTTATCGCTGCACTCCCTACGCAGTACTTTGACTTGCACACAAACTGAAGCATGTAGGCATGCAGATGTACATACTTGCACACACACACACACACACACACACACACATACGCATTGTTCATCCATTTGGGTGCACTCAGGTCACCCTAGCTGCTGTGCATGATCTCACTGCCTGCAGGTCGCGCCCACACCCCGGGCAGGCAGCTTCTGCTCCCAGTACTGGGCCCCTGGCACCAAGAGTGTGTACGACGACGACATTAGCCCCACCATGTCCTGCCGCAGCAGTCTGGCAGGAGATGCCTTCCCCCCCCTGAACCAGTCACCCGACCCCAACCTGGCTACCATGCCCAATAGTGCACGCAGCACAGGGCGCTACCAGGGCCTGCGCTCCTCCACCTCACGCATCCCCCGCCCCTCCAATGGCCCCCCCTCAGCTCGTGCCAATGACCCCCTGCGCCAGTCCATGCCAACCTTGTCCAGCCGCGGGAAGTACGCAACCCCTGGGGCGCCCTACAGGCCCTCCACGGGCAACTACCCTCCCAGCGCGCGTTCCACCCCTGCCCAGCGTAACTTGGCTGCCAGGCAAGTGGGGGCCAGCCCTGTGTGTTGGATTGTCTACGTGGGCGCAGCTTGTCTGCCCTCAATGTGGATTTTGGCTTTCATGTGCGTGCACCAGGTGCTTGTTGCATGAGGAAGATTCTTTAGATGCACATGCTTTGGGTTGCATGTACAGGCATGCCGAGACCGAGGCGTGAATGTGGGTGCAGCAGCGCCTCTGTGTTGTCTGGCCAGCTTTTGAAGCCAAATTGGTTTGCGGTGTGTTCTAGCACATATTCCTTGTTCCAGCGCGTTTTCTCTGCTTACCCTGTCTCCTACTTATATGACTCAAATGGACAGACTCCAATCTGTGCAAGCGGCTGGTTTGTGTGCAGCGTATTTCAGTTTGCCTTTCTCAGCTTGCCTGGTTCCTGGCATTGTACCTGCCTGACCAACAAAAGGAGAGCGCTTGCGTCCGAGCTTTTGTGCTTTTTGGCTGTACCTTGTGCTTGCACCTCCTACCACGCAATGTCTTGTGTCTGCCCCTTAAACCTGTGGTGCGCCTGTATGGAGTGTGTGTGCATGCGTGCGTGCTTTTGTGATTTAGTTTGGACCATGAATGTATGCATGTATCTGTGTGTATGTGTGTGTGGCAGTGCGTCAGTGCTCCTTTTAAATCGATGTGAAACCAGTCTTTTCCGACTTTTCACATTGACATGAGAGCAACTTTTGTGGAGTGTCCGGGAGCCTCTGTGTGTGACCCTGGCCTCGCTCCCTTGGGCATGCCCCTTCAAGGGGCCTCTGATGGCCCTTAGAGCACTTCGAAATCCAAAACTTCTCAAAGCTTCCAGGCTTCAATCAAATGAGTGATGATGAGAATCCAAACAAAAAGGCAAGGGTACCTGGGATGATGAGAATCCAAACAAAAAGGCAAGGGTGGAGGAGAGTGATGGGGCCTACGAGCTGAAACTGGGTGCTGTGGGTCCAGCCAACAAGTTCCAGGCTACATGGTTCAAAGAGCCCCCTGCTGATGGACAGGCCCGCCGTGAGCACTGGCTGTTTGATGGGCAGCTCATGGGATGCAGCTTGTGTGACGTAACTGTCCAGTGCTACTCTCCCATTCCCCACTGCAAAGGAGTTTTGGCAGCAGGCAGAGAACATGGGAGCATGCCAGCGGTTTAAGGAGTGGGTCAAGCTTTCAAAGCTGGTGATAGTTATGGGGCCTGCTTCAGTGGAAGATGAGCGCATGTTCAGCGCCATGAGTACCTTAGGAACCCCCAGTGCAAAAGCCTGAAGCAGCAGCACCTGACCTGCTGCACGAGGGGTTCCAAGAGTACAGAGTTAAGCGTGATGTCGTTCCCATACCCAGCTGCCATTGGGGAATGGCTCAGTGCTAAGAAGCGTCGAGTGAAGTAGCCACTGAACAGTATTTAGGGGGTACAGCTGAGGCACAGTACATTTTGTAAGAAAGCTTTGCTTCCCATATACTATCATACGCCAGGAGGCCACAGGCCTTCCGGCGATGGGGCCCATGTGAGAAAAAAAAAATGAAATGCAGAATTCTGAGGCGGCCCATTTAGGGACAGACATGAAACCAAGGTTGTCCAAAAACCTTAAAAGAAGCACTGGTGTGCGTGTGTGCGTGCGCGTGTGCTTGTATGTATCAGTGTGTGTGCATGCACGTGTGTGTATGTGTTTGCATGTGTGTTGTGGAGTGAATGGTAACGCAGCGTTAGGTGCGCGGCACGCTTCTACAATGAAACAGCAAGGTCACGAATGTGCCTATGCACCTCCTTGCATCTTCATTTGAGATCCCCATCTTCAAAGATCTTTGCGCACATGCTTGCGCGCACGTGTGTGTGCGCGCATGTGTGTGTGAGGGAGTATATTTACAGAAAGTTTTGACTATGCTGCCCTTCACGTATGCACTCCAACTCCATGCAGGCAAGCCGAGCTGCGCGCCAGCATCGCACGACAGAACGAAGTGCGGGCCAGCCTCGGGCGTGGGGGTGGTGGTGGTGGCACACCAGGGAGCGCATCCAGGAATGCTCGGCAGCCAGGCACAGCAGGTGCAGGCGCAGCCTCGCCGAGCGGGCGTGGTACGCCAGGCCAACTCAACTCGCATCCCTTGAACCTCCAGCCGAGAGCTCCAGGGCAGGTGGGTAGGCATGGAGTGTGGCCGAGTGTAGGCGGCTGTGTGCGGGGCCTTGGGCAGGAGTTGGTACGAGTGCATTTGAGGACCCTTCTACATCTTTGTTTGTTTGTGCGTGTGTGTTTAGAGAGAAAGGTGTGGGTGCAGGGTGTGGGCTGCCGCCAGATCTTGCGCTGTGTCACGCACAGATAGATGGCTCTCAGGGCTCCGCTGTGAGCACACTTACTCGCTCTTTTTCGATGTCATGCCCGCCCCCAAAACGCTTCTGTTTAACAATTCATTGCCCTGGGCACCACCTCAAACCCCCTTATAGCTCACATGCTCATGCACTGGGGGTTGTGTTCCTGCAGGTGGAGCGCGCACAGAGCAGCAAGATCGGGGGCGGTGCGCCTGCCAACGGCTACGCAGCAAGGTTCGCCAAGGCTCCCTCAGCGCGGGCACCTGGTGCACAACAATCCCCGGGACCACGCACCCCTGCTTCTGCCCTACCTGCAAGCCAGCAGACCAAAGAGGCGGCCGCCAGCTCCTCCTCACCCACACCCAAGGCCTCACCATCCCCCGACCTACCCACGCCCAACAAGTTGTCTCCTTACCTCTCAGCAGCTGAGGATGCCAAGGCCATGCGGGCGGCTGCACATGATCAGGGCGCAGATGACGATATGAAGAGCGCGCACTCCGGAATGGAGCATGAGGAGGAGCCGCAGCCGCCACTGCCGGCGTTGTCGCAGCAGCAGAGGGAGCAACAGAAGGAGGAGCAAAAGAGCGCAGGGCATACTGAGAGCAACGGGCATGGAAGCCCTATGGTGCAGCAGCAGCAGCAGCAGCAGCAGGAGGTGGAGGTCAAGCTAAGGGAAGAGTCATTACCCCAACAGCATGGTGTGGAGGAGGAGCCGCAGGGGCAAGGGACGCCACAGCCACGTGCACCACAGCCTCCGCAGACACAGCAGCCGCAGTCGCAGCACCAGCACCAGCAAGAGGGCAAGCAAGCTGAGCAGCGAGGCCCCTCTGCAGTCTCATCTCCAAGGTCGGGGGGCGGAGGGCCCACCACAACACCAGGCTCCAAGGAGGGAGTGAGGGGGCTGCGCCAGGAGCTGACAGGCTTCTCGTCTTTGACTGGTCAGGTGCTGGAGCCGGTGGATGAACAGAAGCAGGTAGACATGCAGCAGCTGCAGAGCCCCTTGGCCCCACCAGCGAGGGGGGTGCCAGCAGATGCAGCAGCGCATGTGTCCATGCCTTCGACGCCCGCTCGTGCATCTTATGGGGCTGAGGCGGCGGCCAAGGGAGTCTCAGAAATGTGAGTGGTACCCTGAGTGCTGTTATGAGTCTGAGCCGTTGAAAAGAAAAAGAAAGACCCTGGCTTCCAGGAAAGGCTGGTTGCATGAAGAAGAGGTCCTCTAACTCGCAAGCCAGCAGGGGTCTCACTAAAGCTGAATTGCATGAGTCGAAGGTGTTGGCTGCATTGTGAGCAGCCACGAGAGCAGCCGCGGCTCCTTGTCCGCTTGTAGCCGGAGCCGTCATCGCCGACCCTGCGCTCATGCACGTACGCACACGTGCACACATGCACGTACACATGTGCAAGCTGGAGACTTTGCCAATGGCTGCTAGGAGCTTGTAGCTCCATCCATTTGTAGCATGTGACACATGTAGCCGCAGAGGAGCCTGTGTGACCACACCTAATGTGGCCACGCCCTGCTCACATCCTGGACGCACCCAGATGTGACAGACGTCCATAGCACATAGGAGAGATGTGTGGATGTGATCCGGACGTAAACGTGTGTGCTCCTTGCCTGCCCCCTGTCCCTCGCAGTTCCCCTGCATCGCCCATCAACCCTACGCAATTGAAGCAGGAGTCCAAGTCCGTGCCCATCAACTCATGCATCACAGAAAGTATGATCGGGGTAACACTGGAAGCCCCATCTGAAGCCGAGGACACCACAACCGCAATGGCCTCGACTATAGTGAACGTTGGCGACCCAAACAAGTCGTATAGCATGCGTGATGACGCGCCGAGCGCGAGTATCACTCACCAGGTGGGGATGCTGCAGGGGAGAAACAAAACGGATAAAACTGGTGAATTGGGGCCAAGCTCACACTCTGAGCCTTCATGTGTTCCAAGGATCGTGCTGATTTCAATGTGCAATTGGAGAGGGATTTCGATGCTGGCGTGGGAAGTCTTTTGAGAGGAAGTCGTTTGAAGCACCCCTGTACTTGTAAGCAGCGCGCGCTACAGTGGTTGCTGCGAGGGCTGGTGTCACTGCGGCACGTGAGCCACAGCCTTGCCTCATCCTCTTCCATCACATAGGATCATTGGACAGGAAGGATTGGTAAGCGTTGCAGAAAGATTGATAAGCATTGCTGTGCTCGCTTACGCGCAGGGTTGGGAGACAAACTCACCCAGGGCTGCGTCGCGCACTGACATGCAGAAGCAGCCACAACAACAGCAGCAGCAGGTGCAGCAACAGCAGGGACAAGAGGATGAGTCAGGGGCCAGGGTGGAAGCCAAGGCCACAAAGGATGACGCGGGCCCTGCGAAATCGCAGCCCATGTGCGGATGCAGCATTATGTAGGGCCCTTAGGGCTTTTCATTTTGCAAAATAAGTAGAAGGGAGTAGCCATGTAAGGAATGCAAGACAGAGGTGCACATCAATGGTGCGTGAGCTTGTTTGTTATGAGCTGAACATGGCAATATGCCTCTGTGTCTGTATTGTTTAATGACGTGGACAATGTCTAGGTCTGGAGTTTGTGTGAACTTCAACATGAAGCACTCGTTGGGTTGGCATGAGGCTTCATCCAGACAAGGTTGTACATGGACAGCACGACAATCTGACGTTTGGCTTGCAATTTTTTTCTTTGCTTTTATGAACCCTTGCCTTGCCGATCAAGATGTTGGTCAGATAGCGCTTGTACATAAATAGGTGCGCTTTTTGAGGCTAAGTTGCAAGAGCAGTTACGATTGCTTGCTGTGGCCTTAAGGTTGTCATGAACCTCTTCTACGTAGAACCAAGCTTTGAAGGAGCCACAGGAGTTGCAGGTTGCCTGTGTATGTCGCTCTTGTTAGCCACCCCTCTTCATCTGTAAGGCTGCTTGAACGACTTGAAGCTTTCTGGCATGAAGGCAGTGCTCTGCTGGCCCAGCAAGAGTTGATGGTTTTATAATGACAATCACTTTACTCGAGCTTTAAAAACACTCATGGGAACGGAATTTGCGGTGCATAAAGGCTCAGAAATTACAATATTGTCTTTTGCTCCAAAGAGGTCACCAGTAATAGTTTGGAAATGACAACCTTGCCATCATCTGCCAGGTTTGCATGACCCCTCAATTGGAATCAAAGCAAACAAACTTGAGAATTTTTTGACAATCCTCGTATCAACCAGGGAGGTGGACCCCTTACTCCAGAGCATGTGCTCCACTTCACTGGCAGGCTGAGGAAAAGGTTCGATCCATGGACCTCTAGGTAGAAGCGCGATGTGTAGTGCAATGTACATACTCATCGTCAGGCTGATGAAAAGGCCAGGCAAAGAAAAGGAAGGGGGGGTTCCTCCAGGGTTAGGTTACAAGGTTAACAATGGAATTCAGCCTTCAGCCAGTAAGTTTGGCTACTCAGCCTATTGAGCGAATAAACCAGACCTAAGCTAGAAACTAAAAGAAAAGCTTGAAGTCTACAACTGTTTTTGCGCTGCTAAAAGAACAGAGATGTCATATCTTTTCCCATATGATATGGGAAGCGATGAAGTTGCTAAAACTGTTTCTCAAAAAACCATGCCACATTCATGTACAGCCCCACGCTTGCCAGGATAGCAATGAGGTATGTGTTCAGCAACCAGAGGATTGACAGACATAAGTTCCTCCAGGGTTACATTATAAACCTAGTAGGTATGACTCTGCCATGACTGGACATGAACATTTTTTCTTTAACAGGAAAAAAACAACAGCAAACTTCAATTTTTCTTTCAAAACTTTGCTATTATGAACAGGCTAGCAGTCAAACGTCTCGACTGAGGCCTTTTTCCCCTTGTAACCCTTGTAGGTATGGCTCTGTGAGAGGAGAAAGGAAAAGACAAGGTCTTGCCACTGTCACACCGAGAGTCTGCAGCAGACAAATCAGCTCCGTGTGAGCAGATTATCATCATGGTGATCTAAGGCCAAAGAACCTCGTTAGTGAGGCATAGCTAGTTAGGTTAGACTGCTCAGCCTGCTGGTCTCTGCCAGCCGCACAAAAAAATATCCATCACATCAGAAATGAAGTATCACAATGGATTCGAATGTTGCCTCAGAAATTGAGTACGCCCTCATTGCTAACCTTGGAATAGTGAAAACAAGAAGCACCAAGGGAATTTCTTGTTTGTGGGGAAAGTCCAAAGAAAAGAAGTGCGTAATTGTTCCTAACAGCACACGCATTATCACAATTGCAAAGGAAAAGGGAGTGTTTTTCATGTTGCAAATCATGCAAGTCACAAAAATCACAATGGCCATTTCTGCCAGGCTGCCAACAAGCTCTTTCAACTCCCAAGGTGTGAGCACGAAGTCTAAATCTAGAGACGTTATGCTGCATTCTCCTACTCAAATCAAGATTAAGGTATCTAGGCACCTTCTGCGAATCCACATTCGCGTTCGAGGTGTTCAGAGGAGAAGCAAACCATCGATGGTAAGAGGCCCGCTTATGGCAGTGCCCCCTCAATATTCTTCAAATTCCTCCACTCTCTACCCAAATGACTACGCATAACAGTAGCAAAGACTTCAATATGAATAGCTGTCCCTGTCAGCACAGCCTGAGTGTACTGCTCATGCTTCTCCAACCATTGAAAAACTGCAGAATCGCTTGCTAATTAGGAACCCTTCTTTAATGCAAGGTGGACCTGGTTTTCCCTTTTCATGTGCTTATCCAATATTATTGCTGGAAGGTATTGCTCACAACGACTACTTGGACTCCATTAACTTATATTGACTCCTTTTTCAAGGTAAGGTTACATCTTTTATCAAGGTGGGCCTCACCAGACAGAAAGCCAAGACTACGTCCAAATGGAGCTGCCATGCCATCCTAATGTTCTTCATGTTTAGGGGGCCTTGGGGGGGGGGGTGCTGGGCATGCGGCGGTGGAGAACGGAGAAAGGAGAATCCGGGCGTCCTGAAGCATGACCAACAAAGCTCCAGGTCTCCATGCTCCATTTCAGGCTTACCATAGGTAATCCTAGGCCAGCAATCCTGGTTGATAATCGGATGGTCCTTCAATGAGACCCTTGGTAGCTTGCTATTTAGAAAACCTTTCCTTTGAGTGAAGTTTGCACATGTGACCTTTTGGCCAGCGTAACTTTCTTTTTCTTGCTGTCTACTTAAATTATACCCGGCTTGCGTAGGCTTTTCTTTTCTTTTCTACTGATGCCTCCTAGTAATTCTTATTCACGGACTCGCCCAGGATCATTGTGCAAAGCATGACCCATTTTAAAGTTTGTGCCTTTACTTTCAAAGTCAAAAGCAAGCCACACGGACTCGAAGTCCTGATGGTCTCCCCATGTGTGACGTGTCTGCTGCGCATGAAAATGATAAGGGTGAGCAGCATCCTTAACTTTGCTATCTTCAGCGTTTGTGGTGAAGGGGACTCATGGTTCTTTTGAGCCAACGCGCCTCCTTTTCTGCAATTGACGTAAATAGGCATCCTTTGCACAAATCCCAATGAGCACTTTCAGGCCTGTAGCCTTGTGGTGGAGGAGATTCACGGCTCTCTTGATCCAATGTGTCTCCTTTCCCTTCATTGATGTAGAAAGAGTTCCTTCTTTTTCTTCTTATCCCTAGCACACCTAGCCTATAAAACTGAGTTTTCCTTTTTATTTTGCTCTTTAGAGAGCTCTTCAGAGAGCTCTTCAGAGAGCTTCAGTATAAATATGCTTCAGTATAAATATGCTTCTTCAATAGAGTTGTCCTCAGGTCCTTTTCCTTCTCTTCAAAGAACCTCTTTCCATATCAATTGTTGTGGGACTTTCTATACTGGATCAATTTAGAAAAATAGGGATTGATGATCCATTCCATGACACCACCTGGCTTGCCTTTGAGGAAGCTGCCCGCCCCCATGCAAGCACATCAGAGCGCCCTGACTTGCCTGCCCCAAAGTTTAAACACTTTTCCAACCTTCGTGATGCTCTGAAGACGCACATGCACTCAAAACACAGACTTGGAAATGCTAACACAGAGACAGGATACTCCTCTTATTATCAAAGCCTACTTCCTACAGTCCATAAAAAGGTTAGCAATGCCTTCTGGACCATGCCAAAAGTTCCTTTTAAACTGAAGCAAAACGTTTTCAACTACCGCACAGGTACCCTCTTCAATCAAAAGCATGCAGTGCGCTTTAAAATGTCCGCCAGCCTACAATGTCCCCTCTGTGGGGAGCCAGACAGTGCCCTTCACAATCTTTCAGGATGTAAGCACTCCACCATATCAAGTATGGTAACCGAGCGCCACAACATTGCCAGCAGAATCCTCCTTAAAGGTGTCAGCAAAGGCCCTTTTGGGGCAGGCCTTGCCTCCATGGACATTGGCAGCGCAGATCGTCTTGCTCTACAGAACCTGCAGATCCCTGAACACTCAACAAATAGAACCCTTCCCAAATTCATTTTTCCTCGTCGTTTCCCTGACAAACAAAGGCTCACTTCTAGTCGCCCTGATGCCATTTTAGTTGATCCAATGAAAAGAGTGCCAAAGACCAATTCCAGGTATCCATCGAGAAGTAGAGGGGGGCGCGGGGGGAACAAGGGGCACTCAGCGACAGCCACAGCCACTCCACCTACTTCCAAGGTCCGTCATCCTGATCAGCTCCTTCCAGAACAGAGGCACGTCCATCTCATGGAGGTCAAATACTGTGAAGACACCCGGCCCAAGAACCAGCTTGAGGCCTCCAAGCAACAGCACCGCGACCTATTTAGCCATCTCTTAAGGGCCTCAGCTCAAGTCACCCTCCATACCATTCTGTTAGGTGTGGGAGGCGTCATCTACACCCCCCACACTCTGGAGCCTCTTAAAGAGCTTGGTCTTGACACTCATACAGCTACCAGGCTTGCTCTGAAGCTTCATGCTCATTCTGTTCAGTACGCTTATAAACTTGTTAGCACCAGACGCGCCCTTGAGAAGACTTCTCTCAACTCTCTTCGCCAAGATCAGGCACGGGCTACTGCTAGTATCCCTCCTGATCCCCATTGACTTCTTTCTTGTTTCTCTTGGTGAAGGGGATACACGGTGCCTCGGCCCTAGGTATCCTCTTTTCCTTTATTGATGCGGGGAGTGTCTTCACTGCCTGCATAGTTTTTCTTTTCTTTTCAGGGATTGACCCGAAGAGGTGTACCAAACATGCACAAACCCCCCATGCCCATCCTATGCAATCTGTGCACAAACTCATCTCAACTAGGCATGCTATTGAAAACATGAACATTCATGTTAACCCTGGTGCTCTGGATCCACGTGCTGCCAGGAACCCACCAGAACCATATTAGCCTCCCTCTTACCCTCTGGTGATGGACACGGCTCTTTGAGCCAACGTGTCTCCTTTTCCTAAACTGATGTAGGGGGCGTTTTCGCTGCCTACGTAATTTGAACATGTATCCTCCGTCATCTGAATGCCATACTCTACTTAATACCCTAGTGAACACATTGCATGGGCGCATTTAAAATAAATGCTTACAGACCACACACAGCAGTTCATTGTTCATCAAAGCTCTGAGTATTTATCTGATTCTTAAACTTTGAAGCCTTTAAGCATAGCCTAGCATAGCCTCTCGTGCTATTACAAACACCAAACCGCAGCAAACATTTGATCATCGATAGAGATATGATATCTCTACTTTGCAGTCAAAATTATGTGAGTTGAGCTTTCTTTGGCCAGGTCTGGTTACAGGCCTCAGTGTTTCCGCTCAGCTGCCCTTGTAGGCGGGTATAGCGATCAAACTTTACAGATTTTTTTCTCTCCTTTTGGACTGAGGCCTTTTAATCTTGTAACCTTCTGTAACTTTCAGTTGGTTTCTTAGAATCCCATGATTTTGTCTAATTGTTGATGTGCCTTCCAAGCCTATGTTGCCCAAGATTACCTCGCACTCACATAATTTAACAAGCACAGCATGGCATACAGCAGTCTTTCTTTTTAAACTTCTTGTAGAAGCTTGTTTACTTGTTAACCTTGTGATAGCTGGTTGAGAATGTTTCACCAGCGACTGATCAGCCAGATATTCGGGCTGTAGGTTAACCAATGTAAACCCCCGGGGGGCCTGTAAAACAGGGCCTGTAAAACCTTCCAAGCCTATGTTGCCCAAAATTACCTCGCACTCACATTTGAAGTTGGATTCCTCCCTTAGATCTTGTAAAGGAAGTAAATAATGTTTTGCTGGGGTTAGATTTGCCTGTAGCCGGTGACCTACACCGAGACAAAGTAAGGCAGGGCGAGTCAGGCCCTAGGGCTAGCCTGGTTTAGCTGTGTTAGCTCTTCTTCCTTTCTAAATTTAGGCCAAAAGGCACCATCGATGGCAAACAGGAGAATCTTCCTGTACTACAGTAGTACTGGTTATATCGGGAACACAGTGCAAACAAGGTTGACTCAGTTCAGAACTGAGAAAAGAAAAGAATAACCACGTAGGCAGAGGAAACTCTCCTTACATCAATTAAGGAAAAAGAGACACATTGGCTCAGAAGAGCCGTGAGTCCCCTCCACCACGAAGCTACAAAAAGAAGACCCTAATTGGGATCTGGAGGGTTATTGGAAGCACCCAGCCCCATAACCGGGCTACGAGAAGTATTCTTGTTTTCAATAGCACGCCTAGTGGTGACAAGCTTGTTGGCATACATGACAGAATGGGCATGAAGTTTGCGAGCAAGTTTATTGGCGCGTTGGTGGTCAAGTCCCAGTTGTTTAAACTGGTTAAAGGTACGGAACTGAGACTCCAAATGGATTTTATTGGAAGCGTTAGGGTGTTGAGAATTAGAATAGCTATCAACTTAAGAAGCTCCATCCTGGTGACAAGCTTCTTTGCATGAAGCAAAGCTTGGGCTCCTCTTGATAAGTTTTACATAGAGCGTCATTTTTTATGCGTGCTAGATTTCAGAAAGCCCAAAGCAAAGGCACAACATCTGTGCCTTTGTGCAAAGGGAGAAAAGTAAAATACTTTTCATTAAATCTTTCCTCTGAGGAGAAAAGAGGCTCTGGAAATACATACAGCATCAACCCATAAACACATAAGAAGAGGAAAAAACAAAAGTTTGAGGTTATTCAAATTCTCTTACAAATTCATAAGGGAATGGAAAATCGACGAGGTGTTCCAGAAAGTCGACACCAATAGAGCACCTAAATTTGGCAGTCCAAATCAATGCCATGCCACCCTCTGGCCATTGTCATTTTGCAAGCTTATCATTCTTGATGAAATGCGCACAGAAACCTCCAGTAATTCAAAAGGGGATGCTGAACGCAAACATGCATTTCACTGGTGTGAATTAAATGACAACATATTTTATTCCTTTGTGGGTGTTTGCAAGTGTATTATCTCCTGAAAATCCCCATAGAAACTAGCTGCTCATACAAAGCTTGGGGAGCATCATGCTGACAATCAGATGTCGATGCCAGCTCTCCAATAGTCACTGCTGAGGCTCCCTTACTGGATGCATGCTCCAACGCCTGACATATGTGGCAAATGTGGCAAAGAGACTCGACGCTAGTGTTTAAAGATGCAGCCAAATGAGCTCAATACAAAGAGCGTAATAGAAAGCTTGCAGCGCTGGCCATTTGCCTGTACACACTTGCAAGCTTCATGCCCCTGGCAAAAGGGCAGGCCTGCATGTGGCAGCACTTGGTGCTTGCACATAATAAGTGGGGGAAAATTGCAAGCAGAAGTGAGCACTTGCTGAGCTTTGCCTTTCTTTCTAGCAATCACTGCCCCTTAATGCCTGGAGCCCACGTTGAAGCAACTCCAGGATAAACCAAAACATCCTGAACTTGTCTTATTTCGCAGAGGAGGTGAGAATCCCCATTCAAAACTTGTCAATATAACTGCACAGACGGTGAGCTCAGGATCGTAGATTGAAGCTAGAACAAAGAATGTGGATGAGTGTAATAACTTTGTCTTAAAGGTTATCCTCATGGCACAGAGCCGTCAAAGGGCATGAAAAAGAGAAACAAGAATTGGAAACGGAGAGCTTCTGGAGCATACAGTGGATTGTGAAAACTCACTTGTACGTAGAAAGGCTTCATCTCCTCTGGTGCTAAGTAATGCTGCACCAAGGTGTCAGATCTGTGACGCAGTGAAAGCAAACTGGGGTCATCAACTTGCTTCACTTGGAGTGATCAACCGCAGGAGCAAGCCAGCGAGCCGGGCGACTGACCTGAAGGTAGGAAGAGGCTTGTATGGACGTATACGCTCATCATGAACCGGAACAACAGGGTCTGGTAGCACACAGCACTCTGGAGGACCGCAAAGATGGATGCCAAAGGGGGGGTCCAGCAACCGGTAGTTTGGCAGAGGCTGGGAAACAAGCGCCAGGACTAGATCCCATGAAAGCACAAAACCGCATCCGGATGCAAAGGGCGGGTAGAAATCAAAGGGCCACTGCGTGCAGGTGGGTCATTGCGCAAGTTGGGCTGCAATAAACTCCTTGCAACCTTGAGTGAGGAGGGTATTGCCGTGGCATTAGCAAAGCCACCCAGTCCTGTAGCCCAGCAACTGTGACAAGGAATAGGCTGGATACACATGCACATGGAATGTGTTTAGAGCTGAAGCATGACCCAGTAAGAAACTGCACCTAGGCAAGAGCTTTTGCAGTCATTTAAATTAAGGGCAGGTGAATGCAAATGAGCGACCTTCACAAGTGTTACAATGGCTTTCTCAGCACATTGAAATTGAAGGATTTAGTGCAACCTGTGCAGAACATCCTATAATGCGTATATCACAGGTGATGAAGCTGGGTAGGTGCTCTCATCTTCATCACCTGAGACTCTGGCATGTGCGACTTGTTTGATGGGTTTCGGATGGGATGTGTCTTTCTGTTTCCACAACCATCCCAAATGTAGCCGTAGTAAAAGCGCTGCTGGGGCCAGTTCTCCACCTTGCAATGCAAGCAGACAAAGGGGAAAATGGTATACAAAAGTGATTGATGGTAGTTGCAAGCAAGCAAGGCAGAGGGCCAAGCATCGAAAGCTGAATGCATGAGACAGGAGAAATTGTCAAATTGCATCCTCCTGTAGCCTACAAGGGCCGAGGTTGCATGTGCATGCATTGCGTACCTCATGCACGAGCAAGTCCAACCGGACAAAAGAATCATCATCCACGTGCATCACAAACGACGGCACACGGGAGCCAGTGCGCTGCTCTGCCTGGCTGCGCAAGAACACCAAGGCCTAAGCGCAAGTGTAGTGGCAAGAACAAATAAAACCTGTGGTAGTAAGAATGAGGCCTACATGTGACTTGGCAAGGGCCGCCAGGATGAACGCCTCAAAAGAAGGACGATGGATCAGTAGATGGTGGGAGGCGAAAAAGAGTGAACACGTGTTGATGAGGTCAGAGCCTAGAAGGCAGGCAAGGGACTCCAGGCAATGACTTCAAATGAAAGGCACTACTAGACATTAAGAAACTTTTGTGCAGGCAAAAAAAAAGAAGAAAAAGGCTACACATGCCATTATTAGCTCCATGTTCTAAGGGGAAAACACTAAACTTCACTAACGAGTGCCCCAGATTTGATTTAAATCTAGGACCTCCTGTGCTTGCAGCACACTGCACCACGCAGGAGTGCGCAGGCACTAGTAGAAGAGTCCCAGGCAAATGTATGCAGGCACTAGCAGGTCCTTGGTTGGAAGGCAGGTCCTAGCCAGGTCGATAGGTCCTAGGATAAGGTTCCTTGGTAGAAGTGCGCAAGCACTAGCACAACCAACTGTAGGACGCTGCCAGACTTGGTCAGCTAGATCACATGCAAGGTGGAGAAGGCTGGGCAGGGATGTTCTGTGCAGCAAGCCTCGCATTTTATCAAATTAAAATTTCACACGCATTTTATCACATTTCCAAATTGCTGTTTGTGCAACTTTACTCCTTGGTTGATGAAGTTCAGCCTGCTAATTCCTCTTGAAGGTCACTTGGAGTCCGCTTGAAGGTAGAATGGACCAATGAGGTCCCTTTTGCTTCATTTCGTGCTGTTGCGTGAACTTTCAAAAAGGTGTAAAGGTGAGGAAAGGCTGAAAGGGTGGCTAAAAGCTCCCTCAAGGCTTGCTGGCCCACTCTCCAGGCCAGCCTATTTATGACCACTTGTGCGATTGAACAATTCAAAGGCCTCGAGCTTTAAACGCATCTCATCACATATTTCAAGTTTTAAACCATCAAACTGAACGTCCCTGGTGCTAAGAGTACAAAACACCAAGAGAAGCTTTAGATTGAGCTCCCTAAAAGCAACTCACCCTTGATTTGAGCGAGTGGGCAGTCCAAAAGGGCTATAATTAGACTTCAGGGAGTGTCAAGAAGAAGGTTAAGAACGTCTGGGTGGCGTTCCAAAGTGAAGACAATTCAAATTGTCTACATGAGATCGTGATCCGTGGTATTTTTGCTGGCTTTGACCCCCAAGACCACAGACCTCCCATATGTTAATCATTTGGCTGCACACCATGCTTGCTTACCATCGCAAGTAGCCCTGTCATGGCGTTGGATCCAGGAAAGAGACAAGCAGATAACTTCAGGTTTCTGGGCTTAGAGCTTTAAGAACTATTAAAGTTTTTCCTGACTGTCGATGCCCTGAAATCTGAGGTGGTCTGCTTCAAGTCTTGAACAGACAATGCATCGCCTGACAAAAACTTGCTTCCGGCACATTTAATACCTGGCACGTTAGGGTTTTCATACCAACCATCTTCAAAATGATTATCGCCATTGAGGATAACTGAAAAGTTGGCTTGTGTGTGGGGGTGCTCTGTGTGGCTCAGAGGCTGTTTTGCACCCATTTGGCAGGAAAAAAGGTGGATTCTTTAAACTTGCTCAACATTATCAGCGCCCCCGGACTTACAAGTTGCTCTTGGGCTGTCTAACCATGCTGCAATGTCCGAATTTGCGAAAGGGCACTGGTGGAGCATGGGGGCGGGGGACATCCTAGGATTGGTAAGGGATGCACAGAAGGAGCGCCCTGCGTCAGCTTGCCCACGCTGCAAGCTGCGTCCCCCATTTGGCATTGAGGGTGGGGGGACAAGCATGCTTCTTCTAGAATTTAAATGAGGTCAATCGGTGGTCTGGATGGATACTGGCAACACTGATTTGTAAGGTTTCTCTGGCGTTTTCTGTGCGTTTTTGCTCTTTCTATTCTCCAGGTACACCCTGCAGAGCTGAAACCTGTCCAGCTTTGCAATGAAGACTGGGGGAGCAATACTGCTTCTAACAAAACTTGAATGAGGTGAATTGGTGGCCTGGCTGGAAATCGCACACTGATTCGTAAGCTCCTCATTTGTGCTTTTTTTGCCTTCAGCTCGCCCCTGCCATGCTTGGAAACCCGGTCAGCTTGGCAACAGAGGCTAAAGGTGCACCAGAGAATTTTTCAAATTTGAGAGGTCCCGGATTGGTACAGCGGCTGAGGAATGGCACCTGTTTTAGTACAGTTCCAATACCACACTCTTTTTTTCCCATTCCAGCAGGCCACACACTGAGCCCCACAGCAAACCCTTAGCACCTGCTTGCAGAGCTTGTGATCAGCTGTCCAACGCACTTTTCAGATCCTGACATGATGCAGGAATGGGCAAATCATGTGGTTACAATATTTCTGACACGCATTTGCCTATGGTCTGTTTGTGGGCAATGGGACGACCAGACCTAAGTCAGCAGCTTGTAGACATCTTGACGCCTGAAGTATTGGAGACAAATTTCTTTCCCTCTTATCCGCGAGAGCTCAACAGCAATAGCTTTTTTAAACATGACTGGTGCGCTCTTCCAACCAGAAATGCTCATGTTCCCTTTTCTTCTTACATGCAAAATCAATCCCTTTCCCTGGAGTGCAGCTATTTCAAACATGGAATGCTGATATTTCTCTCACCTGTGAGTAATGTGATCCAAATTATAAAGTTCAGGATGAAAAGCATGCTCTTTTTAAGTTTGCACATCCTGCTTTCCTCTGCAGAGGTATGCCTCTTTTATCCCAGGCCTTTTTCCTCCTCTCTATAACTCCTCGTCCCAGGCGGCTCTCTACTTGTCTTCCATTCACCATGTTCAGTCCTTTGATATGTTCTTTGACCAAAACAACAAATAACTATGTCCTTCTTACATGAACTCCTCTTGTTTCCTGAACAGGCTAGGAGTCAGTTGTTTTGACTGGAGGCCTTTTGCTTGTAAATGCACCTGCACAGTGCCAGCCACTCCTTGCATTCTGTGAACTTGCTTGCTGCATGTTGTTTTACCTTGTTACAGAGGTGCCATTACTTGCCTGTGTTTTGGGCCACAGATCAATACACACTTGCCTTGTTCCAGAGCTGGTCGTAGCCTTCAGGGGCATCCACAAGGGTCATGTCGCCAGATTGCTCCTGCACAGACAAGCACCAAGAGAAAACAGGGAGATGAAGTGTTGGACAGGAGGAAAGAGGGAGCTGTGGGCAGACAGCTGTGTGTGCAGAGAGCAGGCCTGGTGACGCCAGCTGTGCTTGTAGTAAAATTGTTTGGCTAGTCTTTTATTTGGCACATTGCACGGTGTCAATTTGCGCTTCGTCTTCTTGAGTGAGTTGGTAAATGGTGCGCTTAGCACATTTCCCCTCCTGCAATTCGCATTATCCACTCCACGCTCTTCTATCCCAGACTCCAACCATACAGCAGGGCACCTGACACGTCCAGTGATGCACAAGGCTTCACAAAAGGGAGGAGGGTGGGAAGTTTCACTCTCTTCCGCATTTCTCTCTGTTGATCAGCCCGTTTCCCAACCGCATGAGCCTCTCACATCAGTTTGCACTGCTGGTCTTCTTTGCTTTGCAGCTTTTGTTGTCACTTGGCAAGTGTGTCAAAAGGTGGAGGCTTCACAGGTGAGGGCCCCTCAACCGCGCATACCCAGGGTTATCCCTTAATCATGCACACATCCCATGGCCATGTGTGCTGCACACAGCTTACACGCACAGGAGAAAGCAGGATATGGAGGGTGTTAGTCTGGCAAGCCACCAATGCCATACACAAACACCAGATATTCCACATTTTCTTGGACAAAATATAAAGCATAGTTGCAGAGGGGGTCAGCTAAGCATGCACCCAAATATGCTCCTTTTTTGCATTTTAAGTGTCCACTTACGGCCACTTTATCTGATTGGGACAATTTTAGCTCTTAAGTGTTGCTGGTGTTACAAGATACCAGAGCATATGCTCAGATTTTTGTAAATTGCCATGCGTGCTTAGATAGACTGGGTTAAAGCTCACGTGTTGCACGTAAACCCTAATTCGGTGCCTTTTATGAAAAAAAAACTGCTGAAATCGCCACATAACACCAACCACTGGGTTTTTTCACTCCTTTTTTTGCAATGATATTCTTTTGTTACAAGGACCCAAACTCATTAAAAATTCACCCAATTTGGTGCAGTGGGTGGTCAGATGTAGAGTTTTGGTGGTCAAAAGTAGGGTTCACACCGCGGCTAAGTAGGCATGTCCTCCCTAACTGGGGAACTCGAAACCTTAGTGTTGCACAAGCTCATGAAACTGGCTACCAGAGGATCCCCAGTTGGGAAGAACCTATGCAAAGGAGCATGCAAAAAGTGGCTGATTTCTGGCCTCAGCTCACCCCCTCTGACATATTTGTGGTATGTGGAATTAGCCAATCCTAATCGTGGGCTGTAATCTTTTAAACCGCTGCTGGCCAGCTTCTCGCTTCCCCGTGGCAACCAGAGAAAGGCCATAGGCGTGCAGGATTGGTGCAGTATGGCTAAGCAGTACATAGGAGGCACGGACAGCATGCAAGAAAGGCTTCTCGAGGGGATTAATGCACCAAACGAGGATCCAATAGGTTGGCCTGGCACAGAGTACAAGAAGTTGCCGCAGGTCTCTTTGACAAATAGTTTCACTCACGACTTTCCCTGCAGACATAATCATCTGCCCCAGAGGTGTGCTGAATAAGGATGTGCTTTACACTGCGCAAGAGTCGAATTTGAGGGAATTTCTAGAAAAGCAGTGCCATTCAGGCTGAGCGATCCACCATACTGGCTAGCGTGCTAAAAACACTCAGTGTGCACATTTTACAGTAAGTGCACGCAGGATGCAAATTATAGAGTAAAGGTCATACACAGGGAAACAATTGAAAACATGTATGTTTGTGTGTGTGTGCGCGTGTACGTGCATGTGTGCGTGCGTGCGTGCGTGTGTGTGTGTGTGTGCGCGCGCGTGTGTGTGTGTGTGTGTGTGTGTGTGTGTGTGTGTGTGTGTGTGTGTGTGTGTGTGTGTGTGTGTGTGTGTGTGTGTGTGTGTGTGTGTGTGTGTGTGTGTGTGTGTGTGTGTGTGTGTGTGTGCGCGCGCGCACGTGCGCGTGTGTGCGTGTGTGCGTGTGTGTGCGTGTGTGTGTGTGTGCTTGCGTGTGTGTGTGTGTGTGTGTGTGTGTGTGTGTGTGTGTGCGCGCGCGTGTGCGTGTGTATTCCACTCACTGCCTCTTCCTCAAGCTCTCTGCATCTGCTCGCCAAGAAGGTAATCTCCACATCCCCATGCATGCCATGCTCCTGCAAATATCTCATCCAAGTGTTCCTCACTGCCCGCCTTCTGGGCACATTTGTAGAGGAGGTGCTAATGAAGATCAGTAGCTGAGGCATTTTTATCTGATTTAAATATTATTATTTTTAAAATTACTTAAAACATGCAAATCCAATCCCTTCTTGCCTTGATAAGTCTAATCCCGACAAAAATCCATTCAGCTTTTTATGACTGAACACATACGGAATTTGCAGGTAAAATAAAACTTGAAACCATGATCGCAACATTTGGGTTGTGTGCTGAAGCAAGCCACGTGGGAATAAGGCGCCAAATGACCACCACAACAAATGCACCCTTGAAAAGCCAATTACAGTAGCTTTACCTATAGGTCACCTAGGTTATGCCTTAGGTGGCTTAGGTGACTCGTAGTTTTAGGGTTTAGGGTAGGTTTAGGTTAGGGTTTAGGGTAGGGTTAGGTTAGGGTTAGGGATAGGGTTAGGGGGTTAGGGGCCAAAATTATGAGCCACCTAAGCCACCTAAGGCATAACCTAGGTGACCTATGGCTATAACGACTATTTCTCTGAAAAACCGCTAATAAACTCACTTAGCTGGATTTGCGACGTGTACATTGAACAAGTTATAACCCGCGCTCAGTGCGCTTTCCACGCGCTTTTATAAAAGCGCGTGGAAAGCTCGTGGAAAGCGCTGTGAAAGCGCCGTAAAAGCGCAGTCTCGTGGGGACAGTGTTACACCTTGAGGCTCAGGCAGCAGGTTGCAATAACAAGAGCAAAACAAACATTGCTTTGATTTGTCAGCAGGCCTATATCTTCAGTGAAGAGCTAAATATGCTTGAGTTAGACTGACCGGTTATTACATGCAAAAGCTCTCTGCCAATTTTGTGCAGTACATGCAGCTGCAAAAGCCTGCAGGAAAGTGCAGAAAAATTTCAGTTTTAGACACGTTGTTGAAAGAGAAGAAAAGAAAATTTGCGTAGGCAGTGAACACTTCCCACGTCGACTAAGGAAAGGAAGCCACATTGGTTCAAAGACCACAAGACCACCTCACCACAAAAATCCAGACTGAGAGAAGCACGGCAGGCAGAGAAAGAAGACTGGTCCAGCAACGAGAAAGAGAGCAAAATGCTAGCGGAAAGACTGGAGTTCATTTAAGGTCAAACGCCTTCAAGGACTTAAGGATAAACGGCTGACTGCTAGCATATCCATAAAAAGGACTCCTCGGAGTCCGTGGAAGGGTTCAGTTATTTGTTGATTTAATTTGTTGATTTAATCAGATTCTATGTAAAAAAAAGTGAACAAGAAAAAGGGTTGTAAATGGTGAATGGGAAGGAAAGAAAAGGAAGAGGCACATAGCTGGACCTGCAAAAGAGGGCAACTTAGCTGAAGCAAAAAGATGCCTGTAGCCAAGCCAAGCCAGCCTGAAATGTGTATGTTAACTGGAAAGGAAAATTTCAAAGCCTTATGTTAAGATCTGGTGTGCCACTTTGCTAAATCCGCCTACAAGGGCAGCTGAGCGGAAGCGCTGAAGCCTGTAATCAGACCTTGGCCAAAACAAACAAATTTCAACTTATAAAAGTTGGACTAAAAAAAAGTAAGATCATGTTTTTTGCAATCTGGTTTTTGATGAAATAGCAAGAGCAACTGGTTGGACATGCCCACTGGCAGCAGCTGGCTGCTGAGCACAAAGAAAGAACAGAAAACTATGGAGGCAGAAAAATTCTCCCTAGAGGCACACTGGCTCAAAAGAGCCGCGTGTCCCCTCCACCACTATGCTACAAAACAGCAAGTTCCAATGAGAATGAGGAGGGTTACTGGGAGTCAGGTCACCCATGCATGTTAGGAGTTCTTGCCCCGCTGAAACCAGCCAATTCTGAATATGCAGGACCTTTCACTGTACCTATCTGAGCCACCCTGCATACTCAGTTTGTGCTGGGGGGTGCCCATGGTGTGGGGCCAGAAAGCAGGGTCTGGGCAGTATGACCAGTAGGGGTCCTCAAGAAGGCGCCCCCTGGCTTGCCTGACCAGCAGCGATGGTTAGTCACTTCACCAAGAGCATATTTTGGGGGGTCCAAGGGGCTGGGGCAGAGGTGCAGAAAATCGCCCAGTTTTGGCAGGGAACAGCTGAAACTTATGCGAAAGGCACAGGTCTGTGCACGGTTTGGTGAGCCGACTTTTGCGCCCGCCTGCGGTTCCCCTGGAGTAAGAACTTGATAAGAAATGAAGTGTGTATTTCATTTATTAAGTTGCTGATGTCAGATGACAGGGGCTTGCAGTGACACTCGAGTCCATATACGGACTGTATATCAACTATACATGGTCTATATAGCCTTGATAACTTCCAGCTTTGACCAGGCCCCAGGAGCGTGCACACCCACGCCTGGGCCACCAAATTCGGCAGGGCAAACAGGAAGTAACATACTAAGCAAGACCTCATACTCAGATTGTGTCCAGATGCTGCGCTTGCCTGATTCCAGTTTTACACCATTTTTACCTGGCTGGTACGCTCATGCTCTTGGGACCAATTACACCCCGCCCCCCCCCCCCCCCTTTTCACTTCAATGGATCAGGCTTAACTCACTTTTGGCCTAAAATGCCCAATTTGGCCTAGAATGCCTCAGAAAGTGCCCCTGGCTCACGTGCAAAATCTTATCCTCACTTTTTTTAATGCAGAATTGCCTTGCTTCCTTGCTAAGGAGTACTCGGCATACTCAGTTTGCTTGAATTCTTGAGGGGCAAGAACTCCTCATGCATAGCATGGCTGGGGTGACTGAAAGCACCCAGTTCCAGGACCTGGCTGTGAGAAGCATCATTGTTTTCAATAGCACGCCTAGTGGTAACAAGCTCGTTGGCATACTAAACAAAATGGGCAGTTTGCGAGCAAGTTTAGTGACATGTTGGTGGTCCAGTCCCAGTTGGTTCAAACTGGTTAAGGGTATGATCAGCACAATTATCTTAAGTAACTTTGAAAGTCTGACCTTAATTAGCTGAACCAAAGATGCAGATACATAACTTATGTATCTTGAAGCCTTACCGTGGAGCCAGGTGCTGCCAGAGAGACCTTAATTAGCTAAACCAACTTATATTTCCTGCTTATCCCCTGTCAAAGGAGGGCTCACGGCTCTTCCAGCTGATTTGTCAAGGTGTCCATCATTGATGTAGGGAGTGCTTTCTCTGCCTGCATAGATTTTCTATACTTATATTCTTTCATTTTCTTCAGCTGACGCTTTCCTTAATGCATGCAATTGTCTTTTCTTCCCTCTCTTTTAGTGCAGTCTTTGCACTAATGTGGCCCCCATTCCTTAATTGATGTGGGGAGTGTTCACTGCCTATGTAAAGTTTTTGTTTGGTTTGGTGCTGAGACTCATTGAGGTCAAAGTCAAGATTGGTTACAGGCACCAGGGAGAGGTAACTCACGGCTCTTCTGAGCCAATGTGTCTCCTTTTCCTTAATTCATGTAGGAAGAGTTTTCTCCGCCTACATAATTGTTCTTTTTCTTTCAGGCGCCTATATGCTTCAGCTAAACTGCCCTTGTAGGCAGGTGCAGCTAGGAGAACAATTCCTTTTTGTTATCGAAGTCAAAGCTTGGTACCCTGCATTAATATGGATCAGGGATGCCCTCCAGGATATGCCTGATGCCTTGTGCTTGATAAAGGATATCATCTCGCTGTCATTTATCATCTATCATATGCGAAACTTGGCTTCATTATGGCTTGTCAAAATTAGCTAACCTAAACCGAAACCAACATCTTCTCAAGTGAAGTGGAGAGCTAAACCACCTACACCGTGAAAGAATGATCCCACTAGAATTAAAGCAGGTGTCGAATGTTCACTTGAGGCAAACGCCTTTGAGGGCCCAACACACTGGTGATGTGCCTGGTCAATGTTGCGCTGGAACGTACCCACCGCTAAATGAGAAACCCATCCTCCCCAGATCCAAAATGGCAGCCCTAAGTGCCCTGGATCTTCTCCGTGCAGCATCAGAGATTGCCTGCAATCGGCAGATATCATAAAAGGAGCGCATTAGGTTCAATGTTGACTGTCTTGCGCAGATTGTTGAAGCAGGCAAAGACGAGAGATGCCTTTGCAAGCGGATTTGGGCCTGTCCTCCCGACCTGATGCACTCAAATTCAGGTTGTTTAGATAACCATTGTGTTGGGATCCTTGTCCTAATCCAACACCCACACAACCAGCAGGGAGCTGCTTGTTCAAGCACTTGTTGCATACTAATCAGATCTGAGCTAGAGCTCCATCCTGCATCAAACGCACGGACCTGAGCAA
>OU611751.1:6013133-6160758 GCA_914767535.2 Dunaliella primolecta | reverse complement strand
CGCACACACACACAATGCACGCACACACGCACGCACGCACACATGTGCACGCGCGCGCACACACACACACAGACACACACACATACGTGTGTACACAGACATACGCACACACACGCACACACGAACATACGCACACACGCACACATGCACACCACGCATGCACGCACACACACGCGTTAACACACATACACACGCACGCACGCACTCACACACATGCACACACGTACACACGCACACACCAAGCACGCACGCACACACGCACGCACGCGCGCGCACAAACACACACATACATGCACGCAGACGCACACACACATACACCATGCACACAAGTACGCATGCACGCACACACACACACATACACACACAAACACACGTGCACACACACATACACTCACAAATACATACTCTTGGACGCTGTACACGTCCCACATGAAGAGTTTGTATAGTGCGAGCAGGCCCTGTTTTATTATTGCACCCGCTTTGTCACAATGCTGCTCTGCTCTTTGCATCACAACTTGCCTTGTGTTGTTTGTGACACTTGTAATTTTGAGCAGTTCCCATTCCTTGAGCACCCCTGGCCTGATCTAATCTCTTCTCAATTCAACTACTTTCCAGGAAGAAGGCACCAGCTGCCGCTGCACCAGCTTCCCTGCCGACCACCTCCGCACAGCAAAACGCCGTAGCTGAGGTCCAAGCTCAGGCTGGCGCTCCCAATGCTTCTTCCCCTAGCCTTGAGCCAATGGAGGGAGAGGTCTGGTACTTGGCATTTGGCTCAAACATGAGCCCAAAGGTGAGCCTCCAGCTCAATTGCTGTGTTGGGGTTGATCTGTATGATCAATCGACTTCTGTTCTCAAGTAGTGATAGATGCCAGAAACAGTGGCACACTAGCTCCTTTCTTGAGCTAACTGCCTTTGTCAGATTTCCCTGCTTGCAAAATGCAAAAGGACAGGCTCTTTGTGTGTATTTTGTGCGTGTGTATGCCTTGATGCTAAAAAGGATAATGCATATATGTGTGCGTATGTGTTTGTATACATGTGTGTGTGTATGTGCGTGATTTCATGTTATGCACGTGTTTCTCTCCTTCTGCAAATTTGGGCAAGTGTTATTTTGTGAACTCTCACCTACCTTGTTTGCAGGTGCTGACTGGCCGCCGCAATGTCAAGCCTATGTCCTCATTGACTTGCACAGTTCCTGGGTAAGCCAGTGCTTGCTTATGGTTGGAGAATGAGATTCTCGTGGCAAGAATTTGTTCAACAGGAACTTCCTTGCGTACAATGAGGCGCAGGGTCAGGACAGGCAGCCATTGCGGTCTGTGTCAGAGTCAAGTAAGCAAATTGCCTTTTCAGTCAAAACAGCTGATTGCTAGCCCGGTGTCAGTTTAAAGCGGGGCCTGCTTGACACAGAGGAGGGCATCTACCTGTGCCAAGGATGAAAGGTCCGGCAAGGTATTGGGTATGAACGGAGGAAGGTTTCACTCAAATAAGCCCTCAGGGCCCCTGCAAGACAAGCACTTGCTGTCATAGCCGTCCTCATCATGCAAAAGGTGGGATGTGCTTACCAGTTTGTGCTGCTGGGCAAACAAGCGCTACACGCTACATGATTGCTATTATACCACGTCCTTTTTCCATGATAACTGATAGCAATTAAGCTCGGAAGTTTCCACCTCTCTACAGACAGGGTGACTCTGATTGTGGGATTTGTTTGGCACTTGCGCATGTCAGCCTGTACTGCAGGGTGGCCGAAGTGATTACATTATTACTTCTTTTTGTAAAATGTTTTTACTACCGTGCAGAAATGGACTCATCGCGCACCCCCCAAAAAATTGTAGTTTTGCAACAACGCGTCATCAGCGCAGCTTACATTTTTTTTCAAAACCGCGCATGGGCATTCTTTACCACTCATACCCTGCGCTGTCCGAAATGCTAATATTATTATTGCGCATCCTTGAAAAGAAAGTGAATGTAACCAGCCAAGGTGCGTCTTATTTAAATACTGTGTTACAATTGTTTTCCAGTCCCTGCCCTTTACTTGTTCATTTGCATTTTTATATCCGATTAATGAATCAGATGATGCATGTGTGTAATCTAAAATATAAAAAGCCAAGTAGGTAGGTAGGGGGGCGCGTTATCTTCAAAAGCACGGCATTGCTTTGGCTGATGCGGAAAGACAGTGACGTTACATTCTTGATATTGAAAGGAATGAAATCTTACCAATTAACGGATCGTTGATGTACTGAACGAATTGCTTCGTGCACGTTCTTGTACTTGCTGCTCTTTACTAGCTGATAAAAAAGTATGTAATTTTAGTAGTCCTTTTCATTTGTACGAGAATTGTGGGGCTCAGCGGATGCCTTTATATGAAGCTGCATTTTTTCCTGCACGTTCTTGTTCCCGCTAGTAAGTGAAGGCCTTCCATATAACGCGTTACCATTGTTTTTATAATTTGGAAGCGATTTGGGTTAGGTCGAAAAAGTGTGACAAAAAGAGTAGACTAGTGTTCCTGGCTAAGGTCGGCGCCTTATGCTGTGCATGCTGCGCTTCCCGAATGCTGTTTAAAATCCCGGCACCTTGGAATAAATATATATGTTTTACATGCACGCAGTCAACGCGCAGAGCAAACAATGATATTTATGCGCAGTGACTTAATTTTTACACGGCATTACTGCAGGAGCATAAAACAAAGTCCCAGGACGTCATGTCAACATCCTGGATGGGACCCCAAGACCCACCCACCCACCCCAAAACCCACCTTCTAGTGCACCTGTACAAACAATAAGGGTGTCAATCTGGTGATACTGGATAGTTCTGGTGATACAGGACCGCTTACACAGCGGAACAGTACTGCTGTTGCTCCTTCAATTCTCCATCCATCTGCATATTTACCACACTGGAAATGTAAGTTGCAGCAGAATTATGGGGCAAAAATTGAGCAGGGGATGCCCATGCATACCTGCCCTGCCAGGCATCCACAGCTGGCTTGTGAGTCCACAAACTGCCCTCCTAACTTCACCACTAGGAATAAGACAGTGTGCACTGTATCCTGGAAATCTGCCTGTTTGCTGCATGATCACCTCCACACCCTCTGCGGCCCAACCCCATGCGCATGTGGCACTGACTCTGAGTCACATTCACTGACGTCCCTTTCAACCAATTTGCACCAAAAGGGTGCCAGTTGACAGGACATGAGCTGGGGAATCGTTCTACATATTCAGAAGTACGTAGAAATGGCCCAATAGAATTCTGGAGGAGGGATCCAAAAAATCGACCCCCTCTGACCCACCCACCCCAATTGACCTCCTCTGGTGGGACCCATTCATACCAATTGATAACGCTTAAGCTCATTATTCCGAGTACATTTTTCCTAATTGAATTTGATCATGACGTCCATAAGTTATGCCTTCTGTATGATCCTGATCACTGTGAGCAGTTGTCGTTTGTCTTCAATAACCTTGGCAGGTTCCATCTCTCCGCAACAGAGTGACTCTGTGGTTGGTTGACTTCCTTGACAATTCCAGGACTACTTGTGTGGAACTTTTTAATCGATAATTCCCTCGTGCGGCAACCTGTTTGCTCATTTTCTCATGTTCCTCATCATTCCACCTACTTTTGTGCATCGCCATTTTTCTGACTAATTAAGCAGCTTTATGGAAAAAAAAACTTTTCGCATTGTCACCCAAGTGCGTGCATGCATGTTAAATGATGTGTCGCCTTGTTTACAAATGTGTGGATCCACATCGGCTCTGAACTTGATCTGCAGGTACACCCTTGGCTTCCACTACAAGGGCATACCTTACCTTGAGCCTGGCTTTGCTACCATTGTGCCTCTCACAGCGGAGGCGCAGGAGAAGCACATGCAGGAGCTTGCGGACAAGCAAGCCCAGGCCCTGGACAAGAAGGATGCTGACAATGGCAGCATGTCAGGCATGAAAGATAAGAGTCTGGAGGCTCAGACAGAGGGGAAGCCTCCAGTGGTCAGGCTGAGGGCATCCACACAGGGGCCCTCGAAGCAGGCATCAGGCACTGACGCAGCACAAGACAGCAGGAAAAGGCAGGGGCATAGCCAGGAGCCAAGCGCAAAGCCCTCTGCATTGAAGCACACCCTGCACATTGTGGCTTCTATGCTCACCTTTGTTGCCGCGCGGGACCAGTCAGGGCCTGCGTCCCAAGGTAGGGCCTCTTATGGATTGGACCGAAGTGCTTGTCGTGCTGAGTGCCTGCAGTGTTCTATTTCAAGGAGCTTGTGCGAGGTGCTGATGTTTAGACCCTCCTCTTGCTTAATATACCTTGACAACAGTGCTGATGGGGTTGTGGTGATCATGATGGTCACATTGAGTGTGTTGTTTTAGGGAGGGTAGAAGGAACCTGTGTACGAGCTCTTGGCCCAGAAGTCAGGGAGGGTGCGCATTTGGGTCCCATACTCACTTCCCTGCACCTCTTGCCTGCTGTACAGATATGAGCTGAGGCCTTGAAGGTCAGCCTCTGCATAGCGTGCTGCACTTTTTCAGTGCACTGTTTCCCCTTTCTCTCACTTGACCCTGCATCTCCTGTCTGCTGTGCATTGCGTGGTATCAGCTCAGGCATATGCCGCACATAATTGTAATCTTTCCGCATCCCAAAAGAAATCAATATTTTGTGAGTCCTGCCTTAATCCGCCACTTCAAGATGTTTTTTGGTTTCACGTGTGTTCACGCAGGGGCAATCAACCCTCTATTTGCCCTGGAATTTAAGATTTGTGGAGTACAATTGCATGTGCAAGCTGCCTGCAGCAATGTAGCTGCAGCAGTGTAGCAGCAAGGTAGCTTCACTGCTCCTGCATGGGAGGTGTTTAAGACACACAATCCCATACTCTCAGAAGCTGGAGCTACTGTTCAAAAGCGCATGCAATCCAGCCGCACGCACTGCTTTCTTGCACAATGATGCACTTGAAAAGGAACATTGTTTTTCTAAAATGCTTGAGGTCCTTCTGCATTCTCTGCTTCTTCATTTGACCGGCATAAACATCTTCTACACTCAGCAAGAAAGCCTGCATTTATGCTCCGCATCTGTGCGTTCCTGCTCAATTAGCAGCTTGGACTGACTGGCCTCTGCCTTCTGCTGCTGCTGCTGCTGCTGCTACTGCTGCTGCTGCTCTTCAAGGATTTCAGAAAGCTTCTCATCCCCAGCTGTGGGCAACCCTCCGGCTCTTTAGGACCTTTATTTCCGCTCCCATCAGATACCTTCCAAATGATTATATTTCATTTTCATGCACATTCTCGCTTGCTTGAAAATAGTCATTTTTCGGTATCTGCAGTCATCCCGCAAAAAATAGGTTTTCCTGGGATATTGCATTTTACTTATGAGACGGTCAGCCTTGCATGGCGTGTTGCGCCTCTTCAATGCGCTACTGCCCATTCCTCCTGCTTGACCCTGCAACTCCTGTCTGCTGTGCAGGTACCAGCTCAGGCATATACGGTCAGCCCTTGCATGGCGTGTTGCACCTCATCAAACGTGAGGAATGGGAGGCAGTGCAGCAAAGCGAGGGTGTGGGAAATCCAAAGTCAGGGTGAGTTGTGCAGCTGGCCTGGATATGATGTCCAAGTTGGACCGAGATATTCCTTTGTACTGCACAGCAATCATGCATCAATGAGTCGTTGACACTTGCAAGGCTAACTGGATAGTCAGCAATACCCCAACATGGCAACACCCTATTGGGATATACACTTCATGAGATCTCAAATTTTAAAACATTGTTCTAAGCCCAGAGAGCTTATAATAGGTGCAATCGGAGGCTTCAAGCTGCAGACATGTGCTGTGGGATAGCTATGATAGAAGCCTGAGCAATTGCAAACAGGGGTTCAAAGCAGATATGAACCTGTGCTCTCTTTCAAAGACTGCTTATCCCTCTTTTGTTGATTGCCCTCAGGTACCAGGTCGTGCAAGTCAAGTGCCGGCTTTATGATGGGGAGTGGGTGACGGCTGAAACGCTGATGGCTGCGCCCAGCAACTTGGGGGATCCCCATGCTGTACTACCCTCCCGCCGCTATGTCCGTATCCTGCAAGAAGGTGTGGTGAACTCATGTGGGGGCTTTTGGCAGGGGAACGTCCAAAAAAATCAGTTGAAAAGAAGGAAGAAGAAAAGAAAAATTGCGTTGGCGATGAAAACACTCCCCCCATCAAAAAAGGAAAAGAGCATACCTAGGGCTGAGGCACTGTGTACCCCCTCTGCCAAGCGAAGAAGAAGAATAGTTCAATGGGGATCAGGATGGTTGCAAGCAATACCCCATGTCTGACCTTGTTGACAAGAGTTAAAAGGGGTCTTTTCATGAGTGCATCTAGTGCAGAAACAATTTAGGCGTACTGGGCAGCATGAGCATGAAGCTTCAGAGCAAACTTAGTGACTTTGTGAGTGTCAAGGTCAAGTTTTGGCAGGAGGTGACAGAGGTTGCGGTGCTGCTGCTTGGAGGCCTTAAGCTGATCCATGGGCCTGGTATCCTCACAGTATTTGACCTCCACGAGATGGACATGCCTCTGTTCTGGAAGGAGTTGACTAGGATGACGGGCCTTGGAAGCAGGTAGACTTGCTGTTGCTGGCGTTAATGCTCCCTGTTCCCCCCGTGCCCATTTCTCCTTCTCGAAAGATACTGGGAATTAGTCCTCATCACTCTCCCTGATGGAAGAATTAGTAATGCATCAGGCTGACTAAAAATGAGCCTTTGTTTGTCTGAGAAACCTTGAAGGAGAATAAACTGAGAGAAGGTTATATTTGTTGGGTGTTCAGGGATCTGCAGGTCTGTAATGCAAGGCGATCTAAGCAGCCAATCTCCATGGAGGCAAGGCCTGCTCCAAGAAAAAATTTACTTACTTTTTCTGATACCTGCAACCAGGATTCAGCTAGCAAAGTTGTGGCGCTCAGTTACCATATTTGCAGGGCTAACCAAGTGTGTTTATTCATGCCGTATATCCCACTTTTTTGAAGAGGAATAATGAAATATATCAGAGGGGGGACTTGCACCGGCCCCGTCAACAGGTACATGTTTAATTGGCCGCGGCGTGACCCATACTTTTCACCACAGAATCTCCACACCCGATGAACCATTGCACAAAAATGGGTGATTTTTAGTGATTTGGAACCCTAGAACCAAAAGAATATCATTGCGAAAGAACCCTATGTATTTGGCATGATGAAATGTTGACAACCTGAACAAATGTCATTTAAAGGCGTGCCGCGTTTTTTGCTTCTTGTCAGCGTCAATTTCGATCACAGGTTCTATCTATGCTCTTTTTTAATTTGGAGGCAATGCATTTTTCAGGTTGACCAAGCTTGATGCATGCACAAGACAACTGTGCGCTGGCTGCGTCTTGCCTGGCTTGCAGCCAATGAGATCCTTTGTGAAGCGTGAAGGCTGACATTGTTGCTTTGTCAGGTGCACGGCATCATTGCTTGGACCCTGCCTACTGTGACATGCTTGATGCCCAGCCGAGCTATGACCATTCTCCCCGCGGAAAGCGTGTGGGGTCATGGATCATGTCTGGACTCCTACTGTCATGCACCGTGTGGCTGGTACCCTTGCTAATGCTGCTGGCAACCCTCTCCAGGTATTCAATCCATTTCACGGTCCCATTTTGAAGTGTTATAGGTGAAATTACTCAAATGACAACCGGGCACATGTAAGAATGCTGCTTCATTGCTGGAAACCACAGGTCTGTTTGACAGTGTAAATATATTGTGTTGCTGACATGATCTGTGACAGCATTGAAACCCTGCACAACCTGTCACTGACCAGCGCGTCCTATATCCTACTTGTCGTTTAACCCTTCATGGAATCATGCTCTGCTTAATTTTGTAGGTCCCTCAACTTTTCCCACGTGATTGGGTTTTACCGTGTCTTGATTTTTTACAACATGTGCTGAGTGCAGACAGGCTGCATGTTGCATTCCATTCTCACCATCCAGGGTCCGGAACATCATCATGCTCTTTGTCAAGCAGCGCGTGGTTCCCTATGTGAAGGTCAGGCACCCTCGAACAGCAGCGTTGACCAAGCAAATAACCAACCCCGTGAGTGTGCGGTTCATCCACGTTGTGTCAACCTTGACACATGCACTACATGATTGGGTCCTGAGCCCATTACTGGGCTCTGGCTACTGCTGATCTGTTCCACCTGATAGGGTTGTAAGCTTTTGAAATAGAAGTTTCAGTCAGACAGAAATTGTTGAGCCTGGGTTTCAGTATGCTAAGCATGAAAGGCTTGCAAATCTTTTAAGAGTATGGTGTGTTCTTTGTTGGTGTGTCGATGTTGAGAATTCGGAACCTTGTGAAGCTAGTACCATCATAAGGTAATCTATATAGGTGATTTTTTCGTGACAATTTTTTTCTTCACTTGTTGGTAAAGGAAAGTCATGGTGCTTCAGGCAATGCGTCTTCTTCTTCTCTTCAATGTAGGGCGTGTTCCCAAACCTCCCTAATTTTCTTTTTTTCCTTGGCATTGTCTACAAGTGCCTCATTGATACCTCACTAGACGTGGTCAATGCATGTTTTCTTTTGAACGTGAGGAATAGTGGGTAGGGCCATGGACAATTCAGTGATTTCACCATGTTCAACAATCCGCCGGTCACCATGCGACAAATCCAAGGCATCCTGGCCGATGATTCATGGGCTATAAGGGAAGGGAAGATTATAGCGCTGTATCCGCCTACAAGGGCAGCTGAGCAAAAGCATCGAGACCTGCAACCAGACCTGGCCAAGAAAAAGTTAACTCATAATGAGTTACAATGAGTTACAATGGGGTTTGACCTTCAGCCAGGTAGTTTGGCTGCTCGGTCTGCTCAACTGTTCCAACTGCACAAACAATATCCATGAGATCGGAAATAAAACGATAAGTGTCATTAGTTTGCTTCTGCAAGAAATGAATAGCATCCTCAGAGCTAGCTTGAGAATAGTAGAAAGTGCCTGAATCGTCCAGAAAAATTCTATAAGACGAGGGGAAGTCAGAAAATAACTGTGCATAAGCCCTTCGAAGAGAACACACAGAAGCGCAAGAACAAAGGAACACCGCATGCTTTTCATCTTGGAGTCCTTGTTAACTTATAAACTTGCACAAAAACGAATGCTGTGCTTGTTGTGGCCTGGTGACATGGGCTGCAGTATTCATAACGGGACTCAGAAGAGCCATCACCATCGACAACAGCCCTGGATTCTGTTCACCCTTTCAAAAATCCCCCCAGCATGCAGCAGGTTGCCAACCAGGGCACATCCTCCGGTTCACCTGCAGGTTTGCAGGGGTATAGCTGGAGGGTTCAGGCACGCACTGCAGCATGGCAGGGAGTGAGCTCAGTAGGCCGAGCATGTTAATGAGCAGGCTCAGCATGCAGCAGGGTTGGCAAAAAGGAATCAACTTTACATTGAAAAACTGTTTTTCCGTAGCTTTCAGGTAGTGTGATCTGAATGCTAGTGGTAGGACGGCTTGGGAAGGGAAGGGTTACATAGCTGTACCTGCCTGCCGGTGGTAGGACGGCTTACAAAGGCAAGCATATGGTTACAATGGTTGCAATGGGGTTTGACCTTTAGCCAGGTAGTTTGGCTGCTCGGCCTGCTCAACTGTTCCAACTGCACAAAAAATATCCATGAGTTCAGAAATAAACGATAGATCTCATTAGTTTGCTTCTGCAAGAAATGAGAATTATCCTCAGAGCTAGCTTGAGAACAGAAGAAAGCACCTGATTCGTCCAGGAAAACTCTGTGAGAGGGGAAGTCAGAAAATAACTGTGCAAGAGTTCTTTGAAGAGAACAAACAGAATCGCAAGAATAAAGGAACATGGCTTTTCATCTTGGATTCCTCCTTGGTCACACCTATTACATGCAGATGTGTGCCCCTGCCAAAGTGATGTCTCAACTCTTAGGGTGTGTGCATGTAAATGAAAGCGCCCTATGTTTCTCAGCATGTGCTTGCCTAAATCAAGATGCAAATACCTAGGAACAGAGAAGGGCACGCCATGAACAGACAAGGGTCTCAAAGGAAGAGCCATCCAGTGATGATACTTAGCTCATTTGTTCGTGTGTTCACCATGTTCTGCCAAGGCAGCATTCCACACAACTCGCAGCCTTTTTCTCAAATCAACAACAAAATCCCTCATGACTACGGGTTGCCCAGACTGAACACAATGAGTAAGCGTATTGCACCTGTCTAAGTCCATGCATGCAGCCAAAAACTCAGAGGTCCAACATTTTTGAGAAAGACTGCTCAATTCAACATCTGCTCGCAGTACCTTACTGAGTGTAGTGCTGTTGCTGCATAGTGAAGCATTGTAAAACCTAACTGCTGCATGGAACCAATAAAACTGTAGAGGTTCATGTCCACATTCCCGCAGGACAGACCAATGCGCTTTACCCCAAGGACACGCTTCAATAAGCACAGGTGCACTGTTTGCGAAGGATTGTTCATTTCAGCTCCTTCTTTCATACATCTAGTGACCAAAATTTGGCAAGCATACATGCTAGCAGGGAGAGCATGTGTTTTAGTCAGCCAGGGCATGGTATGTGGCCTGTCCGTCAGATGGTGCTCAGATGCAAGTTGCCTAATCCAAGCATATGACACAAGAAAGAAGGAAAAGGAGGGACAGGAAAGCTACGTGGACAGCATAACCACTCCCCACAAGTTAAAGAAAAGGGATGCACACTGGCTTCAAGAGCCGCGAGTCTACTTCACAAAGCCATCCAGCTGAAGGTCCACCATTCAAGGAATTGTTAATCACCGTGATGATCACTGTGACGCTTTCCTCCAGGGTGTGTGCGGGGTTCAGGATGCCTGGGCTTGACCAGCTGCTCTGAGGACCTCCATCAGCTTTTCTTTTGATTTTCTAGTGGTGGGGAGTCCTGGTGCTTCAGGCCAATGCGTCTTACGAAAAATTTTCCTTTTTTGGTTGTAGGGAGTTTTCCACTGTCTAAACAGGAATTATTTCCTTATCTTTCCAAGCTGGGGATGAAGCCAAGAATCCAAGGAGCGAGGCCAGCAGAAAGGCCTTGGCTCTTAAGAGAGCTCGGGGGATAGCGCACTGGAGGTTTGAGCCTTACAGCTGATATTTACAGTACTACAAAATCCCTAAGCTGACGAGTCAGATGAAAAGAGTAACGGAAAACATAACATAGAAGCATTTCATGCATGTTAGAACCCACATGTGTGTGTATAGTGTGTGTGTGTGTGTGTGTGTGTGTGTGTGTGTGTGTGTGTGTGTGTGTGTGTGTGTGTGTGTGAGTGTGTGTGTGTGTGTGTGTGTGTGTTTTCACGCGCCCTGCTCAACCTCCTTTTTTTCGTTCAACCCGATTGATCTGAGAAATTAATTATTTGTCAAGACGGAAGTGTCAAATAAAAATCGATTAAGATGTCCCAATCTCCGGTGAGACATTGAACGGCCAACGCGCGCGCGCACACATACACACATACATGCACACGCACACACTTACACACATATGCATGCCTTTTGCTTGCATTATAATGGGTCGTGATGGGCATGCGGGGCAGGCGCTCCTGTCTGTGTAACACTTGCATTGTGTGTGAAGACTTCTGGGCATATTGGACAGATGAAGAAGACTTGTGTGCACGTGAGCACACACACACATACACACACATACACACACACACACACACTTTACACACTTCACACACACACACACACACACACACACACACACACACACACACACACACACACACACACACACACACACACACACACACACACACACACACACACACACACACACACACACACACACACACACACACACACGCGCGCGCACACACACACACACACGCACGCACGCGCACACGCGCACACGCGCACACACACACATACACGCACACACACATACACGCACACACACATACGCATGCGCGCATGTATTCATGCATTCATACATAGCACATACGTTCATTCTTTTCTACACTCATACATGCATGCATAGATAGGGCCTAAATGCTGTGCTTCACACCAAAGAGGATGTGCAATTGTGCCTGCAATTACAAGGCACAACTACCAGTTACTTGACCTCAAATGTGCCGGCTGCATGGTGCACTTGAAATTCGGGTACACTATCGTTTGTACAAAATCAGTCATATGCAGCTGTGGTAAGGTGTCTCCGCATTTTACTTGCTTGCCATAATCCGCATCATACTCATTTCCAGCGCGGATGATGGCAAGTATTTGTTTTCAGAAACTCACTCCACCTAACCCCAGCAATTACAAAGGCTGGTGTGCATATATGCACTACAGTGTCAACTTGCAGACACTCCATGGACTTGTGCTTGCAGGCAAGATCAGCATCGAGATCTCCAGCTCGAAGTGACAGCCCTCCTCGCCGCCCCAAGCGCTCTCCATCAGACAGCCCTCCACGCAGGACAAGGGGCTCCCCATCCGACAGCCCTCCACGCAGGAGGCGATCCCCATCAGACGACCCACCACGCAGGAGGCGCTCCCCTTCAGACGACCCACCACGCAGGAGGCGCTCGCCATCAGATAGCCCACCACGTAGGAGGCGCTCGTACAGCCCTCCTCCTCGAGCCCGCACCTATGGCAGGTAGGTGCAAGGCCGATTGTGGGGTGTGCGAAGGCTCTAAATGCTTCTATTTGTACTTCTTGCCTATGTTGTTCAAGGCAAGCCATGCATGCTGAGATGCCAACTACCTAGGAATGCATGGCTGTTGCTTTCGAGGTATACACTGTGTTAGTAGCAGTGACCAAAATTTTGAAGTCAAAATGCAATTTCACTAAAAGGAAGGAGGATGTGAGCCCCATCAGCATGCTCATGAGCAGGCTTTCCTTCATGCTGCACCCTGTCTTGATGGCCCTCCTGGGTATCAAAGTAAACATTCTGGCCTATTTGCCTTGTTCATTGCAGTGCTTGCATTTGCTGAATGCCTTCTCTTTTCCTTTCTTGCTTTTCCCTTGGACTAGCCATTTTCAGGGCTTGCTCATGTCTGTGTCCCCAACCTGCACATGTGCATTGCATGAAAGGCCGCATTGCATGTCAGGCCGCTTCTGGGCCTTTTCTGTCTCACTGCCTCCGAAAGCTCCAGGTATTCAGGGTAGAAGCTTGCAATGCTTGCCTCTTCTATAGCTTGGCTGTGTTTCACCCTTTCTGTCAGGGCAAGAGCATGGAAGATTTCTGTCGAAACTTGGCCTAGATAACCTAAAGAAACCCTCTAATAGAGGGCCTCTATGTGGGCTTATGTTCATATGACATTTATAAACCTTCACATCTCCTAAATCTAGGCCCCATTGCCTTGAAACTTGTCTTCCACACACCCTGCTTTTGGCCTTGCTCACAATTTCTTGCTGCACTGTTCATGCCTTATGTTTGACAGAATCAAAATAGGTTAAGCGACCAAGGGGCTTGCACGAGATGTGTTGGGTGCACCAATACACGCATTTCTTTTGGTATGGCGGAAATATCTACTAGAAAAAGCGTGAGCCTCTTTCCACACTCCACCTTATCACAGGTCCCGGTCACCACCAGGACGTGCTATGTATGGCCTGCCCCCTCGGCGAGAGCCCCCGAAATACGGGCTTCAGATGTTTGTTGCTGGCTTCAATTTCCTGTGAGTGTGCACTTGGAGTATGTGCTTCACTTTTGTCTGCATGGATTATGGTGATGATGAGCATGCGCTGTCCCAGATCTTTGTGGCATGCCACTGCATTCCTTCCCGGTGCTCCTGGTACGCATGCCCAGGATAACGCAAGCACATACACGCATGCCCCAACTTTCCTCTGTTCGAGGAGCTTCTTGTTTCGGCGCCAGCAATCCAACAGCAATGCAGCCAGATCCTTGGTCCCAGGCATCCCAGTAAGGTTTTGCTCCCATCGCATCTTTGCTGCCTGCTATGGAAGAAATGCATGGTCTGCGTCACCCGTAGCACGATGTCCTCTGGCTCCACTGTTATTTCATTACCGCACTGAGACGTACTCATTACGCACCCTTTTTAAAATATTATTTTTTCACATACGCATCACATACGCACCCCTGACAGAAGGTGTTATTTTCATATACGCATTTACGCAGTGCCAAAAGGGCCTAAGCCCACACAAATCAACCAGCAACCTGATCATCACTGTGGTTTGAGTAGCAACCATATGTTCTCACTCAAAATAAAGATCCTGAGCTGGTGTCTAGCCTAATCCAAAAGGTTCTCCTGAAATCCTACTCCAAGTTCTCTTGGTCCCCTCCACCCTCAGTGCTGCCACTTCCCTCCTCGCTCTCCTCCTCACTGCTGCCCCCCCACCCCCCTCACTCTTACTGCCATCCTCCTCACTGCTGCCACCCCCCTCCTCACTCTCACTGCTGTCCTCATCAGTGCTGGCATTCCCTTCCTTGCTCTCCTCACTGCCCTCCTCTTCCTCTGACTCCTCGCACTCCCTCCCTCTAGTGCGCATGCCCCTTGCTTGTGCGTGCGTGCTTGCTTACACGCTTGCTTGCACCCCTGCCCTTAGCTCTGGAGGAGGAGGGGGATGCTGCTGCTACTGCTGCTCACCGCCTTGCTCACTCATCACTTAAAACATTTTTTTCACTTATTCGCATACATAGATATCCGCACCGCCTCAAATGATAACTTATTAACAGCCGTAGTTATTACCCACAGCCCCAAAAAGCTATTATTGCGTAATGGCATATTTCTCTCTCTAGTGTTTTAACTTAATGGCTCGATTGTTGTTTCAACTTTATGTATGGGGCAGTGTCTTCTATTCAGCTTGTGAAGGCAGGGGGGGACAGCGGTATTTGTGGACAGCTGACCAAAATGGGGTGTAAGCCTGTTTGCTTTTTCCTTGTGCTCCTCGGCAATCAATTTTTAGATTGCGATCAAGCCGCACATGTGTGCAGCTCCACCAATTTAAGAAATGGCTCTCATGCCTACAAACATTGCAGGTCCAGTGAACGAGAGGTGGAGAGGCAATTCAGCAAGTATGGTCGTGTAACCGAGGTGAGGGGGCTTTTACGGGACTGCCTGCCCCTTTATATATAACTGCTTGCAATGGGTCCTTGGATGGACACAAGGAATGAGGCAGGCAGCATGTAGGAAGCTTATTTCCATTGGAGGTACCAAGCTGTTGGTTTCAGGCTGCATTGATCTCTGTGAATTCTGGTTGCCAGGTTACAAGAGTCAAAGATGTCAAAGATGTTTCCCCGCAAGATCTATGATGCAAGATCCTTTGAGAGGTCAAGAATGCTCACCATGATTAAATATACCTGAGCAGAAGGGAGGAATGGTGACGTTATCCAGTTGTTGTCTACACAGTCTGTACGCGAGGTGGAGTTATGCGCAAGGGCCTCAACAGAAGCTTGCTCAATCGAATGTTGTGTTTAACAATTTTTATGGCTTGTGTAGCAGAGGCAGGCATAGGGCCAAAAGGCCTGCTTGGCCCATTCTTATGAAGCCTGAATGTTATAAACCAATCAATTGCCACTTACATATTGAAAAGCAAGCCAGGCAGTTAGCCCTTATTTTAATTTGTCTCCAAGATCCAGGTTCGTTTGAAAGGTAGCACACACTGATCTTATTCATTGCTGCTGCTGTACTCTGGACGTTAGCAAGATTGCTTTTAAGGGTTTCCCTAATCATCCGTCTGTACCGCACTCATAGCAAGACGTAAGTTTGTGCATCAGTAGATGCCTCTCGTGGCCTAGTTGCGCTAGAATGCAGCAGCACAATGCATGCCTGGGTTGGAGAACTTTCATGGGGCTTCTACACAAGGTCTCATCTGTAGTAGCATACAAATGTGCATGCATGTATGTGCCACAGGTACGCATCGTGCGGGATCCAATGGGCAAATCAAAGGGCTTTGGCTTCATTGCCATGGATGATCCTGAGGATGTGCAGCGGGCCATACGTCACATGCATGGGCGAGACTGGGAGGGCCGGCGGCTCAACGTGGAGCTTTGCAGGCAGGTCACACCCTACTGTGGCCAGCTTATAGCTGTGGCCCCTTCAACTAGCGTTTAAAAAGGCCTTGCCACAAAGATTTTGCGGGGGGGGAGGGGGCAGCACCTTGGCCTCATTCACGTTCAGGTGCTTTCGTCACTTGCAGAGCAATCAAAGCCTGTTTTCCGAGGCATGGCTGTAGCCTCAAACCTGGTGTTTGAAATCTTGTTTGCAGGAACCCCAAGTGAGCGGCAGCAGCAGCAGCAGCAACAGCAGCAGCAGCAGGGGTAGCAGCAGTCCAGGAAGCAGCAAGTCTTCGCTCATTGCAATGCAGTAATTATGGCATTCACCTTTGGATGGGGGCCCATACAAACACTCAGGGGCTTGCAGGTCTGCAGTAAGGGGATCTTACGACGGGACCTTACAACTTCCTTGTAAGAACTCCATCATTACTTAAGGTTAGCGAGATCCTGCAGCGGGAGTTCTGATACTTCTTGGTCAGGGCCTTGCAAACCTATGGTCAAGATGCGTGTGAAACTAGCAAAGGTTGCTTGCCTTGCAGCTGCGCAGGGTCTGTTTGCAACCCTACCTAAGGAGTTTAACCATATTGAGTGGACAATTGTGATAGGTTACAGGGACAAACAACGGTGGCTATGAGTGCCTCATGTGCCTGATTTTGTTCTGTGTTGATGCATTGTGAACCGCAGTTGCCTAAAGGAGAGACAATGACAATTGGGACCGATCGTCATGTACCTGTACCTGCCCGATTTTGTACCTGTACCTGCCCGATCCTGTACCTGTACCTGAACCAGCCTAGCGGCTCTCCCCTGAACGTTTGTACCAGGGCGCCCTCTTCTCCATGGAAGCGCACCTTTGACGCTATCTGCAATAGCCTGGCAGAGCAGTTTGCCAATCAATTTCCACTTTTACCATGTTCCTTGTGATGTAAGCTCTTACCCTTGCCACAAGCAATCCCTATGAGGTTATGCTGCACCTCCTTTAATTGCATATCTCCTTCTGCCAGCCATCCATTTTACAACAATAGTCTTCTGAACATGGGCAGCAAAATAAAGAAAGAAGGCTATTCACCGTCTAGTAGCCAAGCACGGAGGCCGTACATTTTTTCAGCATCTACTATATCTGGATTAGTCCGGACTAGTGAATTAACCAACACTGTGACTGTGTGTTTCAGAGAGAGAGAGAGAGAGAGAGAGAGAGAGAGAGAGAGAGAGAGAGAGAGAGAGAGAGAGAGAGAGAGAGAGAGAGAGAGAGAGAGAGAGAGAGAGAGAGAGAGAGTATAATGGATAGGAAAGGAAAGGGTTACATAGCTGTACCTGCCTACGAGGGCAGCTTAGCTGAAGCATAAAGAGATGCCTGCAACCAAACCAGACCTGAGTTTGAAACTAAAAGAAAAGTCTGAAGTCTACAGCTGTTTTTGCGTTGCTAAAAAAACAGAGATATAGGAAGCGTAGAAGTTGCTCAAACTGTTTCTCAAAAACCATGCCACATTCAAGTACAGCCCCATGCTCGCCAGGATAGCAATGAGGTACGTGTTCAGCAACCAGAGGATTGACAGACATGTGTGTAGCTCCAACAAAGCATACATGTGCGCACACCCAAACTCAGTATGTTCAGCCCCACAGCAACAGGAAACACCCTGTGTAACCCCATGACTGGCAGCAATCATCAGCCATGTTTAGCTTCCAAAATGCTGTACTGTGTGTGGCCCCACACCTTTCTGGACTGCATGTTGAATAGCCCCAATACCCCTCACACCAACTGTTCAGCTCCTCGTATAATGGTTAGTTACAATGAGTTACAATGGGGTTTGACCTTCAGTCAGGTAGTTGGGCTGCTCGGTCTGCTCAACTGTTCCAACTGCACAAACAATATCCATGAGATCGGAAATAAAACGATAAGTGTCATTAGTTTGCTTCTGCAAGAAATGAATAGCATCCTCAGAGCTAGCCTGAGAAAAGTAGAAAGTGCCTGAATCGTCCAGAAGAATTCTACAAGACAAGGGGAAGTCAGAAAATGACTGTGCATAAGCCCTTCGAAGAGAACACACAGAAGCGCAAGAACAAAGGAACACCGCATGCTTTTCATCTTGGAGTCCTTGTTCACATCTATCACAAGTTGATGTGTGCTCCTGCCAAAGTGATGTCTCAACTCTTAAAGTATGAGCATGTAAGCAAAAACGTGCTATGTTTCTTAGCGTGCGCTTGCCCGAATCAAGATGCAAATACCTGGGGACAGAAAAGGGCGCACCGTGAACAGACAAGGGTCTCAAAGGAAGTGCCATCCAGTGATGATACTTGGCTTTGTTCGTGTGGTCACCATGTTCTGCCAAGGCATCAGCATTCCACACACCTCGCAGCCTTTTTCTCAGATCAACAACAAACTTCCTCATGACTATAGGCTGCCCTGACCGAACACAATGAGTAAACACGTTGCACCTGTCCAAGCCTGTGCAGGCAGCCAAAAAATCTGAAATCCAGCATTTATGGGAAAGCCTGCTCATTTCAACATCTGCTTGCAGTACCTTACTGAGTGTAGTGCTGTTGCTGCGCAGTAAAGCATTGTAAAACCTAACTGCTGCACGAAACCAATAGAACTGTAAAGGTTCATGCCCACACTCGCGCTGTACAGACCAGTTAGGAGTGGTGCGCTTTACCCCAAGGATGCGCTTCAATAAGCACAGATGTACAGTTTGCAAAGGACAGTCCATTTCAGTTCCTTCTTTCATAAATCTAGTGCCCCAAATCTGGCACGCATACATGCTAGCAGGGAGAGCATATGCTTTAGTTAGCCAGAGCATGGTATGCGGCCTATCTGTTAGGCGGTGCTCAGATGCAAATTACCTAATCCGCCTACAACCAGCTAGGAAAGGGGCACACATGTACTCAGCAGTGGCTTGCGGGTTGCGTTGTTTTGTGAACAGCATGCCTAAATACCTAAAAGAATCTGCACACGCCAAATGAGCTCCACTTAACGTGAAAACTGGCACTTTATCACCCTTTGAATTAAAGTGCACAATCTCAGACTTGGCATTGGTATTGACCACCAACCCTTTCCGCTGAGCATACGTATGTAGCCTATCTAACATCAGTTGGAGCTGATCAGGAAGGTTACTAGTGAGGCACAAATCGTCTGCATACAGCATGTGGGTGACTCGAACGTTCCTAGTGCCTGTAATAGCCCCTTGCACATTTTCTGCCAAGCAGTCCACGTCATTGGTATACAAGGAGAACAATAAGGGGGAAAGCGGGCAGCTTTGCTTGACTCCAAAATGGGGGCGCACACGAGCTTGCTTGCAGCCATCCACCAAGATATACTCATCATTAGCATACATGCTTTTAATGACAGCCAACAGGCACGCAGGCATACGAATGCGCTGCAGGTGAGTCCAAAGAGCTTCCCTAGGAATAGTATCGTATGCCTGCTTGAAATCAATAAAAGCTGCATGCAGCCTTGGGGATGCATTTGGGCGCTTGACCTGAGCAGCATGCTGCAAGTGCCGCAAAATGAAAATGGGCTGCAAAGTGTTACGGCCAGGTTAGAAAACAAATTGAGTGTCTGGAATCTTGTTTTTATCTTTACACCACCCAGTGACCACCTCCCTAAGAACGTTAGCATACAGCCTGTACAGGGTGCCACTTACTGCGAGCATGCGATAATTCCCTGGGTCCAGCACAGAGCCCTTCTTGCAAAGAGGAGTTATCCTAGCCACTTTCCAACAAGCAGGAAACTCAGCCCTCTCCATCATGGCAGCAAACAGACGTGCAATGTAAGGAGCCAAAACATTCATCCTATCCGTTCCTCTACCATTAACTTCTGGTACCCTCTTTTCAGCGTACTTAATGAAGGGTATAATGGTATAATGGTTACAATGGGGTTTACAATGAGTTACAATGAGTTACAATGGGGTTTGACCTTCAGCCAGGTAGTTTGGCTGCTCGGTCTGCTCAACTGTTCCAACTGCACAGAAGCATCCATGAGTTCGGAAATAAAACGATAAGTGTCATTAGTTTGCTTCTGAAAGAATTAAAAAACATCCTAAGAGCTAGCTTCTCAAGTTGAGAATAGAAGTAGGCGCCTGATTTGTCCAGAAAAAATCCTGTGAGAAGGGAAGTCAGAAACAGCTGTGCATAACTTATGCACTTGAAGTTCTTTGAAGGGAACACACAGAAGCACAAGAACAAAGGAACACGGTATGCTTTTCATCTTGGAGTCCTCCTTGGTCACACCTATTACAAGCAGATGTGTGCTCCTGACAAAGTGATGTCTCAACTCTTTAAGTGTGAGCATGTTGTCAGGCTGAGAAAGTGACGCAGCCATAACAGTGTCTTGGCATCCCATGGACAGACATCTTATCTTCTCTCAACACAGCCTCAGCTGTGTTGCCACAAGGATAAATACCACTGTCCAACTAACTCAACTTGCAGCACACTCTCAGCACAGCAGACTCTCGTCGTGACAATGTAATCGAAAACGTCATGCTATGTTTCTCACCATGCGCTTGCCTAAATCAAAATGCAAATACCTGGGGACAGAAAAGGGCGCGCCATGAACAGACAAGGGTCTCATAGGAAGTGCCATCCAGTGATGATACTTGGCTAATTTGTTCGCGTGTTCACCATGTTCTGCCAAGGTATCAGCATTCCACACACCTCGCAGCCTTTTTCTCAGAGAGAGAGAGAGAGAGAGAGAGAGAGAGAGAGAGAGAGAGAGAGAGAGAGAGAGAGAGAGAGGGAGGGAGAGGGAGAGGGTAAGATAGGATAGGGTTGCATAGCTGTACCTGCCTACGAGGGCAGCTTAGCTGAAGCCAAAAGGCGCCTGTAACCAGACCAAACTTGTGTAAATGTCAACTGAAAGCCTGGACCTGAGTTAAGAAGTGTCAACTGTAAGAATCACACACACTGCCACTCTACATGAAACAAGCACGCAAAATCATGCACAACAACTTTGAGAGATTGTAGTGTCAGGAAAATATACTTTCGTGTTTCCACAAGAAGCGCAGAAATTTTGTGAACATTCAATGTTCTAAGTTATCACTCTGGAAAAAGGAGAGAGAGAGAGAGAGAGAGAGAGAGAGAGAGAGAGAGAGAGAGAGAGAGAGAGAGAGAGAGAGAGAGAGAGTGAGAGAGAGAGAGAGAGAAGAAGAAGGGGGGGGAAGGGAGGGAAGGAGATAGGGGGGAGGGGCGGGTGAAGGAGTGAGGCAGACAGAGGGTTACACAAGGTTACAGAAACAACCTGTAGCCTCTAGGCCTCTGGTCAAAGCGACTAACTACTGGCCTGTTCATAAAAAAGAAGAAGTTATTGCAAAAAAAGGATGATGCCTGTTATTGATTTGGTTGAAAAAGTCTGTGCATTGTGGAAGACAGATAAAGATCCGTGTGGATGGAGGGCTTGCATAGCGAAAGAGGAAGGCCAGAGAACACGGAAGCCTACTTCAGTTGAAGAGAGCAAACCTGGGGACGTGCGCAATTGAAAATTGCATGCTGCTCGATAGACAGGTAGAGATCCACTTTCTGTTCTATCTTGGTGCAATTCTGGTGAAGGTTATTACTAATACCCATCACCCTAGTAGGGTTACGGGTGACAGAAACAAAGAAAGCCCCCAGTCAAAACAACTGACTGCTGGCCTGCTCATAAAATGTTGAAAATTCATAAGGTAAGATAACCTTGCTATATCTACCTACAAGTGCAGCTGAGTGGAAACACAGAGGCCTGTAACCAGACCTGGCCCAAAAATGCTCAATTCATAAGCTCGGACTGGAAAGATAAAGTAATAAATCATGTTTGTTGTGGTCTGGTGTTTGATGGAATAGCACGAGGTAGATCATGCATACTTTTTCTTTGACTTGCCAGATCGTTTGGCTGTCCGCTTGCTGGGCTGTGCCAGCCAGGCTGAAAATATCTGCAGCCTCAGATTTCGAAAATGGTTGTGTTTGTTTCGCTCCGAAAAGATGGTGGAAAACATTAATAATTTTAGCCTCCAAACGGCAGAAAGTGCCTTATCATTAAAAAATGTTCTAATGCTAAAGATACGCATCTTTGGATGTTAGCGTCAAAAATTGCAGGAACTTCCCATGACATGCACATCCTGCAAGGTATGTTCACAAGCTTGTAACCACTAGACCGTCTGGTGGTGACGTGACACGCAATTGAAAATAAGGAAAAGCCTGGTTCTGGAGCTAGGTGCTTCCAGCAACCTTCCAGGTCCCTACTTATCCTTTCTGTTCCTGCTTTATTGGAAGGGAACTGACGGCTCTTTTGAGCCAATGAGTCTCCTCATCCTTACTTGGTGTAGGGAGGTTTTCCTCTGCCTAGGTGGTCTTTCGTGTGAGTAGGTTTAGGCTTCGTGCCCACTGCTTGAAGGTCGAGTCCTGTAAATGGTTGGGTGGTTCAAATATTTGTGATAAGTGTGGATGTGCTGAAGTCCAGGACGAGAAACATGTTCTTTTCTACTGCAATTGCTATGAGTTGTGTGAGCTGCGCAGAAAATACAAGGACCTGTTCATTGATCTTTTTAAACCGTTACACACTTTTGCCCAGCTTCCAAACACTGATTTTGTTCCTTTCTTGGCGAGCTTTCACGTTGTGACTAATCTTGAGGTCAATGTTTTTCTAAATCAAGACTCGCACAGATTTTCAAAATTTTTGTCTGAACTGGTTTCAATTTTTGATGCTGGATGAGAATGTATCACCAGCAGCCGATCAGCCAGATTTTCGGGCTGTAGGCCAACCCCTTGTAACCCCTTGTAACCCCTAGGTGGTCTTTCTTTTCTTTCTACAAACTTCAAATCTTGCAAGTTCATAAGATTACCAAGATTCGTAGCTGTATAAGGCCTTTGTTAAAGTGCAAGCACAGCCTGGCCGTGATCCCAGATGCAAGAGAGCGGCTCAGCAAAGCCGAAAGGATAATATTTACAGCAGCCATTCAAGGAGTCACTTGCCCAATAGGTCGGGAACAGCCTTTTCCTCATGCATGGCTCGACAGTGCCTGCCAGTGACTCTTGGGCATAAATGCCCGACTTATTTTTAGGAAGGGAAAGCCCCTTGGTAGGGGAACAATTTTGGAAAAACAAACTGTACCTCCGAATGAAGCACATTATGCATGCACTCCAACAGGAAGCACCAGGACTTGCAGTCAGATAATCTCCTCATTGCCGGTAAGTTTTTACAAACTGCGCATGCGCAGGCAACAAAGTAGCTGGGAACCTGGGCCCAGGCCCTGGCCGTGGCGGACATGTCTCATTGATGGTTTTCAGTCCAACTTCCCTTTGTTTTCAGCAAGCATACACACCAGTGCAGTATAAAGCAGGGTACTGCACCTGGCTCATCGCTAGTAGCTCAGTACATGCAGTCCGGGCATTGAGGTGAAAGCATAGCTTGATGTGCATTGCAGAGGGCATAAGCGCACATGTAAAGTATCTGTTACACTTACCGGTAATTCAATTCATTTTTTCGCCTCAACTTTTGTCGTCTTGAGCAGTAGCATTTGTGCCACCAGTTAGTTCCAATCGGCAAAAACCCTGACGTACAATGACACCATTTTAACATTGAAAATCATGCAAGTAAATACTTACGGAAGGATGCCACATCTCCATCGGACAGAAAGTAGTCTGCAAATGTGAAGGAGGACTTTTTGCCGCTGTAGCCTGCGTTGACAATGGCTGCTGATGGAACATTTGTGGCAGATGTTCGCCTGGAAAACACTGATGAGGTAGGAGCTCGAAGAGGGACTTCTAAGTGAGGCTGTGGGGGGAAAGGGCACACTGCAAATGTTGTACACCTTGACAGTTTTGTTAGACCATGAGCAGGTGCAAGCAGGAATTGATGGAGCTGCACATGCTGGAGGTGTTGCAGGCCTTCCCATGTAGGGGAATACCCTCACACACATACATGCACGTACACTTCAACAGGTCCTCCAGCTGCCCATCGTCAAAGGTCGGCTCAAGTCCATGCTTGAGTCAGCTGTCAAGAGCGTTGCATCAGTTGGGGAACCGGTAATTCCCTCCAGCGATGACTCCCTGGAGGAGTTCCTCATGGCAACTGGCCAATTCTTTGGCAAGGACCCCACAAAATGGGAAGAACTGGGTGAGTTGAGTGGTCAGCCCTTAGAGACAAGAAATTCTAACAAGCTGTAGCTCTGTCCTGGTGTAGACGTGTAGCTCATTCTGTGCAGGCACCCCCCAAAAAAATGTGACTGAGGAGGCTGGCAAGAGGTACATCCAATCCACGGGCCAGTTCGCAGGCACAGAGCTCCACCTTTTTACAGAGGTGGGGCGCGGTTTGATTGAAAGGCATGCCAAGGAAAATCTCCTGCCTTCAATTAATTGCCAGCTTTCTCTGTTGTTATCCTAGGTTCAGCCTCGTGGCACAGCTCAAGAGCCACAGTTGAGTGCTGACAACTGCCATGGCATGGCAGAAACACAACTTTTTCGGCTTTTGAACCTGCAGGAACCTCATTATGATAGTCGCCTACCTGTTAGAGAAGACCGCCCAGACTTGAATTTCAACATCAGACAAGCGCAGATCTGTACTGATGATGAGTGGAGAATGGTACGTGCAAAGCACTCATGCAAACGTAACTGTCCCAGACTTTGATGACTGAATTGCCATGTAATTTGCTCACGGGTCATTAATTTCACCGTGTTTGGAAGGCCTAGCAAGCAAGACCAAGGGGAGTAGGCCGTCCACGTGCGGCAAGCACACAGTGGTTGTGTGTGGATGAAGCCATACTATTCGTCACTGCCTCCAGGTCATGGATGACCAGCCCTGGACATCCAGCAAGCGCCGCCAGCACATTGCCACCTACCTCTTGGCGAAGCTAGAGGCTGATGATTCTGAACTAGCGGAGGAGGGCTGTCATGGATTCTGGGAGCTGTCTATTAACAAGGACCACCACATGGACATCCACATCGACAGGTATGTGACCATGCTAAATGCTGCACCACGTTGTGCCTTCACTCATGACTTGGCGACCTGTGAAATCCATGCATTTACACAAGGCGTTCCATACTGCGTGCATTTTTCTGCAAAGTTGGACCTCTTACGATGCCATCCTTGCTACAGATGTGCACGTGCTGAGCAGGCCCTAGGCAGCACCACTTCAGGATGTCCTCTGCTTTTCTAACTTCTGGCCTCTTATTTTCCACTGTACAAAGTGAAGCGCTGACATTTTTGGCTCAAATCAAATGCATCTGAATTCACTGCAGGCTGGATGCACTTCTGGCCAAGATCAACAGCCCTAACATAACAGTCAGCACCACTGCAGCAGCAGCGCTCTGGGGCTTTGCTACATCGGGAGGCTGCCGAAGATGCTTAGCTGACCTGGATGCGGTGCCTGTGATGCTAGCCGCCATCAATAAGACTGTGAAGATGCAGGTGAGCAGGCATGTTCAGACAAGGGCACACCCCACCAAAGGGAAGATGTTCAAATCTAAGGGCTATGAGGATTTAGGATGTGTGAGCATGGCAAGGTGCCTAGACGCGGAGAGCAGTCAAATTGTTTTACAGGCACATGTTCCGTGGCGTTCCCAGCATTAACGGATGTTTCCTTGGTGCTGTTGATCATGCGCAGACAATCCCTGATGAAAGTGGTGGTGAGGCCAGTGCGGAAGGAAGCCAAGCATCTGGCACAATCACAGAAAGCATGCGTGCAAAGCTGCAGCAATTCCTGCTGGGGGCCTTGGCGGTCATGCTTGTAGACAGGTGCGTGGTCGTTGCCTCACTGCATGTGGAGTCAGTGTGAGCAACTGAGCCAGTGGGAAGTCTTGCAGGGGCGATATCAGGCATAAGAAGTAAAAATGTCCCTAGAAGGCAAGTCGGACCTGGCCCGCAGGCCTAATACATTCCTATGGCGCATCACTCTCAAGCCTTCAGGCTGTCTTCTCAGTTGCTATTGTAATTGCAGCATTTTGAGCAGGCAGACCCATTATAAGCCCCCTAACGACAATAATAATTGCTCCCGTTGTCAGTCAGCATGTTACCAGGTAGCTCTGGAACCTTGTGGGCATGCTCTTCAGCTTGCTAAACACTCCAATCCAAAACATGGAGGCCCATTGTGCGTTGTCCGGCTGTAGGTGCTGTCGGAGGCCCTACTTTGCCTTGGAGAACAACTTCCACACACTGTTTGCAATGTGCAAGCCGATGCCAGGCTATAAAGACTCAGATGCGCAGAGCCGGCGGGAAACAAGTGCCAAGATTTTGACCAGCCTCATTCAGCGAGATGTGGAGGCGCGGAAGCTGCTGGTGACGAGCGGGGCTCTCAAGTCTGTGCTGGAGCTCCTGAACCCAGAAGGTGCGTTTGCTTGTTCCCTTTTCATATTGATGGACCAGACATCAACCAGGCTATAGTGGGGGGACAGTGTTGGCTACATCTGGAGAGCGGCCTTTATTTATACATGGATGGGCATGCATTTGTAGCATGCTTATTCAGTCTTTTGCTGCCTCCTGGTTAGTACTTAGTCTTGTGTGGCGAGAGGCAATGCTGACCAAGTGCAATTTCCAATTTATAATTCCGCGCACTTTTTGACCTCATTACCATGCTGCTCTTTATGATGCTGGACAGGTCCTGGATCTTCAATGGTCCAGTTCTGCATGGCAAGCCTGCTTGCAACCCTGGTGTTGGATGATGAGACCATGGAGTTGATCCGGGACTCAGGAGAGGTGAGATTTGAGCTGCAGCAAAGTTATGAGCAGCCATGTTCACTGGGGATACAGGCCAACACTGGCTTAACCTTTGCCAATCTTGCACAGCACCCCTGACAGGACCTCAGTGGCAGGTCTGGCAAGAGCATCTTACCAATGGTGGTTACACAGGCAGCTAACATTGGGCCGGCCACTAAGAATCCTGCTACTCAAAATTGTGAGGCGCCACTCTGCTTCTCCCCTGCTCAGGCCCCCACACTCTTTGAGAGCTGCCTCCGGCTGCTGGTGTCAGTGTTTGGCAAACTCCATGACGAGCTCGACCGGCGCACAAATGGCTACTACAAGGAGGGTGACACAGCTGTGTATGACCTGTACCTGGGCGTGCGCTTGGCAGAGGCTAGCAGCCAAGCCATGTGGGGCTCAGCCCACTACTGTGTGCAGACCAGCCCTGTGCAAGTAGGTACACCTCACGCTTTTCCTTGACAGGAGTTTGAATCGTAAACCCCTTCTTCAAACGTAGAGCTAAATGTAGAGCTGAAAGTGAGAGCTGGTTTATGAGTTCTGATGCATCAAGCCTCCTCAACCAAATATGCTTGGAAAGAAGGGGCATTGACCTGTCCAGCACATCCATCCAGCTTTTGTGTCGCATGGATGTGTCGTTCAAGTGATTGCAGATCCGGCAAGACAGTTTCTGCTCACACAGTAGAGTTTGTTTGTTCCATGTTTGCCTCTGCCTCCATTTTGCTTTAGGGGAGTTCCCTTTACTGTTCCCCCTCCATCCAAGCCATTATGTGAGCACGTACAAGCAAGCAAAGGTACAACTCCAATGCCTCAGCATTCCAAATCTCATACCCCCCCCCTCCATTCCCTACCTACAGATTGCAATGGAGCAGATCATGTCGCTGGGTATCATGGGCCGTGACTGTGTGGCCACAGACCAGCTGCCCCTGAGCCGCGTGTGTCACTGTGTGACAGCCACGCTGGCCACCCTGGCCAGCCATCCAGACACAGCAGACCTCATCATGACCTGTCCGGATGACATTGCGCTGGCCACCATGCTGCTGTTGGTGGAGGTGAGGTTGGCGCCTGCAAAACGGGTAGAACCTGGGGAGAGGTTTTGGTTGAAGTAGCCTTCATCACATGCCACATGTAAGCCTGGGGATATTAGATAGAAACATTTAAGAATCGAGATGTCTGCCCCAGCATCTAATGTGGGCAAAAATGATCCAGCCAAGCTGAAGCAAGCAGGCTCAAAGTGTGTCCAAGTTGATTGTCAAAGAATCGTTGCAAAGAGCTTGGAAAGCAGCTTGATTCTTTACACCACCCGATTCTTTACATCTCAGCACAAACAAGATTCGGCTTGCCTGCTTGCACATGCTCTCACTCAGGACTGTGTTCTTGCATCATTTGCAGGTGTTTGAGACAGAGGTATTTGAATGTGCAGGCCATGTGAAGGCTTCTGCATGCGCAGGCATTGCCTTCCTATCTTGCCATCCAATTGGAGCAGAAGGTAGGATGCAATGGGTGTGATTTGGGATCCGGAGGCTTTGTGCACTGTGATGAACCCGGTACACTGTGATGATTTTCCAGCTCTGGCGATATCGAGGGTGGTTTTTCATAGAATGCCAGCTTGTTGGACAAAACCCTGACCTCACAGGTCCAGCTGACATACGCACTTACTTTTGCATGAGGAATGCTCTGTCATGCCTCACACCCTTGATTGGGCAGTTCCTAATGGAAGCATATGCTCCCCTGCATGGATGGCACTTGAACAGGTGATGAGTGCATGTATGGCCCTTACCGGACAAAGCTGCTGGAGATGGGCGCATTGGGCGGGCTGCTGCGTGCTGCATTGACTAGCGTAATGGATGAGGAATGCGATATGGTTGTGCAGCAGGTAATGTATGGAATCTTTGAGGCAGGGCTTGCCCGGTTGTTTCCTTTGTTTTTTAAGTGTCTCAGTGGTTGATGGAGGTCTGGCCATGTCCCAGAAGCACCACGATCTCCCTGCATATATAATTTACAGTGAGACAAATTTGTAGCTGCTTTCAGTGCATCTTAGGGCAGAGATTGAACGTGGAGATCTGCTCGCGCTTACTTTCACTCTTTGAATTCATAAGCCAGATTGCTTTGCTCACACTGGGGATTGTCTCTCGTGCACAACATGCAATCCTGCACCTGAACATGATTAAAAAATCTGGTTGCTCAAAAATGCAAATGCTTGCATGACTTGTTAATCAAAGGCTGTCGCTCACCTTGTTTTACCCTGACCGCCTGCAGGCTGCTGCTATTGGCATTATGTACCTTAGTACAATGGCAGGTGCCCTGGAGCCTTCTGAGCTTGCCATGTACTCAGCACTGCTCATGGACAGCGACAATAGCGAGATGATTGAGTTCCTGATGGCTGGGATGTGGATTCTGCTGCGCAGCCCAGAAAACCGCAGGGTATGTGTGCAAAAGTAAACAGATCTGGCAAGTTGACCTGGTGCGCTGCAAGAACTTGTCGTGTACACAGTCAATTCAGAGATATTGTGAGTCAGTGAAGTGCAGTTGCAGAGCAGAATGTGCGCATTGGTGTTTGGATTGCTCTGGTGCTGTCCATTGCTTGCTTGCTTTCCATGCTACTGCTTTTTTTTCCATGCTTGATATACTGCTGGCTATCAATTGTCTGCGTTTTATTATGCTGTCTATGCTGTGCTGCTGCCCACTGCACGCAAACATGTCCTCAGGAACAGCTTCCAGGTCAATCAAATACAACTTTGACAGCGTCCTCGTCGCTACCTTTGCCTGGTGAGAGCAGGTCCTCGGGAGCAGCTTCCAGGTCAACCCTGCCAGCGGCATGACCAGCAAGATGATGAGCAAGCTGAATGATGCCATCACGCTGCATGAGATTCATGACCAAGCACAAGGGAAGGCTGCTGCGTTAAGAGAAGAGCAGGTGCGTGTGTTGAAAAGGGCCGTACCAAAGCTGACGTGTACACCTTGCCCTTTTGCACAACTGTGTGTGTGTGTCCTCTCCTCTTCATTACACTGCTGCATTTCTTGATTGCCTTTTGCCCTATGCTGCAATTGCTTTGCCAAAACGTCATGTCTCATGCTCCACTCATAAGCTGGGCACTGGAGCTCAGAATCAAGGATGCACACCCATGGGTTTGTGATCATTCAGGCCAAAATTGAAGCTTCCAAGAAGGGTGGCACCCACAAGGCGGTGCCACCTGCAAGTCCAGGCCCTGGAACGCCACCGAAGGAGGGCAGCCAGGCCAGTAACAAAAATAAGGAAGGGCAAGCGGGCTCTCAGCGCGGCTCTCAGGGGCCCTCGCCTGAGCCCAGCCCCGATGCAGGGGATGCACACCAGGGGCAGGAAGGGCAGGCGCCACTGCAGCAAGAAGAGCAGGAACAGCAAGTGGAGCACCAGCAGCAGGAAGGGCAGGAGCAGTCACAAGAGCAGGGAGCGCAGCAGCAACAGCAGCAAGAGCTGCAGCAGGAGGGTAAAGAGGGTCAGCAAGGAGGGGAGCAGGGCTCTGGTGATGACCAGGTTCAGGGTCAGCCGCTAGGGGAGCATGAGCATCCACAGGGTGAGGGAATGCAGCAGGAGCAACAACAGCAGCAGCAGCAGCAGCAGCAGCAGCAGCAGCAGCAAGAACAGCAGCAGGAGCAGCAGGGAAGCCCAACAGGGAATGCACACAGCCGTCAAGGCAGTCAAGAGGGCAGGAATAGCCCTCCTAATAAGGGGAACGATAGTGCACAAGCAGGAGAACATGGTCAGCCCAGCTCAGCAGGGGATGGCACAGGCACCAAGGCAAGCCCTGCCAGCACCTCACCCCCCGGCACAGTGCAGAATATGCACCAGCTGGACAATGTTCCTCCCGCCCAAGGGCTTGGGGCAATGAGTGGAGGAGTGGGCCCTGACGGGGAGAACCTGCCACGAGGGGGTGGCGAGGAGGGTGGCCTAAGGGGACCCCCCTCCGACAGGCCAAGTTTGAAGCACCAAGCAAGCATGGCAGCCAAGGTGAGGGCATGGATGGAGGCTTGCACTTTTCTGCGTGGGAAGAGGCTGTGACACCAGTTCTGTATCACTAGATCGGATGGCTTAGCTGAAGTGGGTGGGCCTTATGTGGTCAAACCGCTACCATACAGTGCTCGCAGGCCATGTTTTTAGTGGACGCGAGCAATGTTCATTAGCTGGCATCATCACTAACTTATCAGTAGCAGGCTGCCTACCCGCACACAGGGCAGTCGTATCCCAAGGCTTTTTGGCCCATCGCATAGAAGAAGTCTAATGTGCCTTTTCGTGAGATCCATACATGACATGGACCCACTTTGATGGCTCTCATGCGTGATTGCTTTGAAGGTCTGGTTAAACGGCTTTTTGCTGATTCTTTGCGTGGGCAGGGCAAGCTGGAGCAGCTGGACAACCGATTCAATGACTCACTCAAGAACAATTGGGGATTAGAAACGCTCGTTTCTGTCGGAGAGTCGTGGATGCCTGCCATGCTTGAGCAGGCGCGTTATTATTCACCATTAGCCCAAATCATATATGGATGCTTAGCTGGAAGTCACTAGCACTAAGTATGTTGGTGGACTTTCTCTGTTTGGGTCAATTGGACGCTGAGTGGCATGATCATGTTCTGTCAAGTGTATGTGTGTGTATGTGTGTGTAACAATGTGCCGCATTCATGTCTCATCACCTGCGGCGACTGCTAGATCTGTTGGCCAGGGGATTTAATGATGATGATGCAGTGCTTCTGTACCGCCTTGGATCCCATGTCCTCTGCACTTTCCTCTCATCTGCTTTGACTCCTAGCAGGATAGCATAGGAGAAGCTACAGACGTTCCAGTGTTAAAGCTGTTTGAGTTCCTGGTAGCCTCCATCTGTCTCTTCATGATTGAGGTGAGCCCCTGCAAGACCAAACAACGTCGCCCAGTACCTGCAATATTGGCTAGTTGCTCCCCTTTTTTGCGTAGCTGCTGCAGTGCAGCATCCTGTGTGTGTGCGCGCGTGTTTTATGCTTTTGAGCGGTCAGATCTGGCAATAAAAGTGAAGGACTTTCAAGTCCCTCTGGCAGTCTTGTAGGTAAACAAATGTGCAGAGTACCCATGCTTGCCTGTAAGATCATTGGTCCATAATACAAAAAGGTGTGCCACGGAAGCTGCCTTATTGCCCTGCTGCAACCTCTCCTAATGATCTGTCTTCCAGGATGATGTGCCCCCAGAGCCGCGGCAATTGGACTTATTCAAGCTCACAAGCCCAAGTACTATGCAGAAAGCTGCCAGGTGCGATTGTAAAGATCTCGCGTGAGGCACAGTCCAACAGATCCTGCAAAGGGCTCCTGAGGTACTGCGATGTGTGCAGTTTTGTTTGATGGAAGCAGTTGTCCCCCCTCTTTTGTTGGCTGGCAGGTAAAGCTGAACTCTTTGTTGTCAAGGACAGCTGTTCTAGTTGTGCAGGCAAGGTTGCCATCAGCTGATTTTAAGCTATGTTGCACCCTCCATGCCTCATTGATCAGGCAGCCTCCTGTGTAAGGCAACACATCAATAATGGGGGCTGCAGGCACCAGAATGCAGTTCTTACTGCTCAACTTTCTTTTGCAGGCAAACCTGGTGGACAATTGATGCTCGTGCGCCTGAGCCCTCCTCTGAAGTGGAGAGCCAAATGGAGCGTGCGCTGGCCATCCTCACACAGCTCATAGGCATGAAGCTACTTGTGGTGGGTATCTGACAATGTTTCATCCTTATGAGCTCACAGAATGTCTCCATATTTTTGATCATGCAGGGCCCTTGTCGCAGCCTACTTGACCTCTTTTACGCTTGACCCTTGTGCCAGTACAAACCTTGCAAACTCTGGGTATGCATGCGCGCGTGCACACACACTTACACACACGCGCGCACACACATACATGCACGCATATGCAATCCACAGGCCTGGAAGTCTCTGCAGCTTGCAGTGGTGACATTGTGGAATGCATGCGCTCGCAACGGCAACATGGAGCGGCACGTAGTGGAGCGGGACGTGTGTTCTCGGCTATTGGACATTGCCAATTCACCCCTTTGGCCCCCCTCATTGCGTGACATGGCTGGGGGCTGCTTAGGCTTTTTCATGGAGAGGTGGGTGTGCATGAGACTGGATTTCTCTATTGCTGGCTCCATCGTAGAGCAGCTTCGCACTGCAGTGAAACCATATCCACCATAACACGTGCCTCATCGCTGCCTTCCCCTTGTTAGTTGTGGCTATGAGCTCCAATGGAGCTCCTGCAAACATCTGCCTGCATTGCAGTTCCAGGCATGCCATACTGCTGGCACAAGCCGACGTGGCTTAGGCCACACGCCAGGGCAGGGACTCAGAGATAAATCTCATCTTTCTCCATCTGGACAGAGCACCTGATAATCGCGCATTGTCTTTTAACATTGATCCTCACACACAGGTATAGCAATTTGCGCTCCATGCCTGTGGTTCCTTTGCCGGAAAATTGCAAATGGCCCAAGCCTTCCCCTCCCAGCGATGGCCTGGTAGCTTCCCTGCTCGCCAGCATCACCCTTATCAATAGCAGGTGTGTGTTTTGGGAAGTGGCTGCTAATGCAGCGTGCAGGGTTTATGCATGCTTGGTGCTTAATAGGTGCGTGCAGGAGCTCACAACTTATGAGAAGCAAAGTATGCGCATCGGCCTCGAGCAATTGCTTGTGACAGAGGGAGCTTGCCGCAACATCCTCCCACTGTAGTGCTGCCACGCACGCTTTCCATGCTTGCACTGCAGCAGGACATGTTTCTGTGAGCTTGTGTCACTCTTAAAATCTCGGCCCCTCACGTTGTACTGCAGAATCCCACTCCTGGAGTACCGAGGCTGCCACGGCATCGCTCGCCTTTGCTTTGCTGCACCTTATGGGGCCACACCAGAGGTAAGAGTGGGGCAGCTGCTTGTTGCTCCATGCTCCCGCGCATCTGATTATCTCCTCCTATAGGACCTACCTGCTTTGATAGTGTGTGTTGCTTATGCTGGCATGCTGTCGGGGACCAATAGCAGCTGTTGTCCCTGCCTGTTCCTCTTTTCTTTTTGTCAAGTATCAGAAGCAACCTGGCTTCCTGCCCACGAACTCTGCATTATGCTTGTGCTCCCAGCTTTTGAAGGAAAGCTTTTGAAGGAAAGCTCACTGGGCACAGCCTTAGCATGAAAACTTTTTGTGGGGTGCTTCAAGACTTGCTGCTTGGGGGCAAGCGTGTACAGCAGACATGGACACACATGACGGCCTGCCATGCAGGGCGGCCGCGAGTACCTGCGGGAAGCCAAGGCAGCCGCTGCCATCCTGGGGGGTGTGGATGCCATGATTGCCCTGATCCGCCGCATCAACAAGCGCTACCAAGACTTGGTGGGTGGTCATCCAGCTGCCCGTGGGACCAAGGTTTAAAAGATGCAACTCTGATGTGATGTAGCATGATGTACCGCAGCCCTGAGGTCATGTCACACGGCCCTCACGTGTAGCGCAACGGTGCATGGAGGTTTGATCTTGGAGCACATCTGATTTCCCTTGCAGTATTCAACTGACATTGTCTGCTGCTCTTTCGTAATGCTGCCTCTGCACTGCAGCTGAGTGGCAGGAGACCTGGAATGCGCAGGCTCAGCAGCGTGTTCAGCCACAAGTCCTTCCATGCTCACATGCAATCAATGACGCATGAGGACCCTGATGACTCCTCAGCGTGAGTGCAGTAAACCTCTGGGGCTCCCTCTGTTTCATAAGCTCTAACTTCATTTGAGCTGTGTGTTTGCTGTGAGAGAGAACTATTTAGGCTGGCTCTCTCATGCCAGAATCACCAGTTTGCAGTAAGCATGCTTGGCAGCAGAGTTTGACATACTTTTTGTGTCCTCCGTTACCAGCTGCCAATCTGCAACTTTCCTGACAATGTACCAGCCCAACTAAAGATGCTCAGATGTTATGCCCTCGGATTGGCTGCTCCCTTGGCAGGTATGAGCGTGACATGACAACCCTGGAGGCGCAGCAAGACCTGTACTTCATGGTGTTTTCTGCGCTGCTGAACATCAGCGTGTTGAAGAGCGCGCAGCCGATGGTGGCCAAGAAAGGGCTGCTGGTGCTGCTGGGCACCAGCACGTTGCTGTACAACAGGGTGGCCACTTCAGGGTAAATTGCATTCTCAGGGTGCTTGTGGCTTCATGTAAGGGATGCGGGGCTGCTCTCCTGCGCTGTGCTGCTGCTCGCCATGGTTGCCTTCCTTCCCTTCAGCATCCTCGGCATGAAAGCACCTGCAAGGCTTCAAGCGCAAGCAAAATGCACAGCTTTGACTGCAGACAAGCCTTTCTCTGGAGCATGTACAGCATGCTCCAACCTGATGGGCTGCGCATGCAGCTGCAGGCAAACTGCAACACGATTAAGGTCCCCCGCTTGCACCCCCGCACGCAGGATGCCCTGTGAGAGTGAGGAGAAGCTGCTGCACGTGATCAGTGGCATCACCCAGAACCTGGCCTTGCACCCTGGCAACCGCACACGCCTGTACAAAGCAGAGCTGCACGGCTCGCTTGCATTGGACAAACTCATTGAGCAAGTGCGTGCAGCCTGCATGGGTGCATTAAGATCAGCGATGTTGACGTGTCAACACAATTCGGGTGCCTGTTGCTTGCATGAAGACTGCGACCCAATTCCTGCTTCCTCGTGTGTGCGCATCCTTTTGGGGTCCATATAGGCTCTGTGGACACCCAAATAAAAGGGAGCTTGTTGTTTGGTGTCACAGGCAATGGAAGGGGAGGATGCAAGCACAGCAGCTGGGACCAAGTCCACAGTCAGCAGCACACTTCCCCCCATTTCGCCTCCCGCAGCCACCTTCCGTAACAGAACTGGAGCTCCAGGTGACACCTTCTGCCAGCTTTTTCTATGTGCTGGATTGCCTGGAGAAGTTGTACTGCTTGTTTGTTATCTTAATTTGACATTATTTGTATTGGTTGTTGTGGCTAAGTTTAGCAATCCAAATACCAAAAAAAGCCTAGGCATCACAATTTGTAGCTTATGCCATTTGCGTAGCCAAGGAATTTCGTGGTAAGCAGCAAAGCATGAACCTAGGGCAAGCAAGGAAAAGCAAGGTTCGTACAAGCAAAGTAATTTTTGTATAAAAGCAGCTTCTACAGGCACCCAGTCTACACAAACACACATTTTTCCTGTGCTTACGTGCCACATGACATTCACATGATCATATAGATGACCAGACACTCAGATCTGTCAGATCCAATAAGACTTCAATTGAGGGAAGCTGCTTGTTTTAGAGAAACCAATCCATCTTCCCCGCCTTATGATACTGGTAGGTTCCGCTGCTAGCCAGCCAGCCCCCTTATGGAAGACCAACAATGTGGGCCCCACAGCCAGCACTGTGCGCAGCTCCCTCCCCAACTCCACTCTCAACGTCAGCCTTGACACCGCGCTGCATGCGCAACAGATACGACCAAAGGTGCGCAAGCTTCTGCTGCTGTGGCAGGTATAGGGAAGTGAGCAAGACATGTGCAGGCAGGCGGAGTGGGCCCAGAGTTGGAATTAAGGTAGAGTCACCACAAAGACTAAAGCAAATTCTACAGTGTGCCGGCATCTCATCAAGGTGAATAAAAAAGGTGCCATGCCGACTCCAGGCATAGCAAAACCATACAAGAGTAAGCAAGGGGCTTCAGGAACAAGTAGTTCAGGCAGTCACAGCCTTTTGACCAGTGTTGTTCTGTGCGACGGTCTGAGATGAAAAATGCGATAAAATGCGTGTAAAGTTCAAGTTTGTCAAACTGTTGGATCGCACGTTTGGTCGAGGAGAGGGTGGCCGGGAAAGGGGTCAGCAGAGCGTACAGGTTTGCCCCAGCCTTCCATCCTATTGAACTTTCTATTTAAAGCGTTTTTATGAAGATGAGAAGTCCTGATGAGTTCATGTTCCAGAACAGTGGCCTTCAGGTGACCTAGTGGCCTTCAGTGGACTTTGCAGGCTGCATTTCGCAGTGGGGGGTAAAAGTTTGACGTATGGCACTTTTAGAATGCGAAAAAATGCGTGTAAAATTTGAGTTTGGTAAAGTGCGAAATTCGTCGCACGGAACAACACTGCTTTTGACCACAGTACCTGTGCATTGTTTTGCTCTTCATGCTCAGATTGAAGTGTTTGTTCACACCTTTTGCTGAATGGCAGCAAGTCTTGCTATGGTCTACCTAACTGCAACGTTGGGCAATGCCACATGCAGGTTGTGTTCCCCCCCATCGTAGAGAACAAAGAGGACGTGTGGCAGATGCGCAACAAAGATGTGCGCGCAGCCTCGCGAATGGCCACCATGTCCCGGAGTCAAACAAGGATGCGTGTGACAGGTGAGGGATGGAGGTATGGAGCACCTGGATGGCAAGAGACGCAACCTTTTAAAGTGGGCCTTATGCTGTTTTTTCACACAGTGTGTGTTACCTACAAGCTTTTCTCAGGACCCCACATAGCACGTAGAGCTGCTTCATAAGCATGCCATCTGCAGCCAAGTCCACGAGTGCCATCGCCTGAGCCCATGCCTAGCTTGCAGACCATGCCCTGTTTGTTGGCCACCGCTTGAGCTCCTCCCACCAATTTGCCTGTCTGAAATGCAGATCAGGAGCAAGGTGGCGCGGTGTCCTTCCGAGATACCAGCAGGCATGCTAGCAGTGTGGGAGGCAACAGTGACCGAATGTCCACCATGGAGAGCCCTTCCTCGGCAAACTTGGCCATGCCACAGGACTCCAGAACTCGCTTCATGAGCTGGGTAAGACTCAGCATATAATAGTTGTCTTTTATGCTGAGTGGTGGGCTGTGCAAGACTTCCAGCTGCCTTCTTTCATTGCGCTTGCTGTGGAAGTCAGGCTGTCAATCTTCTTCATCTTCTTCAAGGGCAGAGAGGCAAAGGATAGCTGCTGCAGTCATGCGCAGCGTGGACATTTCTATGAGCACACACATGCACACACACATGCACAATATGTTGTATGTTTGCTGCAGGTGGACAGCACTTTTGCTGGGGAGGGCTTGGAGGGCAACAGCAGCATGGCTGGCGCGTACAATGCCCTCGACGCACAAAAGCAAACATGCCGGAGGGTAGGGGGCCAGGCTGCGCGTGCTCATGCAACAACAGATGCTTTGGTCCTCCCTGTATTAATAGACCCATGCAGCTGCTAGTTGGATAGATCCAATCAGGGATAAGTCTTCAAGCTGCAGCAATGGCAAAACGCCTCTTTCAGAACCTCCAGTCAGATCCTGGCACAAGACGCTGACATGCTTCTCTGTCTCACACTGCAGGCCATGTGGGATGAAAATGGGGACTGGCTTGACTCAGAGCCAGAATCCAGCAAGCTGTTGAACAAGCTGCTGTGCCGGCCATTGAACCACCTGTGGAATGTGAGTGCTGGCTGCTGCGCTGCCCTATCCCTGCACGCAGTTGCTTGCAGTTGCGCCTGTGTGCTCCAACAAAAAGCAGACACCAGGATGAATGCACTATTGTCCATTCTTCATGCATGTCCACACATGGAGTTGGAAGTAGGAACAAATATGTGTCTGTGCTCATCAAGGCTTTGCTAGTTCACCACATGCAGCAGTGGACTTGAGCCCGCAAGTATGCAAGCGTACACAACATGTGCACCCCAGCACAAGCCCAGCCCCATGAACACAAACTGCATGCACACACACACACACACACACACACACACACACACACACACACACACACACACACGCGCGCGCGCACGCACGCACCGACATGCACAACATGGGAGCAGGACTCGCCAGAGACACGCGCGCGCCATGGCCAAAACCGCTGGGAGCCTGCAGTAAGCGAGTACAGGGAGGGAACACCAGGGGTGAACATGGTGCGCAGTGCCGCACGGCTCATGCAGACAGCACCTCCCAAGGGCGAGGCCGCGCTGATGGAGGCAGCAACTCAGGTGACGCTCATGGATTGAGAAAGAAAGGAACCAGGTGCAAAGCTGTGCACCTGCCCACAGGGCGCCTCAGCTGTCGCAAAAAGTGTCTGTTACTGAACCAGCCCAGGATGACAGCCAGGGGATGGAGCGAGCAATTGAGTGAACTGTGATCGAGCTGAGGTGTGTGTGTGTGTATGTGTGTGTGCGTGCGTGTGTGTTTGCTTTGCTGCTATAGTGGGTAAGGGTGGGCCCATGCCACTGTCCACAGAGCATACTCGATAGGGCTGGGGTTGTGCTCATGCTGGTAGAGCTCCTGAGTGCTCACAGAATCATGGGGACGGCACTGTGGAAGCATTATGCAGTTGCTCATCCTCTGAGAGCATGGTATCACTTCCCGCTTACCTGCTGCATGTTTGAAAATGTGCTGCTGCAGATGATGTCCAGTGGCGCTTACGACCAGATGACCGCCAGTCAGCGCATGGGTGACTTTTCCATGGAACGGCCAAACACCGCAAGCAGGCAGCAGGGCCGTGTGGCCCTCACTGTGCTGAACCCTGATCCAGAGGTAGGATGATGGGGAAGCACTTGGTGGCTGTGTGCAGGTAGTTCTGGTGTGCGTACATCTTGGTATGGGCATGACTCGACTATCTTGGGGATGAACTTGCAGCCCTTTGGGGCTTTCTGGGTGTATGGCTTTTGATGGGCCTGTGACTCCCCTCCACCGTTGACTAGGGCTCACACACACACACACACACACAAACGCACATACATACGCACACGCAGGCGTGGTTCCAAAGTTTTGACACACTTGTTGCGTTCAATGCGTTTTATTAGTTGTTCTGCTGTTCAACGCCTTGTTGTGCTGTGTGCATTGCCGTGCATCCCCACTGTCTGCCAAGGTAAACCCCCTTTTAGGTATCCTATTGAACCTTATGCTGTGTGCATCCTCACCGTGCTGCAGAGCCTCCTCCAAGGCCAGCCAGAAATGGACGCCCAGTTTGGTGGCTTGGATGAGTCGGGTGATGCCTCTTCACCCGACACCAGGACCAAGGAAAAGCAGAGACCACTCAAGGTGTGCACGCAAGTCCTTGCCGACTCCTTGTACAGGGAAACAAGTGATTTGCTTGCTTACTTGCTGGTCGTCCCCACGGCTGGACCTCCCCCCCGTGCCTAGGCAAATGAGTGTCAAAAGCTTTGCAACAGCGTATCTCGCATGCTCCTGCACCATTTCAGGACCTAAAATGTGTGTCAGGTGCCTTACTTTATCCCTTTACAGTTATATAAGAAGGGAAGCTTGGGGTGCAGTGTCAGGCCCAGGGCTTGGAAGAATATTGGGAAAATGAAGTTGTCCACCTGGAAAAAGGCTGCCATTTCCCACACAGTCCATCATTTCATGTCATCTAAAAACCATCAATTTATTGGCCGCAACTCTGGTGTGTGTTTGAGACAATGGTCAGGAAAAAGGGGTACACATTGCGACGGGCGTGCAACCCAATGCTTAAGATGTGACATTGCTTTTGCCCATGATGCAGCTTTTCTTCCAGTTTTCGACTCAGGGTTGCGGCCAACTATCATCATGCAATTTAAATGGGTCCGACCACTGGCCTGGTTGGAATTTGCCAAATTATTTCCTCGATGGACATAAGTGTTCTTTTCCTGCCCCCCACCAGCACGCTCACCCATCGCCCCCTGGCAAGATATGACACAATAGCGTCAATAGGCGACCCAATAGCAGCTTAAGTCCTGAGCGCTGGTCATTTGGTGCAACTTCAAAATTTCATTTTTTTTCTGCCAAAATGGGCGCAAACCTGTTTTGGGTCCTCTAGGCCACTCAGAGCACCTCCTCATGCAATCTTCTCAGTCGTTTACAATACTTGGGACGTAAAAACATGTATTTTATGCTTAGAGCACACATAATTGCATTGCTGTAGGTGAGTATCCTTTGCAAGTCTGATTGCCGATGATCACCACCTCTTGGACCTCTTTCAATCGCCAAAAAAAACTCTGTTGACGTGCAGCTTGGTGACGTTCCTCTCTCTCTCTCTCTTTCTCTCTCTCTCTCTCTCTCTCTCTCTCTCTCTCTCTCTCTCTCTCTCTCTCTCTCTCTCTCTCTCTCTCTCTCTCTCTCTCTCTGCACCTCCATGCAGCAGTACTCTCCACTCAGGCATTTTTAGCCTCCTCTTTGATCTCAGAGGGGGGGTCACCATTGATCGAGTGGTCACCGAACTTTTCTGGGCCTGCTAGAGCTTTTAGGGCACGATCCTTTGTTGCAGGTTTACTCTTTGTGCACTTCTGGGACACTCCTCATCAAAAGTTTGGGGGAAGGTGCCTCCATGTGCGAGTGCCGTGAGGTTAAAAGAGAGCACTGCATGCTGAGGTGTGGGAGTGAGGTCAACTGGTTTCCATCATGAGACCTGAGCATGCAGGAGTATGAAAGGGATCACATGAATGTGTCCACCATCAAACGGCTGGAAGATGGACTAGGGTTCTTCCGTCCCAGGCAAGACTGTGGTCACTCATCCTTTTCCCCATCAGGACAATTCGAACCCCACAACCTGTTTAAAAAACACTGAACAACATCATTGATGTAATGAGGTCAATCAGGGGTCAGGCTGCAATGGGTTGTGCCAAAAATGGCAGAAATTTGCTCTGGTCCCTGGCGACCTTCCTGCACGCATCTGACATTAACGGCGTGGTATTTGTAAACTAGAAAGTGTCTCGGCCAATACCGGCGCTTTGCTTGCACTTCCATAGTGAGCAATAAGGATTGCTCCTCCTTCACAGACACTCTCCTGGAAGCTTCCTGCACATTCTGAATGTGCCAAACATTGTTCTTTATGTAAATGAACCATTATGCATCATTGGAATTGGCAGAACCAAAGTTTTAAAAATGTTTCAACCTGATCTTGATCTAGCCATATCTCAAGAACGCATGAGTGTTCTCAGACCAAAATATCAGCGCTTACTGAAAATAATGCCCTCGTTGCACTGAAAAACTTTTGTCCGGGAATATCTACACGTTTTTGAGGTATAGCCTCATGAAGTCCCACATAATGGTGACACCCCTCTGCTTTGACCTGGTTTGCATTCAATTGAATGCATACACGGCCATTTATGCCCATGGTATGTATGTGTAATTGACTACGTTCAAGGACAGACACAGGAGTGAATGTTGCGTCCACCTCCTCCATGCACAGATCATCCTGGGGCCCCAGCGGTGCCGGCAAGTCATCAGCTTTGAAGACCGCATTATCACGGACGAGGACTCCCGGCCTACACTGACCCTGTTTGAGCATGTGCAAGGCTCCAGAGTGTGTGAGGGCATGTTCCCATCCTACCAGCTGCCCAACGGCAAAATGGCTTACATGTGGGTAGAGTCATGCTCTTTAGAGAGAGTTCTGAGCCGGCGCTTGTGTTTTCAAAGAGGTCATGCGTACCCGGCAATTTGGTGTATGACCTGGCAACTGCATCCATTTGGCCAGTCCAGAAGTGCCTGCCAAGCAAAGTGATACCTTGCTACTTGACTTTTTGAAGAAGCTGGTAGTACTGGAAGAGTTCAAGTCAGCAGCCGTTAAAAAAGGCCAAGTCATTGAAACTGGCCACAGAAACCTGCCTCACACACATACACAAACATGCACACATACGCTCTCCTGCCTCCCTTTTATTTGCATGTACTGCTCTTTATGCGCCCCTGCTCTTTATGCACCCCTGCAAATGCAGTCATGGCCAAACCTGCCTCACACACACACACACACACACACACACACACACACACACTTTTTCCTGCTCCCCTCTTATTTGCATGTACTGCTCTTTATGCGCACCCCTGCAAATGCAGTCATGGCCAAACCTGCCTCACACACACATACACTTTTTCCTGCTCCCCTCTTATTTGCATGTACTGCTCTTCATGCGCACCCCTGCAAATGCAGTCATGGCCAAAAGGTGTTTGATAAGCAGGCACACAGCAGCACAGTGAGCCCAGCACAGAGTATGTGCCTGCCACCACTTGAGGCATCAAGTTTTTTGCTTCCCTTATAATTAGCAAGAGCAGCAACATTTGCAACAGATCATACACCAAGCATACGCATGTAAGGGTACAAGGCTCATTCAGTTGGGCTGTGCGCATGAGCGACTGGGTCAAAGAAGCAGTTGAAACAGCGATACTTTCCCTTGAAGCTCTGCATTTCATGTGTGGCGCTGGCGTACCTTGCTTTCTGCAGACCTTTTTATGCTGGTTGCTCAGCATTGTCACAGATGAAAGTGTAGCAAGGGGCAATGAGTCACCTGACCAAGGGCACTTATCTACTCCAAAGACCGCCATACCCAGCACTGCCTAGCTAAACTCTCTGTAAGCATGGCTTTAAGCGAGAAGATCTTATTATCCAGCCTGTTTCAAAGCCTGCACCTCAAAGTGCGCGGCTTCTAACGGAAAAATATTCAGCCTGTCTCACGTCTGTACCTAGTTTCCAAATCTTTGCAGGTACTACAATGGTGGGCTGCTGTTGGATGAAATGGCAGTGGATGCGGTGCAACCCCCTCCTCGGCCCTCCACAGTGCCCCAGGCTCTGCAGCAGGCCATGCCCCTGGCAGATGTGCTGAACCTCATTGCCAAGCCACCTGGCAGCGCCCCACCTTTCATTCCCTACAAACCGGTGCGCATTGTGTGCGGTGTGTGTGTGTGTGTGTGTGTGTGTGTGTGTGTGTGTGTGTGTGTGTGTGTGTGTGTGTGTGTGTGTGTGTGTGTGTGTGTGTTTGTGTGTGTGCGCGTGCGCGCGCGCGCACGAGTGCATGCAACTCATTGTAATGTCAATGCTGTTTTTGTAATGCATGTGCAAAATCTCCATGTGCTGGTGTTTGTTCAGTGTGGTCTGGGTGCATGCTTGTGTTGCAGGTGCCATACCTGGTGCCCCTGCCCGGGAAGCACACGCTACCTGTGAAGGCCCCCTTCAAGTACAGCGCTTCCGCATTTGGAGATCTTCGGGAAGACAATTTGCAGCTGATCATCCAGGTGTGTGAGCCCTTGCCTGCACAACAAGCACTTTTATGGACCCATTTGTATGTGTGTCATCTTGGAATACCCGATGCTGTGTCCTACCTACTTGTATACCAAGCCTGAGGTTCCTTTTTATAAATTAGCTGCTGAAATTGCAGAGGTTCTGCCATTACAAAGAAGTTGACCTAATGCATGCCCTTCTTATGCAGGCCAAACGCATCATCAAGACTCAGACACAGATGTACGTGGAGGACATTGAGGTGAAGGTCGTGGAAGAAAGAGAGCCATGGACGCTGCCTATGTCCATCTTCAAGCCACGCCTCAAAGAGTCCGATGCCCGTAACTTCTTTGACACACCTGCGGTGAGTCCTATGACGATACCCATCGCTTGTCTGGCATGGTCCTGGCTCTGTAGCCCATTTGCTGTCTTGAGCTGGTGGGCTTGGGGGTCCACAAGATTGATGCATCATATCTTTTATGGGTCTCTTAGATCGGATGCAGGCAAGGGCCAGGACTTTGCAGATGCAGGCAAACGCAGGCCAGAGCCAGGGCTTTCAAATCGTGCTTTTTAAGCTAGGGAGATGCAAGCAAGGGCCACGGCTTACCACTCTGCTTCACAAGCTAGACAGATACAGGCTAGAACCAGGGCTATTAGCTCATGCCTTCCAATGTCCAATGTAAGCATTTTATGTGCGCAGTGCATGCGCTTCTGGTCAGTTCTTCATGCATTGTCAGCAGTTTGCTTGTATTGTGAGCCTTGCTATGAGGAGCCTTTTAAGGGTTGGAGTCATGTGTGAAGTGCATACTCTGCCCTGCTACTGTCTTATCAGGCGCTTGAGAAGATGTTCGAACGGGATTGGCAGCGCGTGTGCACAAAGGAAAAGTTCACTTCCATGCTGGCTAGAGAGCACAAGGTGGGTTGAGGCCATCGTTTTGAGCATGGTTCACACATTGCCGTGCTTTAGTTTACTGCCCATGCTTATCTTGACCTGGCCTTGGCTGAAGGATGTGTGCAATGGGTCGTGCTTGGCAAAGAAAAATGACATTTCATGACCAGTGCTTCCATCTACTCTGCCCAAGCAGCAGCCTTCAACGGAGCAACACTCAAGCAACAATGGCATGTAGGTTACAGCAACGAAATGATGGGGCAGCTCTGAAGAGTTGAGCAGCAAGGCAACGAACACGCTTGCTCGGTTAGTCAAAGACATTAGAACAAAAAAAGCACGCATGTGGCATGTATTACGTAGCAATCTAACAGATGTTTATACGAGCTCAAAGATAAGGGTGCCAGCATATCTGACAGCATTTGTTTGCAAGACCTGGCTACCACTTTTTTCTTTTGCCCCAAGCAATCAGCATTCCCTTGCCTCCTAAGATTATCTTTTTGAATGGATCTTTTAAGGTGATGGGAGCTGGATGGAAAAGGATGTCCTAGGCCATAAATGATTAGTTTTCAAGGATCGGAGGAGATAATTCTGTTTTTGGTTTAATTTCATTGTTGGTTTGCAAGGTTCCAAAAAGGGTTTCATGTTATTTGACTTCATGTTCTGATCTGATGATATCATTTCACCTGCTCAAACCTTCTTTTTTTTCAATTTGAAGGGGAAGATTTGAGCAGATGAAACAATGTCATCAACTAGCCAGTGTTGTTCCGCTCAATGGTTTCAGATAAAATTTGCGGTAAAGTGCGTGACAAGTTTGATTTCGTCAAATTGTCAATCGCACTTATGGTGGAAACGAGGGTGGCTGGGGAGGGGGTTACCAATTACCCATACAGGCTTATTCGGCATCCCATACTCGTGCACTTTTGAGTGCAAACAATGTTAATGAGGGTGACAAGTCCTGATTGTACATGTGTCATTACAGTGGCCTTTAGGTGACCTTCTTGGGGCCTTCAAGTGAACTTCCCGGGCTGAATCCCGTGGAGGGGGGGATAAGTCCAACGAACGGCACTTTTCAAATGTGATGAAATGCGTATAAAGTTGAATTTTGATAAAGTGTGGAGTTCGTTGAATGGAACAACACTGCTACTAGCAACACGGAGCACATCCAATTTGTACAATCAGTCAAACTGCTATTCAACACTGACAAACCAGAACTGCCGGGTATTTGGTGGTACAAGCCTGTGATGTTATTGTGGCGAGCAGCGTCAATTGTTAAGCAAGCAACCTGCTGCAAAAAGCTGCTGTGGGAAGCATCTAGCAGGTTAAGCCTTCTGCCTCCAGAAAACCGTGACTTTATCTACCATCTGCTCTCTTCATCAAATTCATTGTTGGTATTGATGGTTTTTGCCAAGGTGCTTTGCCACTAATATAAGCGTTAGGCCTAGGAGGGGATGCGTTAGTGCAGCTCTGGGATGGTGCCGCTTTGCTTGCTCTCCAAACTCAGTGTTTCACTTTCCAATGGGCAGAAATGAGGGAGTAAGTAGAGCGAGATGGGCTGTGGGTGCGGATTACATTAGATTGTGATGTGTGTTAGAGGCTTTTAGAGGAGCTCGGCAAAACATGCGGCAAATGCAAGAGCAGGGTAGGTAACAGGAGCACAGCTTGTTGTAAGATATAGGTGTCTCCACTGCCTCCTTCATGCATGGTGCTGGATGTAAAAGCAAACTTGATTAGTGTCGTCTTTGGAGGTCGCTGACGGTTGTGCTGGACCTCATTTGCATCATGCTCCCTTTGCAATGCAGGGCAACAAGTCCACAGAAAAGGATGAAGCCACAATGCTCAAGGAGGTGCATGACGTGCTACTTGAGTATTACCAAACTTGGTACAGCGCCTTCATCTACTTTGCTGCTGGTGGCTCTGGGGATCCGTACCATATGACTCTCAACTCCTTTACCACCTACCTGGTAAGACACGTAGGAATAAACTCCTGTAAGGCAGCAGGTTCAGGATGGCTCTGTTTGTGTGTGTGTTCCTTATGCCCTTTGCTTGCATTTGAAATGCTGGAGTAGGAATGCTAAACAGAAGTAACATCCCAAGTGCAAGAGGAAATGTGCCAGCCCATTAAAGATGGTTCAAAATGGCCCATGTCATGCCTTTTCTTGTGCAGGATGAATGCCAGGTCGCTGATCCTGAATCCCCATCAATCAAGCGATCAGACTGCGACACCATCTTCATCGTGTGCAACTTCCAGCCTGACAAGAAGAGCCATGAAGCACAGGTCAGCAGGGGGTGTAGTTTTGGAGGGGATTACCAACATTATGATGCACCTACCCACAAGCTCTTGTGATATTGACCATGTGAAGAGAGGCATCCACTGTGTGCTAGCTGGAGTGGAAAGTTTCCACTGCAAGTGCATTTGATCCTGCATCAGATCTTCCAGGCAGAACGAATCTGACATGTCAAAGGGAGGAACCCTTAAGTGTGCCAGCTTTGCTCATATCGTAACAATGCTCATTCCACTTCCCTGAACAACTAAGTTTTTGCAGGTCTGCAGTGAACCTTTCATAAAATAAGCTTGCAGTAGGTACAAATCTGCAGGGGCAAACTGCCCATTTTGTGACCTAACGCCTCAGTGCGCACATGCATGTGCATGGAGGTGATCTGCTCCTCTGAAATAATGTTACAGTGTAACAAGGTGCTGAAACGTCAGCAACTTCAGAGCGGAAGGCGGGTATGCTGTCCACCGGATTTGCCATAAGCCAAAGCATGCTGCTTTAGGATAATTTAGCTGTAATTGAAAACAATTTCATTCAAACTGCTAAAAATGTCTTTTCTCATCAATGATTCTGCTATTTTGTTTGGGGCCAATGTGAATTATTCCTTTCAAGATCCTCATTTTGCAGTATGGCATGAAATGTTTACAATACTGGAGGTGTGGCTTGAATGGATGAACGTAATCACTGTGGTTTTTTAATGATTGTGCTCTTACAGGTCAATGTCGAGAATGCGCTGATGCGGTATGAGTTCCTGGAGTCCATTGTGCGTGCTGGGATTGCTAAGTACGGCAAGGGTGTGGCCACAGATGATGTGGCGGAGGCGGTGCGCATGATCCTGGCCCAAAACATTGCCCCCAACCTCACCCCTGGTGAGTAGTGGGCTGGAAAGCAGCAGTACCTGCGCGTGTGGTATACTCCTTGCATGCTCCTTTGCTGGCCTATGACCCTCGGTCATTGGCATGTGCTGCTCGAGCTTTCTCAATTCCATCACAATGTGCCTGCTGTATCGGTTCTCCTGTTCTTCTTCCATCACTGCTCTCTTTTCAGCGCATGCGAATGCCCGTTTCAATGTGCTAAAAGTTCACTGTGTCCCTGATGAGCAATTACTGGGCGCCCCTGTATACCTCCTTGTGCGTGCACGTAGAGCAGCGCAAAAAAATGGCTGTGACTCTGTCTTGTGCTTGCAGCCGGGCGGCACGTTGCCAACGATTTCCGCACAGAGCGGCTATATACAGAAGAGGTGGACATGGTGTTCAAGCGGCACCAGGTGCTGTTGAAGGCCATCTACAGTCGGTACCGTCTGAAGCCTGCAGGCGGTGGCCTCCGCACTAAGATGCTCAAGCTAGAGGGCTGGAACCAGCTGATGCAGGACGTACATTTCCTGGATTCCCATTACACTATCCAGGTGTGGTGCTTTTCCTGCCTTGCCTGTGATTCCTATTTCCTGCAGGGTGCATGCTTTTTGAGGTTGTGTTTTTCCTTCACTCCAGGAGCCTTTGATACGGACAGCATAAGGTGCCAAGGCTTGCATACACGTGGTCATTCATGGAAGGGCGCCAAGCTGGCTGGATTGGGCTAGACGCACATGTCAACATGTCACACACACACACCATGCACCTTTCTTGACCTGCAGGATGCAATCCTGACTTTCCTGTGGTCTCGCATGTTTGTGCTTGATGAGATCAAGGACTACAGCCGCTACACCTCACTCACTTTCATAGACTTCCTGGAGGCTCTGGGCCGTGCAGCAGACATGAAATCCCTGCCCAACCCTGAGGATCTGGAGGCAGCAGGTGAGGTCACTGGAGGAGCTGAGATAAAGACGTCCAACTAAAGACCGACAGCTGAGTTTATGGTGGACATGCATTGAGAGCAAGCCCCTGTTTTCAAGCTTCACGGCAAGGATGTGGTGAAGGAACGCTGCATACAGGATTTGGCTTGAACCATGCTCCTCACGGAGCCATCTCTATCAACTCTGGTTTCTGGAAAGTGTGCACCTCGTTTATGCCTTTGCCACGTGCAACGAGGTTGATGAGCCACTGGTGGGTTTGGTTGCTGCAGTTGATGCTTTGTTGATTCAGAGCTTTGTTGCTGGAAACATGTTGGATTTGTAAACATGACAAAACACTTGTAACTGCTCTTGACAACTGCACATGGCGCTTCATGCCCGACAGAATTGCTGGTGCATGTGCAGGCTACAGCAACATCTTGGACTGGGCTTTTGACAAGGAGCGCCTGGAGGGCAACCCTGAAGGCTCAGGTGAGAGCAGCATTATGCGTGAATCCCACCAACTTCCAAAAGTGCATCTTTGTTTCCTCTTTTTGAGACATTAGATATTTGTGGGCTCTCTCTCTCTCTCTCTCTCTCTCTCTCTCTCTCTCTCTTTCGCTTTTTGACCATGCTTGTAACTCTACTGAAAATGGGTTGTGAAGCGCATCCACAGCACCCTCTTTTACTTTGTCATCAGAGTATGGGCAAGTTTAAAACGGTGCTCATGCACTAGGCAAGACCTGTGTTTGCTGCTGAATGCCGCTGCACGCACAGAGCAATCAGCAATTTTCCGCATGCGAGAGAGCGGCCACCTGGAGGCACCCAAGACTCGGCCTCTATACGTCAAGGTGGAGCAAATGTTGGACCTTATGTTCAGGTGAGCTAAGCTTGGTCTTTTTTTGGGGGTTTGGTGCCAGCATCAGTAATCTCGGCTGGAAAGCTTTGGATTGGAGTTCTTGATACACTCCTGCGGAGAACATACCCCAGCAAAAGACCTGCCATTCTCTGCCAAACAGTGGCCTCCTTTGTTGCTTTTTCCTCAGGAAGTATTGTAAAGCAGTTCTTATATTTCCTGAAGAAGGCCGCCTGCGAACTTTGCTCTTTTCAGCAGCTCCTACTGCTTACCTCAAATGCATGAAATCTACCACCCGCACAATTTCCTGCCCTTGTGACCTACATTTCTTACTGATGTCCGTGCAACTTGCAGGAAATTGTACTGGGATCCCTCTAATCCAACAATGCCTTTTAACTATGACGGGCTGCTCAAGCTTATCAAGAAGCTCGACAAAGACATGGGCCCATAAGGTGCAGGGCATCCTTCTGATGCCTGCCTATGCGGGCAGTTGTTGCCATACATGGCAAATAAAATCCTCCAGATTTCATTTTTTTGTGCCATGCTGTACTTATTGTGTTAAGACGGTTGCTTCACTCCAACCACATGAAAAGGAACTTGACACTTCAATTGCCTGCCTGAACCCTTACTAGCTTTACACGTGCTCAAGCAGCCTATTATTTGTACTTTGTACTTTTTCTTTTTTGGACCCTCAAGCCATGAGGCTTTACCTGCGAGTACAAACTCGCGAGAATCTTTGCTGCTCTGAAGCATGCTATGTCTTGTACTACAAGGGGCTTGAATTTGAATTGTACCCAACCTTGAGAATTACTTGGTGCGGACCCTGCAAACAATTCAAGGAAAGGAAAGGAAAGGGTTACATAGCTGTACCTGCCTACGAGGGCAGCTTAGCTGAAGCATAAAGAGATGCCTGCAACCAAACCAGACCTGAGTTTGAAACTAAAAGAAAAGTCTGAAGTCTACAACTGTTTTTGCGTTGCAAAACAGAGATATAGGAAGCGTAGAAGTTGCTCAAACAATTCAAGACTTTTCTGCAGAGAAGCTCCTGGTGGAGGAGACTCCCTGCTCTTTGTGCTTAACTTAAGCATTGAATAAGCACTGCTTATGTGTTGCCTCTTTAATGTAGGGAGTATTCTCACTGCCTAAGTATATTTTCCTGTTTGAAAGCTGCAGATAGCTGCCTTGAAGAATATTTTTGAGAGAACAGGGCTAGCTGTGCCTGCTTACACGCAGAAGGTGCCTGCACTAGTGCAGTGATGTTGCAAAGGAAGAGGGTCACGAAGAAAGGGCAAGACGAATGCCAGCCACAGCAATTCAGCATTGTGGTTGATGAAGGAATCATGGGATTTAGTTTTGAAGGGCTCCACCTGTGTGTGTGTGTGTGTGTGTGTGTGTGTGTGTGTGTGTGTGTGTGTGTGTGTGTGTGTGTGTGTGTGTGTGTGTGTGTGTGTGTGTGTGTGAACGTGGGTGAGCACATCTGTGGACGCACAGGGCAAACAAGCATAGGAATGGAAACAAAAAGCCGGCTCGATAGAGAAGGCTATTTCCGCTATCTTAACTAGAAACGAGAAAGTGCATATGCCAGCAAAAAGGTACTGATAGCGAGCACAATTGTCTAATTAAGTTGAAATATCGGACAATTGAAATTTGCCGTAATCTAATTTTTTAACGGTTGGCGTAGCATTCGACTGTGTGTGACAGAAAGATTTTGCCGCAGAAGCAAAGGATTTCCAGTCACGCATTGGATACATCGTATTGATTTGTGAAATTTTTAACATCGTTGCAAGCCTTGCTGCAGAACAGAAACAGAGAGAAAAAGAAGGAGGGAGAGCGCGATGTCTGATTCAGAGCCCGAGACTTCCCCTGACCTTAGCAACGTAAATAGCTGAGCGTGCACGCAGCATTTGGCGTCCTGCCTTCGCACATTCCACTGCTCCGGCACACCCTGAACTGCACCGCCAGTCACCCTGATGCTCACCATTGCCCCTCTTTTCCTCGCAGTCTGATGTTGTGACCAAGTACAAGGCTGCTGCAGAGATTTGCAACAGTGAGTGGCCTCTGGTGCTCCCATGCATGGCAGGGCATGCTGGCAGCTTGCGCATCAGGGTGATGGCTGCATGGCAGCAGCATGCACTGCAGCGCTTCACCTCCAGGCCTTGCTGCACGTAACTTTTCTTTGCGATATGTGTGAGGATGTTTCATTGATGCATGCCCATGCATGACTCATTTTTACCTTCGTTGTTGCATCTGTGTTCTCTCGCTGCAGAGGCCATTGCAAAGGTGTTGGCTGCATGCCAAGAGGGAGCCAAGGTGGTAGACTTGTGCCAACTTGGAGACAACACCATCACAGAGTGCGTGTGCGCTGCCTGAGCTGGTGCAGATGTTTGTACACTGGGTTAGACCTCCTGATTTCCTACCTACGCCCCTTCATCATCCACGTCAACCGAACTGTCCCTGCACGGTACCGCAGGGAAGTGAAGGGCATTTTCGCAAAGAAGAAATTGGAAAAAGGCGTGGCGTTTCCCACTTGCGTCTCTGTGAACCAGTGAGTGTGTGGGAGCAGCTGGTCCAACAAGTTGGACGCTTTTGTCGACGTGCTTGCACGAAGCCTTACCCCTGACGTCCCCATCCGCGTGTTACCCTGCAGTGTTGTCGGCCACTACTCACCGCCCATTGAGGACACCACCACCTTGAATGCCAACGACGTCGTGAAGATGTGAGTGCTTGGAGTGATCTGCAGCCCACCAGGCTGATCACCAAGAAGAAGTCAGGCCAGAAGAGCAAACCCAACCAATTGGAAAGAAGCGCCCCTGTACTTACTGCATACAGTGGGAGCCTGGGAGATAGCTGCGGATCAGGTGTACTTCATTTGTGCTGGCAAGAGCCGGAAATTAGGCATCCACTTGCCTAGTTGCGCACTCCACATAGACATATGTGGTGCATGAAGTAAATTTGCATACCGTACTTACACGTACTCACTATGCACCCTTTGCAAAAATAATGTGTTTTTCACATACGCATCGCTTACGCACCCCTTACAGAAGTTAATATTTTCATATACGCACGTTTACGCAGTGCCAAAAAGGCCTTAACCCAAACAAATCAATTAGCAACTGTTCTTCACAGTGGTTTTCTCAGCGATCGCAACCTTACACTTTCACTCATAAGACCTAGTTTGGCGTCTAGCCTAATTCTGGAGGTCTTGGCCTCAAATCCTACTCCAAATCATCAGAGCCCCCTCCACCCTCAGTGCTGCCACTCCCCTCCTCGCTCTCCTCATCACCGCTGCCATCCCCTTCCTGCATCATGCTGCTGCTGCTGCACCAGGCTCAATCATCGCCTTAAATGATTATTTTTTTACTTATTCGCACACACACGCAGCGGCTCAAATAATTATTTTTTTCGCCAGCTGCAATTCTTACGCACAGCCCCAAAAGGATATTTTTGCGTAATGATAATATATAATTTATGTACGGTATTGAGAGGTAATGATTAGCCATGGGTATTTAGGGTGTGTCAGTTTTCCAAAGGAGGCTCTCGAGGCTAGAAGAGCCTAGGCTTATGTGGGTGGGGCCTAGTTGGGAGATTTATGGTTAGAAACCTGTTTTCCACAGAAGGCTCCTTTTGAGCCAAGATTTCTCAGGCTGACCTGAAAAGATATTGAATGGACATTTTGAAGTGGAATGGTTTCAAGCTGGACTGGGCCAAGGCATTGTCGTTGAACTCCAGCGTTGCAACATTACAGGTAATCATCACGTTTGCATGCTCCAGAGCCATGTGAGCGTGATGCTTGGTATTCAGCTGACCATCAATACGCACTGGTTCATTGTGGAGAGCACGCATGCATAGAAGGCTTGAAGCAACTACGGGTAAAATGCATGCACTGCCACAGCACCTTTCCCTTACTCTTCTCCTCCTAAGTTGTTTCATGAACTGCGTCTTGACCTGAGTGCCTCCATGCCTTTCGCATACCCAGGCGGTTATCCCTGATCCCCAACTCCATCACACTGCCAAGAACTTGCATCCTCCAATGGATCACTCCAAAACACTTTTCCAGGCAGTACCTCCTCAATTTCTCAAAAATCCCTGGGGTTTTATTGAACATTATCAGAGTAAACCCCCGAAAACTTGGTAACATTCTTGCCAACTAGGCTTTGCCTATTCTGCCAAAGAGCCTCCCCTAGCCTAGCCTAGGCTTTGTTGAGGCGAGGCTAGGTGAGTTGGCTACCCTCCCTAGTAATAATGCATGGACGCGAAAATGTTAATTCTCTGTGTAGTAGGGTCCCCTTACAAAGGAAGGTCTGCACTCAATACAGGGGACTGTATCTGGCAGTGCGGGGCTGGCAGCACTCCCAAGGAAGGACCATGAGTCAGGCCCCCAAGCATTTGCCAAAAATGGACGACCGATTGCCGTGCACTTCCAGACCACGTCTGAGTTTGAAGTGTTATTTAGGCATGCATCGGGCTCATGTGGGTGGTGCAGGTCGAGCCCCCTCCTGTTTTCCATCTTGGCTCACTGACCTCCTTTTCAAGTATGCAGATTTCTTACAAAAGTATTTTACATAGAATGTATCATTTGTAACAATAGTGGTTTTTATGGGTGTGGCTTGACTGCGGACAGACGAAAGAAATAATCATTCCTGAGCATGCGGGAATATGGTGTATAGGGTATGACATGTAACATTACTAAGCAAAAATATGCAGTTAACGACGTAATATTAATTTACACTTTCCAGCTTGAATTTGACCTGAGTGTTTGGTGGGGATTTTGGATCCCAGGGATTGATTGGTAGTGTCATTGTAAGAATATTCTCAATGGTTGGGGGTCAAGCACGCACAGAAACATACAAGCATGTGCGCGCGCACACATAGACAATTGCGCACGCACGTGCGCTTGCATTCATGCATGCATGCGCACAACACATGCAAAGTTGCGTGTGCATGCGAGCTCGCGCAATTGCGCACACATACATACACACACACGCACATGTGCGTACACACAAACGCATGCTATGTCTGGAATTATTTTTGCTTGCTGTGCCTGCTCTGAGGATGCATGAACCCTGGAGCAGCTCAAAGAAAGGTAACCACAGTGTAAACCCCAGGCTTGATTGCCTTGTGAGGTGATTAATGGCCTTCTGATGGTTGCACCTGCTTCCGGATGGCATCCCCACCTGCACCAACAAGCCTGTCACGTCCCAGCTGCACAAACTTTTTTTGGTAGCACTAGCTGGTCGACTTTGCCCTAAATTTTACACTGGTCGAAGCTGAGCTTTGAGTGTGAATTTTACAAAAATGAAGAAATGTTACGTGGAGGGTAACGTATTACGTATTACCTATTATTACGTGGGCATGTCGTACCCTTGTGGTGAAATTTCTTTTCAATAAGTGCGCTTTTGAACAGCAGCTTTCCTGCCTGACGCGTCTGAGAACAACATGCAAGACCAGTGAACAGCTCATCCATGCGATTTTTGCTTTACAACCATTCAGTTTCAGGTCAAGCAGGGGCTGATAGCTGTAGCAGCAGATAGCTGAGGGAATACGTGGGGCACCCAAAAATAATTACTGAGGGGGTTGTGGAATTCAAGCGGAACCCATGGAATTAAACATGATTTTTCGGGGTGCAGAGTGATGACATTGATGTGCGGTATTCGGATGATTATGGGTCTGAAGTTCACTTGGTACCCGCACTTTTCTGGCACCCCTGGTAAATTTATTATTAAGAGGGACCTTGCTCAGGCCCAGGCAGCAGCAACTAGTATGTAAGGTGGGGAAGTGATGCACTCGCAAGATGGATGGCCTCGGCCAGTTAGCATTTTGGGGGAGCTGAATCCATAATTTGTGTCTGTTTGCGCAGTTGAGGGCACATGCCACTCAGTTTGATTTGTAGTAAAAGTAAGGCTGCCAGCAAAGCTTGAAATAGGTCAGGAACTCCCCAGGAGCTAGCACGGTTGCCCTCAGCCCTTGGCTTGTCTTCCCAATTGACTTCTGTCTGCCATCATTGGGTGCCCAATTTGTCGCAAGGGCATAATGCACTTCACCGCCAAGCAAACGAATAAATCCGTCTCCATAGATGTACACACTCCCCATCAGCTTCTGCAAGCTCATCTCAGCATGAACCCCAGCATCTTTTTCCCTGTGTGTGGGGTAACATGACAAATAGATGTTTGTGTGTAATGAACGACCCTGGCCTCATTTACGTGTTGACCTCTTCCCCTCTCCTTGGGTCACCCTGGTTGTCAGTTCAAAACTTGCCTGCGTGCTCGTTATGAGGGGTCCTGGATTTTGTATCAAAATGCTTTATTCACTGAGTAACGGCACTTCCCCTCTTTGGTACACGTCCTGCTCTTTTATGCTAGCTACGAAGGAAAGTGAAAGCACTGTTTCAGATGCAACCGAAGGTGCACACAAGGCCAGGACAGTTGCTCCTTGCCAACAATACCTTCCAGATGAGCCTGATTTGTTCCCTGGTGTTGTGAAGGTCCATACCTGGACTATTAGAGCTTAGTATCCCCAGATGATAGAGGTGTAGGACAGGACCTGTCAGCCCACAGAAAGCTGGAGAGGAGGCAGCAACTCAAGCTCCTTATTTCGACTGCTCTTGTTACTCCTCCCCTTGTGCGCAGTGACATTGGTGTGCACATTGATGGCTTCACCTCCGTGCAAGCCCAAACACTGGTGGTGCAGCCTGCGCAAGAGCCCGTGAAGGGCAGGGCTGCGGATGCCATCCAGGCAGCCCGCACTGCCTTCGACGCCGCGCTGCGGTTGATGCGCCCCGGCCACAAGATCTCAGAAGTGGCCAAGCACCTGAACAAGATTGCAGAGGTCTACGGCTGCCAGCTGGTGGAAGGCGTGATGTCGCACGAGATGAAACAGTTCGTGATTGATGGCAACAAGTGCGTGCTGAACAGGCCGTCCCCAGAACAGAAGGTGGAGGATGGAGAGTTTGAGGAGAACGAGGTGTACGCCATCGACATCGTCGTCAGCACTGGGGAGGGCAAGACCAAGGTGCTGGACGAGAAGCAGACCACCGTGTTCAAGCGCGCCCTGGACACTGCCTACAGCCTGAAACTCAAGGCCGCCCGGGCCGTCTTCAGCATCATCAACCGCGACTTCCCTGCCATGCCCTTCACCACGCGCGCTCTCGTAGCCATCGCCTCCTCAGACAAGGAGCCCTTGGGCCACGCGCAACTGTCGTTGGGCATCAAGGACTGCGTCTCGCATGGCCTGCTGCACGCATACCCTGTGCTCTACGAGAAGACCGGAGAGATCGTGACCCAGATCAAGGGCACCGTGCTGCTCATGCCCAACGGCAGCGACGTCATCACCAAGTCGCCTGCGCAGGCGGTAGAGAGCGACAAGAAGGTGGAAGACCCCGAACTGTTGGACCTCCTCGCGGCACCCATCAAGAAAGAGAAGAAGAAGGTACGGAGCTGCTGAATGAAAGTGGCAACCAATTCATTTGGAGTTGTGCTGGTGTGAAAATGGGCTGCGATGTGGATGTTGTTTTGCTGCAACATTTGTGCGTTTAATTGCTGTGAGGAAGTGAAAACCATGAGGCAATATTTGACTGCGGCATCTCTGTACCAAGCAGTCTGCTCGCCTCTTTCTTCTGTGCCGCAAAATCAACCTGTTCATGGGTAAATGTAAGCAGGAGCACGGTCTCTAGAGGTGAACGACTTCCCCCCCAAATGGGCATGTTGTTCATATGCTCCCAGCATAAGTAGCCAAAACCTTGGCCAGTCAAGCTTGGGTTCAAAATATATGTCTGCAGCTCTAGAGCTCTAACTCTGCTAACGTCCTGCATATTCAAAAGCAAGGGTGGAAAAGGTCAAGAATTGGCCTTTTGGCTTCAATTCTCCTCTCCATTTGTTTTGTTGTGATATTCTCTTGGCACAAGAATGCACCAAAAAATTGAACATGTCAATGCAGTAGGTGGTCCGGAAGAAAGATTCGGTGGCCAAAAATAGGATTCGCACCGCAACAATTTGGCCCATGTTTCCCATAATGGGCAGATTTTTCAGCTCTGGTGCTAAAGGAATGTAGGCTTTTCAAGGAAACCAAGCTCGGGCTGATCGAATGGGGGAGCCCTATGCAGAGAGCGTGCAAAAAAAATTGTGGGCCTCAGCAGATCCCCTTTGGAATTGTTCCATGTGCTCATGTCTAGTCTAGCCTCCATTTTTTTTCCTTCATTGAAAGAAACCTTGATTGAAGGAGATACATTTTACACCTGAGAAACGTCTGAGCCTGATGTACCTACCTGCAAATCTTGTTTTTAATCTTACCATTGTGACTTGCTGACAGGATGCACAAGTGCTGCATACGCTCCAGGTCAAAGTTGCCCTTGCATGTGAGCCTGAGGCATTCGTGTGCGTGAAGTCGATGAAAGCCAGGCTGTACTTCCTGCTATTTGCAGAGTTCTTCATTTTCTTCTTTGATTGCAGGCCAACAAAGAGAAGAAGAAGGCTGCTGCTGCATGAGAACCCTTCGTAGGACAGCTGTAGCCAAGATTTGGGTGGGACAGACAATGAGGTTTGCTCAAGCAGCATTTTGTTGAGCTGCATTTTTCCTATAAACGTCCAGATTCACCTTGCATAAGGAGGACATCTTGGTGCTAGGAAATTTTTGAGCAGTTAATGGTTGTACATGATGATCAAGTAATCCTGGTCCATATGTACTGCTTCAAGTAGGTAAATTTCAAAAAATGGTTTTACGCCTTGTCCATCACTGTGTTAAGTGATGTTAAGTGATTTTCCTATCGTATCCTCATACTCGTCATCCCCGATAGGAATGGGAAATTGAAGAACAGGACATTGGAGGACCTTGGAAACTATTTGCTGAGACATGCTCTTGGCACTACACTTCAAGTAGAGACTTGAGAGATCAATAGCCTGAGTCGTTTGTTTGGTTTACAAGGTTTACAATTGAAATTCAGCCTTCAGCCAGTAAATTTGGCTGCTCAATCTATTGCTAGATTAGGCCCGCCAAGAGGAAAGAAGTGAATAAGAAGGGCTTGAATTTTGCATGGGAAACACTCCCTCCATTCGATGGAGTCCATTGATAAGAAAAGAATGGTTTACACAGCTGTACCTACCAACAAGGGTTACAAGGGAAAAAGGCCTCAGTCGAGACATTTGCTAGCCTGTTCATAAATGCAAGATTAAGAAGGAAAAAAAAGAAGTATGTTGTTTCTTTACCTAACAACAAGGTAACGAGCTTGCAATGGGATTTGGCTTGCAGCTAGGTAGGTAGGCTACTCAGCTTGAAGAACAGCACCGCCCAAACAGGAAAAATCCATGACAGCAGGAAGGAAAGGGTTTTATAGGGAAGGGAAGGGTTACATAGCTGTACCTGCCTGCGGGGGCAGCTTAGCTGAAGCAAAACGTGCCTGCAACCAAACCAGTCCAAACTAAAAAGCAAAATGAGCTAGAAGCTCAGTCACAGTATTTCAGGCAAGCAGACACGAACTTGGCTAATCCTAGGACATCGGCCTGATTCATGAAGTCTCTCAGGCGTGATGCAGTGCTTGGGGGTGCAGAGCTAAAGGGTTTTATAGCTGTACCTGCCTACATGCCATCATGATGGGCAGTTTTGCTGGAGTGAAAAAGGCTGCAGAAAGGAAATGGTACGACGGGATTATTGAAACCTTCAGCCAGACTGTTCGGCTGATTGGCCTGTGATTGATCCACGTCATCAAAGGAAAAAGAAAGGGTTACATAGCTGTACCTGCCTGCGAGGGCAGCTTAGCTGAAGCAGAGATGTGCCTGTAACCAAACCAGTCCAATCTAAAAGCAAACCTAGGGTTTTAACAAGTAAAGCAAATCTAGGAGCACAGTCATAACATTCCAGGCGTGCAGATACAAACTTGGCTAATCCTAAGACGTCAGCCTGGTTCACGAAGTCCTTAAGACGTGTTGCACTATTGGGGGTGCAGAGCGAAGAAGGTGTTGGAATTGGAAGCAAATCCATAAGCTGTTTAGATATGATCATCATATGATATGGTAAGGGAAGGGAAGGGTTACATAGCTGTACCTGCCTATATGATATGATAAATATCACATTTAAGATGATCCTTGTTGTGTTGCAAGGTTACAGAAATAAAGACCTCCAGTCAAAGCGACTGACTGCTGATATGATAAATATCACATTTAAGATGATCCTTGTTGTGTTGCAAGGTTACAGAAATAAAGACCTCCAGTCAAAGCGACTGACTGCTGACCTGCTTATTAAAAGAAAGAAGTTCGTGAAGAAAAGGTTACAATTTGTTGTTGTTTTGATTCATGAAAGCGAACATACCAAAGGATTGTACATGGTGAGGTAAGGCAAAGTCACATCGCTTTATCCACCTACAAGGGCAGCTCAGCGGAAACACTGAGGCCTGCAACCATGCCTGGCCCAGAGATGCTCAACTCACAAAACTTGGACTGGGAAGAAAGGATAATAAATAATGTCTGTTGCGGTCTGGTGTTTGTAATAGCACGAGGTAGGTGATGCTCAAAGGCTTCAAAGTTGTTGGATCAGATAGGTACTCAGAACATTTGAGCACTGATGCGTATGAGTGTACATGGTGAGTAGAAGATAGTTATGGAACCGCCTGGGAAGAGGCACTGGAGAGTGAAAGAAGAGGAGCAGAGGACAAGATAACATACTTCAGCCAGAGCAGACCTGGGGGTGTGTACATTGAAAATACCATGCTGCATTCATCTTGCACATCATCCTGGGCATCACAAAGGTCACAAATAGGAGAAAAAATTGTCAACCAAGTAGCTTGTTCAACTTTGAGAGTGTGGACATGAAGGCAAGATCAGGCCACACTGCGCACGTTGTGTTTGGGCAAATCTAGGTACAGACACTTGGATAGATTACAAGGGCAATACATAATGTGAGCTTTCTTCGTTGGAGAGCACACCAGTGATGATAAATGAATTATTTACTGTTCAGGTCTCGAGTGAGAATTGTCTCCAATAAGCAAGCGGTGTTGGGATCTGAGGTCCACCACAATTCGGCTCAAATACAGAGGGTTGGCTGACCGTATATTCTGTTAAAAGCCATGAGCATGATGTAAGCCATTCATAGCGAACGATAGGCGTGAAGCCCTGCAGGAAGGATTCCTGGAATTGAGGTCAATATCAGCATGAAAAAACTTTGGAGACTGTTTCAATGGATAAGAGAATTGTAAGGACGCAGAGTGGCTTTGAACCAGCTGAGCTGAATAGGCCCCTATCTCACATTCACGTAGCACACTTGTGGAGGAGTTGATGATCTGACTCCCAAAATAACCTTCATAAATCTCAATAGCCATTTTTGAATGCAGTTGTCCATCTCACTTTGTTGAAGAAGGGGGCTGCCCAGATCTGACTGGCATACATGCCTACCGGGATGGCAAACGTCTTAAAAAGCCTTAGGTAAGCATGAAGATGGTGGGTAAGCTGATGCTGATGAGCAATAGTACGAATGTGAGCTGTGTCTGCTAAACAAGGCTTGAGGGCTTCTCAAGCATCAGAGTTAAGTCGAGGTACTTGTCAAATAACATCCCCAGGTATCTGAAGTGGCGGCAGGATATTGTTACCAAAGGTGGTAACTTGTCTGTTCTAGAGTTTAAGCAGACCACCTCTGATTTTGGTTATTCTCCATTTAAATTCGTAAGCTTTCAGCCTGTGGAGCATGGTCACAAGTTATCAGTGTATAGTAGCTGTGAAACATGGAAATTGGGTGTTCCTGTGCAAGCTCCTTCAATACCCTTAGAAACATCATTGATGTCATTGAGGTAGATTGCAAAGAGTAGCGGAAATAAAGGACGGCCCTGTTCGACTCCGTAAAAGGTACGTACACGCATGTGTCTCCCCATCAATCAGAAATACTCATGTTGAGAAAATGGTCAGGGAACTGATACTGTTGTAAGTGGTTTCACAATTTATCTCAAGGAATGGAATCGTACGCCTGTTTGAAAAAGCTAACAATAGCTGTGAAAAGGCGTGAGGAGCCACGGGGCTTGTAAATTTGCACAGCATGTTTTAGATGTCCCAGTATGAAAAGAGGCTGCAAGGTGCTGCGTCCTGGGAGAAAAACAAATTGAGAACCAGGGATCTTGTTGTTGTGTAAGCACCAGTCTTGGTCTTGACAAAGTGCATAGGACATTAATATGTTAGAAGCCTCTGACATCCTCTCTTTTCACTAATTTGCATCCCTACCTTTTTGACCCCTGCATTCCTGATCAAGATAGGCGCACCTCCAGCCGCCCCGATGCTATCTTGGTCACTCCTTGCCCTGCTAGCCCAAATCTACCACCTTCTTCCCCTTCACATTGGGTACCCCGCAGGATGAGACGTAATGAAGAAGTAAGAAGCAGCACAACTCCAGCCAGGCAACTTCATGAATTGAGCATCCAAAACCGCCATCTCCACTTAATAGAAATTAAACACTGCAAAGATACGAGGCCTGATGCCCAGTTAGAAGCCTCACAGCAACAACACAGTGAACTGTGCAAACAACTTCAAGGTGCTGATATCACTCTCCTGCTCAGCAGACAGCTGCTGGGCATGGCTTTCCTTGGTTGGAAGGCTGACAGTGCTGACTCTGCTTGCTGTTGAAGGTCTGGATCTCCAGTCTTTCAGCTATCGTCCTGCTTTCTTTTCTCGTTGCTGGACCTGTCTTCTTTCTCTGCCTGCCGTGCTTCTCTCAGTCTGAACTTCGTGGTGGGTGGGTCACACGGTCTGTGCACCAATGTGGCCCCCTTTCCTTAATTCATGTAGGGAGTGTTTCACTGCCTACGTAGGTTTTCTTTTCTTTCTTCCACACAATTCTTCTGGGTGTGTGGGGGGCGATCTATACTGCCCATACCCTGGATAAATTAAATAAACTAGGGATTGACCCGCAAAGGTCTACCAAGCTTGCACGAAAGCTCCATGCCCATTTTGTAGAATATGCGCAAAAACTTACCTCTGCCAGACGTGCCATTGAAAACAAAGTACTCAACATAACTCTGGCGCACTGGGACTGCATGTTTCCAGAAACCCACCAGAACCACACTAGGCTCCCCCTTACCCTCCAGTGAGGAAAAAGAAAAAAAAAGAAAAGAAAAGTCTACGCAGGCCACAGGCCGCGTGCATTAAGGAAAGGTCCCTTAACTAGCAACTTGAAGCTAGCAAGGGCCCCACCAGAGGTCCCTCAAAACTACACTAGCTACAGCTAGCCTAGGAGAGGGAAAGAGACTGAACTAATGAGGATTGGGCGGGTTGTTGGCCATGCCCCGAGACGCCCGGACTCTCCTTCTCCTTGTATCCACCTCCATGCGCCCAGCGACACCCCACCCCCCACCCCCCCGAAACCCCCAGTAAGCAAAGAGCATGTCTGGCGTTAATGATAGTGGTTTGTTTCTGTGTGGCATGACATCTCAGCTTGGAAGCTAGGGATTTTGCTTTGTGTTTGGATAGGCCCAAATTGACAAGAGGTTTGATCGTGTGCTCGTTGTAAATAGTGCCAGCCACACCAATCAGGATGATGTGTAGAGTCACTTTGTTGTTCCTGTTTGGATTCCTTGAGCTGCGGGTTTTAAGTCTGGTTATAGTGTGAGCATGTTGAGTTGCTGCAGTTTCTAAAGTGATGAAAGGGATACTCTGGTGAGGGATACCCACGGCTCATTGAGCCAATGTGTCTCCTTTTCCTTGATTGATGTAGGGAGCGTTCTCACTGCCAACGTAGTTTTTTCTTTTCTTTTCTTTTCTTTTCTTTTCTTGTTGTAGGTAAAGAAGTAACAAGTGGAAAATCACCAGATAAAAACAAAGGGTTTCATAGCTGTACCTGCCTATGTGGGCAGGTTAGCTGAAAAGGGTGTTTGGATTTAAAACAACCAGAGAATTGCCAAATGATTTTTTCTTCGCTGTTGCTGTTGCAGGTCTGGAACTCCAGGGATCAGCTGTCATCTTGCTTTCTTTCTCGTTGCTGGATCAGTCTTCTTTTTCTGCCTGCCATGCTTCTTTTAGTCTGAAGTTGTGGTGGGGTGACCGTACTGTCTTTGAACCAATCTGGCCCCCTTTCCTTAGTTGATATGGGGAGTGTTCATTGCCCATGTAGTTTTTCTTTTTGTTCTTTCTTTGCAAAGCACATATTCCCTCGTACACGCTCTACAAAGAAGCAAGGATCTAGGCATACGTTGCATCAATGTAGCCAGGATACCTCAGGGCCTAGTGTCAACCAGCTTTTTAGTCTACCAGGGACACTTCAAATCCACCCTGAGACGGAGGAAGTTGCAGCAACAAGATCTACAAGGCCCAAAGGCAAGCCCCCAGGAAAACAAGGCACTCAAGACATAGAACAAGTATCACTCCTCTTGTGCACCTAACTCCATGACCCCTTGCTGAATACAACCCAATCCAACGCTCCCCCCCCCCCTGATGTGAACCCAGAAGCTAGGGACGCTTTCAACACCTCTCTTGGAGATACCCCCAATATTAGAGCTAATCTGCCTGGCCTATAAACAGAGCTTCCTGAAGACGGGCCTCCAGCCTCCCAGCAAGCGCACACGTTCTACATATAGGCACAACTCAATATCTATGCCCCAACAGTGTAGCCAGGGCATCTCAAAATCAAGTGCCAATCATAGCGATGCAGATTGCATCTATACAGAGCCTGACCACTTTTACACAGCAACCACAAGCAAATATGGCACGCATTCCATTCCCCTCACCAACCCGAACAGCACCCCGAACAGCACAAATACACAGATTGGTAGCCAGAGCCCTTGAAAGGAAGGAAAGAAAATTTTCATGCAAGACAGAACTTCAGACCCATACCATCAACCCTCCTATACCCATGGCCATGGCAGTAGTCTTTGAAGTGCAGAGGAACTCCTGTTATGAATCTGGCTCAAGAGACCACAGCAAACCATGCCATCAACGCCGTCTACTACTATGACTTTGACATCACACTTATGGATGCATGGAGAACCTGTTCAGCCAAAAGAAAGGGCATGAAAAATGACCCCTCACCCCAACAGAAGCAGAACCACACACACTATGGGCCCATGATAATAGAGAAGTGGACCCTGCTTATTTTCAAGAATACTCGCTTTCAACCAGCAAGCATCTGCACTGCTGGCCGCAGCAACATTGAATGCGCATGTTGCCAGATATGCAACTACCCCGGAGGCCTGGAGCTTATAAACTCGGAGCCCCCCTACCTTGACATGTATATTTGTGATGTCTGCCAACGTACTTATCACTGGTTGCAACACTGATGAGCAAAGAAAAGAAGTCCACATAGCTGAAATCTGGCTTGCCCTGCCTGTGCTAGCCTCAGCAATGAAGACAAACTCAACAGAGCAACTAATTCTAGAGAAGAGCTGCTTAAGGTTAACTGGATACCATCATGGGAGCCAGAAGAAACAAAAGAAATCTAGCTAGTTTTCCACCAGCGCATGCAAGCGCTTAAAGCCCAGCAAAGCAAACCCAATCTCCTCCTATTCACAGTGGACATAGTCTGGGACTGAGCCCTCTCCAATCTAGAGAGACAAGGATTCAACAAACCAGACACAAGCAACACCTGGAAGCATAAAGACACAGAACTCTGCAGCAAAATCATTTTTGATATACACCCCACCAAACCACAAACAGATATCAAACCCACAGGCTCCTGCAAATTTTGGGTACAGGAAATTGACCTCATCCAAAACAACCCCAAGCCACCCCCTAATCAGACTCCAACAAATACTGCAACCTTGCTCTCCCTTCAACTACCGCACCAACCCTTATCCTCCCAGGAATCTACAGATCAAGGATGGCATGTGTCTACAATACAGACGGCGAATGCGTTGGGATGATGACCCCTCACCGTTTTGATGTCCTCTGCAAAGCATTCCACAAAGCCTAAGCACTTGGCCTACATAGTAGCATTTGCCCTCCACCAACTAACTTTGCAGCTGAGCTAATGGACTCCTAGCCCGCACGACTAGAGTAGAGAACAAATGTCAGAGCAGAATGATCAAAGACTCCTTCTCACGGACACTTATACCTCACATTCACATTGCCTTCCAAAATTGGACACACGCCTCCCAAGAGGATATGGCCTCTCCCTTGGACTACAATACTCAAACCTGCACTAATGGAGCTTTGACCCCCGTGACATCTTTCTGGTGCCCATCACGATTCCCTCTCATCCAGGTTCTTGGGGATTCCCACCTGCCACCCCATCTATGACGATGAGGCCATGACATCAGCCCTGCGACATGCTACCTACTCTTCCATCCTCAATACAGAGGCCACGGCCACCTTCATGTTTCTACCAGCAAGCAGTAAGCTGATGACAAAACTTCTCACTGCTTATCCACACCTTTGCCACAAGCTTGGGATCACTCCGAAAGATGAACTTACCTATGACAATCCCCAATCCTGGCCCAGCCAGGAAACTGCTCTCCCTCAGCATACCTGGGACCTTTAGTCTGCAGTATGGAACACAACTGCAAGAGTTCGCTTAAACAACCAGGACACTAGTAGTGTCACACTACCTGGCTCCAGGATCTAGCCATGATTTGGCACACACGTGAACAACAACCCCATCCTTAATGCAAGGCACACAGTTATACCAGGATAAGAAAATGTGAAAAAACTGTCCTTATACCAGGATAAGAAAATGTGAAAAACTGTCCTTAGACAAGAAACAAATTGCCAAGGCCCCCCATAAACCAGCCTCAGACATGAATGCCCCTACTCCTTGTCAGTTCAATCCAGACCTCCAGCTCACAGTTGGAGATTGGGAGTCCTGGGCTTACACCTGTGTAACACGGCAGCTGCCAGGTTCAGGACGGCAAGACAGTGATAGGGGCAGGCATGTACCATCCTATGAGTGACGGAAAGAATCTAGTCAAGCCTAATGGTGCTGGTATTCCCAACACCATAGGAAGAGCTGAACTGGCTGCAGAACTCATCCAGGCCATCTCAAATGCATTAGAGCAATCCCCGCACCCTGTTCATTTCTTTAAGGTCAAAGCCCACTCTGGTATCATTGGTAATGAGGGGGCTGACGCCTGCGCACGCGCTGCAGCACTAACAGACACCATGGACGTTGCACTTCCAGATGCCAGGGATCCCTTTCATAACTTTTATTAGCTCACATCAAAGTCCTCACATGGACACAACGGTGACCCACATCATTCCCACACTACTCCGACTCACTACCTCACTACCTGACAGACAAGCTAAAAACACACATGCACAATAGGCACAAGCTTGGCTCCGCTAGTACCTCTGGCTCCTATTACAATAACTGGCAGAGGCTAAACTTCACCATACGGCCCATTCCCCTAAACACCACTGTCAGTCCAAAAGCTCATAACCCACCCTCTCAACTTGCCAACAAAAAAAACAGCAATTCTGTTTGGAACAAGTTGAAATTCACCCTTAAACATCAGGCTAACGTATAAAAATAGCGCACAAGAACAATTCATACTCAAAAACATGCCATCAGGTTCAAATTGCCTTCCACCTCTGCACGCTGCCCACCATGCAGCGAAATGGACAGCATTAATCACATTGCCCTTAGATTTGATCCAACAATGAACGGGATGCACACCGATAGGCACCATGTTGGCCTTAGCTCCTGTGTTAAAGCCCTCAGCAAAGGCAGATATGGCTCACACCCCTTATTGGTATGGATGCCTGCCGAAATGAGAAACTCCTCAAGCAGGGCATACAAGTCCCTCAAAACATCTCCCGAGCTATCCCTGACTGGGTTTTCCCTGCTGGCACTGGCTCATCTACCCTTGGTGAGGCCCTAGCTAGCTTGCTAGTTAGGGGACCTTTCCTTAATACACACAGCTGGACCTGGCTTGCGTAGTCTTTTCCTTTTTTCTTTTTTTCTTTTCTTTTCTTTTCCTCTGCCCGGTACCAAAGCCACCCTGATGCTGTTTTTGTGCGCTCCATCCCAGGCCGACCCTCACACATTGATCCTACTAAGTTCCTTCCTCAAGACAGGGACATTCATCTTGTTGAATTTGAATCCTGCCATGACAGCAAACCCTTTTCCATTCTAAAAGCTGCAACTGCCCAGCATACCAACATTTTAAGAAAGAAAAGAAAAACTAGGTAGGCAGAGGGAACTCTCGCTACACCAATTAAGGAAAAGGAGACAACCAACATTTTAACCAAGCTAAAACCCCGCAGCTTGAGAAACCCTAGCAGGAACAACAAGGTGAGTTTACACATCATCTTAGTAGGTGTTTCAGGCACTATCTGTAATGACTACACTGCCAAATTTCTTATCAACTTGGGTTTAACCAGGGGGTTCCGAGTTCGAGCCCTTGTGGCGGTGGGGTCGGCCCTTCCTTAATCTGACGCTTGAGGTGTGAGCCACTTGCGTAGCTTTTCCTTTTCCTTTTCCTTTTCCTTAACCAGGCAAAAGGCTAAAACATTAGCATCCAAGTCAAGTTGCCATGCTATCCAAAGATGAACAACTATTATTAACACAAGGCATGCACTTCATTTTCAGGGGACTTCTGGGGGTGGGGTTGCTGGGCGCGTGGCAGTGGAGAGCAGGAGAAGGAGAGTCCGGGCGTCCAGGAGCATGGCGGACAACATCATGGAAAGAAAAGAAAAAGGAAAGAAAAAAGCTATGTAGGCAGATAAACCTCTCCCTACATCAATTGAGGAAAGAGAGACACATTGGCTCAAAGAGCTGTAAGTCTCCCTCACCAGAAGATGAGAGGGGAATCAATGTGGATTGGGTGGGTTCCTGGCAGCACGCTGCTCCAGGGCACCAGTGTTATGATGGGTGTTTTTATTTTCAATGGCACGTCTGGTAGAGGTGAGTTTGTGCGCAAATTGTACAGAATGGGCACGAAGTTTTCTTGTAAGTGTTTCAGATCTCTGCGAATCAATCCCTAATTTTTTGAATTGATCAAGGGTATGGGCAGTGTAAATAGTCCCACCCACACCCAGGAGGATTGGGTGGATAGTAATCTCTGCACCTTGGAGTTGTTTGCACAGTTCGCTGTGTTGTTGCTGTGAGGCTTCTAGCTGGGCACCAGGCCTCGTATCTTCACAGTACTTGACTTCTATCAAGTGGATATGGCGGGCTGGAGTTGAGCTACTTCCCATACTACGCAGTACCCGGTGTGAGGGTGGAGTGGGTGGCCTGTTAGGGTTAGTTGGGTGAGGAGTGAACAAGATTGCATCAGGGCGGCTGGAGTTGCGTCTGGTTTGAATAGGAATCATGGGTTTGAAAAGGTAGGAAGGCACAGCACGATTAGAGCTTTGCTCAGGGACTTGCAGGTCGTGCTGGGCCAAACGGTTTGCGTTGCCGGCATCCAACTGCACAAGATTGGCCCCATAAGAGCCTTCACTGACTAGTTTCAAAATCATCCTGCAAGCAATATTGTGACGCTCAGTTACCATGTTACGCATGACGGAGCATTGACAGCCAGATAGGATGTGGAGAGCGCTATCCACGTGATGGCAATCAGGTAAGGAGCATGTAAGGCTAGTGGATCTTTTACATCGGACAGCATGTTTCTGATCGTATAGGGTGCCTGTGCGGTATTGGAAGACAGTGCGTTTCATTCGAGTTGAGAGTCTGGGCATATTCCAAAAGGTATTGCTGATGCTTTTGTTTACATGAGGTAGCAAGCTCTGGTAATAAGTATAGTAGCCTGTCTTCCGGTCAGCATTGCCCAGCTTGTGCTGAGCATGCATATGGGATTTCATAGCATTTTTAAGGTCTGGGAGGCGCCTTAAATGAAGAGAAGAAGGGGGGGATTGGGATGGCCTAGAATCTGTCTCTTCCCGAGGCAGCCAGGTTGTATTGTGGAAGGGGTTTCCTCCTGGGCCAGCGCTAAGGATTCCAGTATCAGTCAGGTTACCATCTTTGAGGGAGGCCTGGTATTTAGCAACGTGATCTGCGCATTCATTCCCAGCTAATCCAGCGTGAGACTTGACCTTGTAGAAAAAGATGATGATCTTGAGAGGCTCGGGCAAGATTTGAGGTTTCTTTCAGAACATCTCCGTGCACGCAATGTTTATGCTTCTCTGGGTACAGGATTTGCTTTCTGAGTTGGTGAAGTAAGCTGAGGCTATCTGTGGCAATATGTGTGTACTACGGTTATGGGTCTGCATAACTCCGTGCTCGCCTCCCAATCACGGTTGGCTCTCATAGGGAAGAGGGGGGCCCATGCTGGGATGTTGGAGAGCATGCTTGGGGCTTAGGGGTGGGTCTTAAGCTTGCTGGACAGGGCCTGCCTGACAGTCGTGTTGTAGGTCCCATGGTGGGGGCCAACTTGCTGGAGTAGTCTTCTGTGCTTGCTCTTTCTTTTGGTCTGTGTGGTGGGGCCCTGCCTTTCAGGACAGGTGACCTTTCCTTAATGCGCGCGGCCGGACTTGGCAAGCGTAGTCTTTCTTTTTTTCTTACTACACACATGATTAGTAATCATAAGTGAGTGCAGCAGCAATGGCAGGCAGCTCAGCTCTTCCTATGGTATTGGTGAACATACATCTGGATGTGAATCACACTATGTGATAGGTGTGGCCAAGGAGGACTCCAAGATGAAAAACATGCTGTGTTCCTTTGTTCTTGCGACCCTGTGTGTTTGCTTAGAATGACTTTTGCACATCTTTCTCTGACTTCACCTCTCCTCGCAGGACTTTTCCGGACGAGTAGGCGCTTTTTACTAAACTTAACTTGAAGCTAGTTCTGAGGATGTCTTCTATCTATTGCAGGATCACACTAATGAGACTTACTGTTTTATTTCCAAAGCCGTGCATGTTTTGTGTGTGGCTGGCACAGCACAGCAGGCCAAGCAGCCAAACCACCTGGCTGAAGGTCAAATCCCATTGTAGCCTCCTGTGACCTTCTGCAGGTTGTGCTTGGCCAGACGGTTTGCACTGCCTGCATCAACTTGCGCAAGGCTGGACCCACTAGAACTTTCGCCAACATCTTTAAAATCGTTCTGCTAGCATAACTGTGGCCCTTGATTTAAACTTGTAAGCCTTGTGGCCCACAATTTTCTTGTAACAACATCTTCACGTTGGAAGGCGTACGGACCAGACATACCACTTTGCATATCAAAAAAATGCCTTGCTTGTAGTTATTTGGCCAACAATTGGCTGAGCAGTCAAATCATCTGGCTGAAAGCTTAATCCCATGTAAAGTTTGTAAGGGGCCTTTTGGCTGGCGTAGACTTTACTTCTCCTCTGCCTTGTAATCCTACATGATACTATTGACATTTCTATTTGGCTAAAACAGATGTATCTATCTGTTTAGATACACATGCACACACAAACTGAGAGAGAGAGAGAGAGAGAGAGAGAGAGAGAGAGAGAGAGAGAGAGAGAGAGATTCCAGCAGTGCTTTCACAGAGTACTTGTACATTTATACCCAAAAGAAACTCCACAACATTGATTTGTTGCAAGGAACACTCTTAATAAGGGGATGCACTTTCGTAACTTGCAAATATGCCAGGAAGTTTCATCTGGACATGAAGGGAAGGGGGAATATGCAGTATCAATCAGCAGCACCAAGGCCTGTAGTAGCCTTACCCTGAGCTCGCGCTCTAAGCCAGGCTTGCTCGACTTCCTGCAGCACGCGCTCTTGTTCTTCCTCTGCGCAAGTACAAGACGGAATTGGCAAAATTTAGAAGCAGCTTACATGAGAGGAAGATCAGGAACAATGCAGTACGCAAAGTGCATATTTTACTGATCAGATTCAGGTCTCAATCCCCCTTTTGCAAAGACTGCACTCGTCATGATTCATCGTACCGTTTTTAATTTTTTTTTAACGAATTCCATACCCCATAACACCTCGCTACCTAGACAAGCAACGGCAACAATATGTAAGGATATGCAACTCACTCGTCATTGCTGTATGGCCTGGAATATCCTCAATAGCACGCTTCTGCTCGGGTGGTAGACTAGATTGCGCTGGAGGAGTGTGGCTCCTGATACCCTGCGGCACCCAAACGATATTATTGACAGTCAAAAAATAAAAGCGCTGATTGAGCACTACAAGTAGCAGCCTAATGTATGGAAGGACACAAGGTATGCCAATTGCATTTGCTCTACAATTCTCACCATAATGCGTAAGAACCTTGCTCGCTCTGCCTCGCTGCTGAAGTTTGCAACATCCCAGCGGTTGCTGCCTGCGCAATACAAAAGCAGATATTTTGCAAGGCTCAGTGCAAAGAAAAGTGCATTTTTTTGTGGAAACTTGCACAGGGTTCTTAGCTGTTATATGAAGTTCTGCAAATGCATGCTGCAGAGATGTTTCTCCAAACCAAAGTCAAGACGTAATCCTTCTTAAATATAAAAGCACAGCATCAATGACTGCCAATATGTGATCAAGCTTCAGGCCTTGAGAACTGCAGAAAGTACTGTAAGAGAAGGACTGATGTTGCATTTTGGTGGTAAGCTGGTGACCTGCTCATTCTCCCTGTCGTGGATGGGCCCTTCAATCAAAGCATGGAACTTGCAACAAGGGCAACCCTTTAAGAAGGTGGCTCCTGAAATCACAAAACCCTCATCAGGGGTAGAAACGCAACTCTTCACTGAAACTTGCTGCATGAGTGTGGATCTAAAACCTGTTTGTAAAATCAGTTTCATGCCTTGGGATGGATGTCCATGATTCTTTGACTCAAAGCAACAGGTGTCTGCTTGAGAGAGACCCCATGCTCAAATTGACTTCAGCTTCAGGAACGATAGATGCTGGTCTGTCCACCTCCGATCAGTAGGGTTGGGTAGCCACCTCACCGAGCCTCACCAAGGGCGAAGCTAGGCGAGGCTTGGGGAGGCTACTGGGCGGATGGGCCTCACCCTTGGTGGGAATGAGGGTCACCAAAAAATCGAGAGAAATTCGCCAAAAAAAGCCCAATAACTTCACAGAAATTCTTTAAAATGTACACGATTCAGTAAAACTATCTGGGGATGTGAGTCAAGATGATGATGATGATGATGGTAGTGCCCTAGGAGTAGACGTGGGTGAGAAGAGCTTGGATATGCAGCATTATGGTGGACAGGCGAGCAGATGCTGTACTTGAGGCCTCCCTCCATTGCAAAGCGCCTCAACTTCTGGCGCAAGTGGGCCAAGAAGGATTCTATTTGCTTGCAAGCATTGCTACGTGCCTGCTTTGCATGCACTCCACTGCTTGTGCTAGTGAGCGCGACCAGCTGAATACCAAGCACTGCTCTTGCCTGGCTCTGGAGCGCACCAGGAAGCTCATCTACGTGTGCTGCAACAGCAAGCAGGTCACTGAGGATGACCTGGAAGCTAGCTTGCAGCAGCTCAAGGAGAAGAACAGACAGCAGTGATGACAGGGGTAGTGCAGTGACGAGGGGGGTGAGGGAGGGAGAACGGGACATCGTCTGACTTGTTTCATCTCATTCCAGCTTGCTGGACAGCCTTTCCACTGAACAGTATCAAGAAGCAGCCTGAAAATGACCAAACCAAATGGGGCACCCTGTGAAAAGCAGTTTTATAATTAATAACAAATAGGGTTGGCCAGTTCTCTTGGTGTACAATACACGAAGAAAATATGGGAAAGGAAATACAGGCATAATACAGCCCCCCCCTTAGCCGTATTCTGTATGACTCTGTATAAACGGATTAAAATATGCATTTTCTACATATTATATGGCAGAAATCCGTAGCTTTGACTGCCTTCAATTGGGATTTGGACTGCTGCCACAAGGGGAGCATGAGCAGCTCCACAAGTGGAGCCCTCTCTCTGGATATGGAAGGTCAGCATCATCAAAAGCATCAGGAGGCTCTGCTCTGGACTCGCACTGCAGCTGTGGTGCATGCAAGGGTGGAGGGGAGCACTGCAAGGGGGAACATGCGCGCGCCCACCAATGAACGTGCTTATGCATGCACGCATGGGTGTGTGCACGTATGAATGGTTGTATGCACATGGGCGCTTATACATGTGTGCACGCACATGCATGTGTGTGTATGCGAGTGCACATATGTGCTAATCTATCTGCCCTTGCCCTCTGTGATTTTGTTGAGCATCATATTTTGTGGGCATAACGTATTCTTCAAGAGCTGCAGATTGACCCCCCTATGGTTCCATTTGAACCACTTTCCATTTTCTGTATTCTACGAAATATGGGTATCATACGTATTATATGTTATAAACACGGTGTCTATACATATTCGGGATTTTATCATACAGAACTGGCCAACCCTAATCATTATATCTCAGGGAGGTCCTATCCACATAGGTTGAGCCTCTTCAAGGCCCAGCGAGCCTATTTGAGAAGTTGGGAATCCTATTTACTGATGGCTACCGATCAGCCATGGGTGGAACTCACACAGCAGTGTTCAAGCAAAGCAAGCTGGCCTGCAACCTATTGCCTTAGCTTTGCGATGAATCTGAAATCCAGAAACATTACTTGCTGTATTGCAACTCTCATCACAGGATCATGGCGTTTGTGTGCTCTCCTTGGTAAGGTGCACGTAAAATTTACTGTCCAGGCAGCACTTTCCCTTCTCACATGCCCTTAAATGTTCCCCTGTTTTACTGTGAGTTGCTAGATTGGGGACCTGGGTGCGCACCCTGAGTTGAGCAGGCCTCCTGGAATCTGATTTTTTTTTTAAGTATGACGTATGTGGTGCTCATCATGGCATGCAGAACAAGGAGGATGTTTGACTCAGGTGAACACCCATCAGATAATGTGTTCCTGATGTTACGAACCCACTTCCAAGTACAGTGCAGAATTTCGGCTACGACAGCTTTCTTTATATTTGCTTTCAACATATGGACTCTCATGACATATTTGTCTCTCCCTATCATAACAACCCACTTTCTTTATTTTGTCATGGACAATCATATTTTCAGTGGACAGGCTGGCAATCAAGCATCTCGACAATAGACCCTCTCGTCTTGCCATCTGGGTGATTCTGATATCTTGATTCCAGAAAGGAGTCGCAATCAGTGTGCGATGTGCCCTCCACGCTGCTTCTTCACAGTGTTGTATTAACATACGCCAAAATTCTGCGCAGACTTTCTCGATAACACAAATGTCAGTGATGGTAGAGTGCAAGGTGTAAAAACAGGTTAGCGGAAGGCATTCATGCCTCCCCTCCAAAACTCCTGGTCCTCCAACTCCCCTTGATGCGCCAAAGGTCTGACCATTTCCATATGTGCACACAGTTTCCTGTTACAGAACCGTAAGAGGGATGAAATTATTGGGCGTACTGCATGGGTGCACCACAGCTCCATTAATCTGTCATTTCATTGTTGGCACCCAGGTCAATTTTGGTAAGGGTGAGAGGGGCAGGAGTAAGCAACACGGCCCAGTGAGCCTGGGTTGAGCTTTGCCTGGCCACCCATTGGCAAATTCAGGTGATTTCCGAAACGTGCGCACAATCTGACCTATTTTCTTCATGGTCTCCTGCAGGCAGTAGCTATGCTGGGCAGCAAAGCCAAACTACTCAGATACACGCTTCCCTGTGAGGAAGTTGAAGGGGGCGCCTGCTGAAATTCGAAAAAAAGGGCAAACGCACACACCATACACGGCCTCCTCTGGTACACTCTGCTGCTGTTGGTCGCCAGCTCCGGCGCCTGGAGCCCCAGCAGGCGCAGCTGCAGCGTTGGGTCCATCTGCTGCTGCTGGCGCCGACTTCTTGCCCCACAGCAGCTTCCTTTTCTCCTGCAGCGTGAGCCCGCTGGTGGGCGGCCCGGGCGGCGCTGCAGCGGTTGCGCCTGGGGCTGGTCCCGCCTGAGCGGCTGCTGTCCCTGGGGGGGCAGCCATCATCTTGCGCACCAGCTCTGCTGCATCCTCTGCCTTGGCAGGTGCAGGTGGGGGGGGCAGCTTCTCGGGGAGCCTGCCTGTGTGCTCCCTGCTGGTGGCGGCAGGGGATTGCAAGAGTGCAGGGTGCTGGTTAGTGAGAGGGCAGCGGCGCACGCACTCAGTCGCTGGAGTTGTGCATGGGAACGCTCCTGTTGTCCATGTTAGTGATGTGTGGGCATGACCTGGACGAGACTTGACGCATATGACACGGAGAAGCTCTACTTGGCCTGCTGTCAGTCAGAACCTGTGCTTGTGCATGCGAGGCAGACAAGGTAGCCTGCCAACAAGCAGCCTGGACTCCAAGCGGCCAGCCGTCTACCAACAAGCAGTCTTCAGGAAGGGCATGAAGGGAGCCTGGATATTGGTAGGCTGTGGCTTGGCTGTGGCCGGGCACTGTCCATGAGTCCTCAAAGCCAACACTGCACAGCGGAGCCTTAATTTATAAAGGCTGGCAGGAAGGCACAGAGATGGTCCCCATGAGGAGTGGCAGAACTTGATGTTGCGGCGTCTTTCTTGCACACGTACACCAAGGCTGGTGGCCTGGCCAACAAGAGAGTCGTTCAGCGGAATATCCAGGGCAGTGTAGACAATTGCGAGAGAGAAGAGGTCACGCGCCTGTGCACGGCTGGGCTTAGCTTTGGGATGGACCTGCAGCTCCAGGCGCACATGGATGTGTGTGTGTGTGTTGTGTGCACGTGCTGGTTGCAGACCAACCATGCAGTATTTATAGCCATACACATGGGTCCTTCTGTCCCCTGATATCCACCTACATTTTAAAGGCCTAGATTGAGCAATGCAACGATAGCAGCATGGCCCAGCTGCCAAGGTGACCCTGCCAGGCAAAAGTATGGAACTAATTAGCATTTCTACTATTAGCAACATTTGCAGCAGCTTGCTTCAAAGAAGGACTTGGCTTGAAGAAGGCGGGCTATGGCCTTAGATGCAACGGACGAATGCAGACACAGGCAGAGGACATACATGAAGAGACATGCTACAGAGGCTCCTTCTGCAGCAGTTGAAGTCAGCCAAGGCCCATCTCCTACCACCAACTAGAGCCATGTACTTGGGCAGGCAAGAGCAGGAACAAATGGCCTGGGCACGCCTCTGCAAGCCCTTAGAGGGCCTCAAGAACGAGACAATGTGTGAGCCATAAGCTGAGATAAGCTGTGGAGCCAGTGAGCGCGCAAGCGTGAGTGAAAGAGCTTTGCCTGTGTAGACAGTTAGGACTGTGCAGCATCGATCGCAAGCTGATACAGTCTTGGAGCGCGCAGCCAAGCCGGGCCCAGGGGATGTGCCACTTGGCTGCATGTGCCTGTAGAGCAACAGTCACGGAGACCAAGGGAATAAGTTGAATCTGTTGGAGCAGGAGCTCATGCATCTGTGTTCTGCAGCTTATCAGATTTGCTGTATCCAAATTTATCATGTTGGGCATATTGCAACACTCATTCAAAGATATATCAGGTCGAGGGCAGGGAAAAAGAGAAACACCATAAAATACATCATCCCGCAAATTTGTTGTAAGGGGTGCAGGATGATTGCGGACATTGGAAAAGACGACATTTTGAGCATGCAGGAATGTGCGTAGAATGGAAAGTAATTATTTTCAAGGATTTCTTGGTGTGAGCGGAAATGAAGGGCCCAAAGCGCCGCAGGGGCGTCAGCAGCTGGGAAGCTTCCTGATACCCCCTCCCAGGTGGAGGAGGCAGAGGCCAATCAGTCCAAGCTGCTGATCAAGCAGCGTGCAGATGCGGAGTGCAAATGCAGCTTTTCTTGATGAGCGTAGAAGATTTTTTGTGCGGCTTGTCAAATGTAGAAGCGTTGTGAGCAGCTGGACCTCGAGCATTTTTTAAATACAAAATGGTCTTTTGAAGTGCGTTCTTGTGCAAGGGAGCAGTGTGTGCTGCTGGATTTTGTGCGCTTTTCATCAGCTTCTGAAGAGTATGGCAATGTGTTTCTTGCACATCTCCACATGCAGGAGCAGTGCAGCAACCCTGCTGCTACCCTGCTGCAGCTACAATGCTGCAGGCAGCTTGAGCATGCAATTGTATTTCACAAATCACAAGTTCCAGGGCAAGTAGAGGATGATTGCCCCCGAGGAATACGTGGGAAACCAACAAATAATTATTGAGGGGGATAAGGGATTAAGGCTGGAATCACAAAGGATTTCATTTTTAAAGGGGTGTTGAATGAACACATTTATGCACGGTAGCTGTCAACCACTACGGATTGCCCCCAGAGGAAGCACAACGGGTGAGTACAGCAAAAGCACATCCTCTTCCGATCAACTGGTTGCTGTGCTCCTCATCCAAACTCCACAAATGCACCTGCTCTGTTCCATGATGCTATCCCCTCCTTGCAGTAGTAACTCCATTCAGGCCTTTTTTTTACTTTTCCTATGCATCAGCACGTATCTTGGGCCCACCATTGCACTATTGCAATACTGCTGATGCAGCAATAGAGCTGAAGACAAGGCAATGAGCACCAGCAACAGAGCTCTGGGGACTGGGCATGCTCCAGGCCTTTCGAACTGTTTGTCACGTAGTGAACATGCATCTCCACCTTAATCCTGAGCAGGGTCATGCAAGGAGTCCTTGTAGAGGAGTGACAAGAATGTGGCAAAGCCTGCCGCGCATCTCCCCCCCCTTATCTAAATTCAATGTTGAGCACTGCTCTGCCTTTGTATTGGTTGCACAAGACGGGGTATCCCTTGATTTTGAAGGACTTCAGTCTTCTGTGCATGCTTTGCCAGAGATGTCTGTAGCAATGGTGAGAAACAGGATGTTCGATGTTTGATATGAAAGAAAGTGCATCTGTACAAGCAAATGGCAGCATGCCCACGTCTTGCGTTGGCTCATAAATACCTGACAGCTGTTACGTCAAAGCAAAGACACCTCATGGATGATACGAGCGACACGTGCGTGGAACCGCTCCATGATTTTCTTCATACCTATTTGGCACACTCTCGATCCCAGTGGTCTCACCACCAGCTGGGCAGCACAAAGCAAACCTGACACACACACACACACACACACACACACACACACACACACACACACACACACACACACACCAAACGTCTGTGCTCTGAAAGCAGGCCTGCTTCCTATGCAGCCGTACATGACGTCTAGCGCTCCTGCAGAGCACTGGCCCCTCCAGCCCTAACCCTCGACCCACCTCCCATCTGGGCGCCCTTCATGCCACCTGCCACCTTGCTGGTGCTGACGCTCCCGGCTTGGCCCATGCGAAGAGGACAGAGGAGGAGGCGGGGGACCCACCTTGGAGCTGCTGCTACTGCTGCTACCCAGGCGGTCACATGTGTTCCCCTTGCGGTCTGGGTACTCCCCCCTGCTGCTCTTGCTGCTGCTGCGGCTGCGGCCTTCCAAACCGCCTGCATATCCTCCTCTGCTGTCTCGCTCCCTGTCTCGCTCCCTGTCCCGGTCCCTGTTTCGGTCCCTGTCTTGCTCCCTGTCTCGGTCCCTGTCCCGCTCCCTGTCCCGCTCCCTGCCTGGCGGATATGCACCCCCAGATCCCCTCCCTCCACCGCGGCTGTACCTGTCCTCACGCCCATAGCTGCCCATCCTGAGGGGCAGGTAGTTGAGACAAAAACATGGTTCAACTCAGCGCAACGCAGGAGCAGGGGACTGCACTTGCAGCTGGTGTGGTGGCTGAATGACGCAGCATGCCAATGGCATAAACAATGACATACAATCATTTCATGGAGCTGGGGACTGCACCTGCAGATGTGGCTCGATGATGCAAATTTACAAACTGGGAATGCAATGATGAGCAACATGTACCCCCCCAAAAGAGGAAGATATCCTAAAGCAAAAAACGGATTGTGTACAGTCACTCCGTGCATGGGAATCATTACTCGTTTCATGGAGGTAAAATGGTGCCCAAAGTTAGCCCTTTCAATTAAAAATTGAAAGAACATGGGGTGAGCATGAGAGCACGACCAAATCGTCTGGATGGAGAAAACAAGCAGGTATGCTTCTTCATGGCAAGACAGGCACACGCGGCAACCACCTCCAACAACAGGTCTCCAGGTTAGCAGGAGCTGCAGGTCTGAAGTAAGCCCCACACCTGACACAGCATGGCACGCCCTAAAGGCAACGTGTGTACATGAGTCTTGTCCAGGTCAGGAAAGTAGTAGCCTTTTGGAATTCCAGATCTGCACTTTCACATCCCATCTGCACTTTCGTTAAAGCGCGTTGGTGTAGCTCAACAGGAGCACACACTGGCATGGTGCGCGCATGTGCATGTGTACACACCTTGCATGCATGTTGCATACACACATGAAAGCATGATGATGACCAGGAGGTGCCGCACCTGTCTCGGTCACTGCCATGGCTGCCACGAGGCGGCCCCATGCCGCTCCCCCGCGCATCATTTGCTCGTGAGCTGTAGCCTTGCTCTGCTCCTGGGTAGGGCCGTTTGTACCCCCTACCCTCGCTGCTGATGTGCTCCCGCCCTCTGCTGGACCTGTCGTCGCCACGGTGTGGGGGAGGAGGGGGACTGTCCCTGCGGCTACTGCGGCTGCTGCGAGGCGGAGGCACATCGTCATTGTATGCCCAAGACAGGTCCCTGCCACCGCCTGCTGGTGGGCTGTCAGCTTGCCTGGAGTAGGAACGAGGCTGCGGGTGCAAAGAGGAGGGTATTCATTACCTCCCTTAGGGGTGGTGCAAGTCCACACTAGTATGCTTGATGTCTAATCTAGCAGGTGGATAGCTGTTCGTGGACGCGAGTGCTTGAAATTTCAAATGCCAATGCTGGTCAGCCATCTCAGTTTGCTTTATGAACATTGCTCAAGCAAGCAAAGGTGAAAGGCACCACACCAAGGAGCAAGGTCCTGTTGTTGGAGCTTGAGCACAACAGCGCTCCCTCTCCCTTTCCCCTAATTTGCATGTTTTCACTGACTTGCAAGGTGCAAGTGCAAACATCTGCATCCAACACCCAGAAATCCTCTTGGCAGGACCCACTCACCGGAGGAATGTCTTCATTGTACGACCAGTCAGGGACAGCATTGCTCTTTCTCTGCTGCCTCTCCCTTCCCCTCTCGTCCTTATCTCTTCCTTCGTCCTTAGCTCTCCCTTGAGATGATGTTGCTGGGGAAGACTGCTCCTTGCCTGTCATCCCTGCAGCCCTCTCTTGTCCCTCCTGTCCGTCCTGAACAACCCTTTCCTGCGCCTCTTCATGCCCAGGTTCCTTTCCTTGCTGCTCTTCTTGGAGGGAGCGTGGAGCAGGAATCAGCTGGCTTTCCGTTGGACCAGGTGTTTGTCTTCCCTCCGGGCCTGTCTGAACGCCTGCCTCATCTTCTACTTCCATGTCCATGTCCTGACTGCTTTCATAGCCTGCGACAAGCCCCCCCCCTTCCATCTTTTACACTACTTTTTCCACTTGATGATCCAGCAACAATGTTTGAGTGGACTGCGCCTATACTAAAAAAATTATTTGCGTATGCAGAGACAACATGATCGCCTGCCTGATTTATGTTTTTCCATTATTGCAAACAATCAAATTTGATGCAACGCCCAATGCTTTGCGTCGCAGCGAAACGGCGCTATCTCTCTTTAAAGGGAAATCAGGCAGCCTGCCGAGCTCCTTACACACACACACACACACACACACACACACACACACACACGTACACACAAACACACACAGGCACACACACGCGCACACACACATACACACACCCACACCCACACCTACACATACTCACTTGCACACACACCACCACTACAACAACAACAACAACAACAACAACAACAACAACAACAACAACAACAACAACAACAATAGCAGCAGCAGCAGCAGCAGCAGCAGCAGCAGCAGTAGCCATAATAACACCGTTAACATGCATGCACAGAGTTGTGTTCATTTAAGGACGCATGCGTGCGCGAGTCTGAGATGCATTTTTGCATGCAACCATGTGCACACGCTCAAACTTCCCCTGCTTTGCTTTGCGTATTTCAATGGAGAATACCAAATTCTAAGAAACCTCCTCAAGAGAAATGCACACCTTTATGAGGAGATAAAATGATCTGCCTGGTATTAGATGGTGCGCAAAGCACGTGCACATGCAAGCAATGGCTTGCACAAAAATTTCTGGTATGTTGTGATTTGAGATGAAAAATTCCATGAACTGCCCTTTCTGTTCTTGCAACATGCCGGCATCCTCGTGATCAAAGTTGTAACATGGAGAAACAAACAAATGACACAAACTTAACAACCTTCATGTGAAAAAGTCCTCTCCGAAGCCTGCTGTGTCCTCCTTATTATGCAAGAAACCTTGGTTGCTGGATTACTAATTTGATGCAGGATCCCTTCGGAAGAGGGTTGCCCCTAGCTGAACCTCATACAATGCAGGGCTCAAGGGGGGATTAATGTTTTAATGAGAGGAAAAGAGGAGCAGGGAAAGGGCAAAACATCTAACAATACGGCAAGCATGAATTCATTTAATTTGAATGACGGTTGCAGGTGATATCAACATCCGCATGCCGGTAGTTTGCAGCGTAATTCTGTTCGAGCTCTTGAAGCCTTTGAGCATAATCTACCTCGTGCTTTTCAATCAAACATCAAACCGCAAGAAACTTGACTTGTGATCTTTCCTCTTGAGATACTTAATAAGCCTAAGTTTTATGAGCTGAGCATGTTTTTTGGTTACAGGCCTCAGTGTTTCCGCTCAGCTGCCCTTGTAGACGGATATAGCAATGCAACCTTAAGTTCTCTTTAAAACTCTGAAACCTGTAACCTGGAACGCGTCTTTATTTGCCCCCTCCTAGTCCGTATTTCTGCTGAACCTGACAACTGTTTTCAAGCTGACTTCGCTCCATGGTCACTATACACACAACTGTGCACATCTTCTATCTACAATGTTTCATTTTGTTACAATCCACCTCTAGTTTCCAGCCTAGCAGTCATGTGTTTTCACTGATGGCTTTTATTGTAGAAATAACTTATGCTTGAAACATATGGAGCCTTGAAAGTTTTAGGGCTACCGAGCAGTTGCCAAGTGTTTTTCCCACTGTGCGCTTAAGCAGGTTTGTGCCCACAGCTGGCTGGCTGTGCCCTGGAAGCCGAACAGCACAACTTCAGTGACTACTAGTGTCGTCAGCATTAGTGTGGTGAGCCAGGTGCGACCCCACCCGGCTGGTGGTCAAATCTCATAGCAAGCTATTGGATTCGGAAGTGTTTTGGACCTCTGATTTAGTCCTCAAGGACTGAGTTGACTTCAGTATGCTCACACGCTGTGACTGACTTATATGTTTAGACTTCAAGCTTATCTTTTTTACTGTGCACTTCTAAGCTTAGGTCTGGTTTGGTTGCAGGCATCTCTTTTTATGCCTTAGGTAAGCTGCCCTCGTAGGCAGGTGCAGCTACGTAACCCTTTCCTTTCCTTGTATGTCATGCTTATCTCATGCTTTCATGTGCACATATCATGCAAGATTGGGCGGTTGCTGTTTTTGAAACTTTGCAAGTGCATTCATGACCAGTGGCGCCGAGAATCGAAGCACGAAGCATATCATGAACATATGAACAGCAATCCTGGTCAAACTTAGGGAGGGGGAGGGGGTTCCCTACCCCTTCCGCCAGCACCTGCCTCCAGGCTGCCTCCCCAACCCTGGCGAGCGGCTGACTGGGGCAGCAGCTCAAGCAGCTAGTCTGCAAGCCTTCTCCGCCATCACCAGCAGCAGCAGCAGCAACAAGACCAGCAGCACAAGCACTACTTCGCCTGCCCCACCACCAACACAAACAGCAGCAGCAGGAGCGACAGCAGCAGGAGCAGCAGCAGCAGCAGCAGCAGCAGCAGCAGCATGAGGAGCACCGCCCACTCCCACCAAACGCTGAACCCCATCTCCAGCACAGACATCAGCCCCCCCAAGCCACCAGCGCATCAACAGTGAAGAGCCTGCCTCAGTTCAGCACCAACACTTCCCTCCCCCAACAACAGCAACGGCACCGGCACCAGCAGCACCAGCAGCACCAGCAACAGGGCAGAAGAGAGCTGGAGGCAGAGGAAGACGAGCAACAAGCAAAGTCCAAGATTCGTGTTTCAGAGTGCACATGAAGTCTCAGGCGATGAAGGCCCCCTGGAATCCCCCTGTGAGGTATGGGGGATTGGAAGTATTTGGGAGGGTCCATGATCCGGCCAAGATCCGAGCCATGTATGGGGGATGGGATTAGTCTGGGGCCTGACGAACTCTGCAATTTCTGACAGGGTGTCTGGAGTCTCATGACGACTGTTTGAAGAATGCTCAAGCAATGTAATGCACCTGATGTCTCATGCTTACATATGCACACGTCAGGCTGCCTGGGTAGTTGCTCTTTTGAAACTTTGCAGTTACTGCACATACATGACCAGTGGCGCCGAGATTTGAAGCACAAAACATGAATTAGACTTATCTGACACACCATTTTTGGAGTAATGATCTTCTCTACTTCTCTGAACATCACTTGGGAATGCGGAAGTATATTTTTTGGGATCTGACATTTTCTGCATCCTGATAGTGTGCGAGTTGATACAACTGTCACGCTTGTTTCATGAAGGGTGACAGTGTGATTTTATTTAGCATTTGGCACTTCTGAACTCAGCTCAAAGACTTGTTTCCTTCTCTTGTTAACGCAATTGTTCACAAGTTTGGCTTGGTTTGGGTGCAGGCACCTTTTTGCTTCAGCTAAACTGCCCTTTTAGGCAGGTACAGCTATGTAACCCTACTGCGAGCACATGCGTAAGCTGAATGCTAGGACATCCCCTGGTTTTGATGCTGTTGCTGAACCCTTCATTAAGTACGCTGAAAAGAGGGTCCCAGCAGTTAATGGTAGAGGCACGGATAGGATGAATGTTTTGGCTCCTTACATTGCACGTCTGTTTGCTGCCATGATGGAGAGGGCTGAGATTCCTGCTTGTTGGAAAGTGGCTAAGATAACTCCTCTTTACAAGAAGGGCTCTGTGCTGGACCCAGGGAATTATTGCATGCTCGCAGTAAGTGGCACCCTGTACAGGCTGTATGCTAACGTTCTTAGGGAGGTGGTCACTGGGTGGTGTAAAGATAAAAACAAGATTCCAGACACTCGATTTGGTTTCTACCCTGGCCGTAACACTCTGTAGCCCATTTTCATTTTGCGGCACTTGCAGCATGCTGCTCAGATCAAGCGCCCAAATGCATCCCCAAGGCTGCATGCAGCTTTTATTAATTTCAAGCAGGCATACGATACAATTCCTAGGGAAGCTCGTTGGACTCACCTACAGCGCATTTGTATGCCTGCGTGCCTGTTGGCTGTCATTAAAAGCATGTATGCTAATGATGAGTATATCTTGGTGGATGGCTGCAAGCAAGCCCGTGTGCGCCCGCAATATGGAGTTAAGCAAGGCTGCCCGCTTTCCCCCTTGTTGTTTTCCTTGTACATCAATGACGTGGATTGCTTAGCAGCAAATGTGCAAGGGGCTATTACAGGCACTAGGGACGTTCGAGTTACTCTCATGCTGTATGCAGACGATTTGTGCCTCACTAGTAACCTTCCTGATCAGCTCCAACTGATGTTAGATAGGCTACATACGTATGCTCAGCGGAAAGGGTTGGTGGTCAATACCAATGCCAAGTCTGAGATTGTGCACTTTAATTCAAAGGGAGATAATGTGCCAGTTTTCACGTTAAGTGGAGCTTGTTTGGCGTGTGCAGATTCTTTTAGATATTTAGGCATGCTGTTCACAAAACAATGCAACCCGCAAGCCACTGCTGAGTACATGTGTGCCCCTTTCCTAGCTGTTTGCAGACGGATTAGGCAATTCGCATCTGAGCACCGCCTGACAGACAGGCCGCATACCATGCTCTGGCTGACTAAAGCATATGCTCTCCCTGCTAGCATGTATGCATGCCAGATTTGGGGCACTAGATTTATGAAAGAAGGAGCTGAAATGGACTGTCCTTTGCAAACTGTGCACCTGTGCTTATTGAAGCGTATCCTTGGGGTAAAGCGCACCACTCCTAATTGGTCTGTACTGCGTGAGTGTGGGCATGAACCTTTACAGTTCTATTGGTTTCGTGCAGCAGTTAGATTTTACAATGCTTTACTGCGCAGCAACAGCACTACACTCAGTAAGGTGCTGCAAGCAGATGTTGAAATGAGCAGTCTTTCCCATAAATGCTGGACCTCAGAATTTTTGGCTGCCTGCACAGGCTTGGACAGGTGCAACGTGTTTACTCATTGTGTTCGGTCAGGGCAGCCTATAGTCATGAGGGAGTTCGTTGTTGATTTGAGAAAAAGGCTGCGAGGTGTGTGGAATGCTGCCTTGGCAGAACATGGTGAACACACAAACAAATTAGCTAAGTATCATCATTGGATGGCTCTTCCTTTGAGACCCTTGTCTGTTCATGGCGCGCCCTTCTCTATTCCTAGGTATTTGTATCGTGATTTAGGCAAGCACATGCTGAGAAACGTAGGGCGCTTTCATTTACATGCACACACCCTAAGAGTTGAGACGTCACTTTGGCAGGAGCCCACATTAACTTGTGATAGGTGTGACCAAGGAGGACTCCAAGATGAAAAGCATGCTGTGTTCCTTTGTTCTTGCGCTTCTGTGTGTTCTCTTCAAAGGACTTATACACAGTTACTTTCTGACTTCCCCTCTTCTCATAGAATGTTTCTGGACGATTCAGGCACTTTCTACTATTTTCAAGCTAGCTCTGAGGATGTTATTCATTTCTTGCAGAGGCAAACTAATGAGACTTATAAGCAAACTAATGAGACTTATCGTTTTATTTCCGATCTCATGGATATTTTTTGTGCAGTTGGAACAGTTGAGCAGACCAAGCAGCCAAACTACCCAGCTGAAGGTCAAACCCCATTGTAACTTGTAACCCTACCCTATCCTAAGCTGCCCTTGAAGGCAGGTACAACTATGTAACCCTATCCTATCCTTTCCTTACATGTTTTGTCCTTGTTCTCCAGCTCGGACCAGTTTGGTTACAGCCAGATATTCGGGCTGTAGGTTAACCAATGTAAAACCCTGTAAACCCTGTTTAATTACAGGCACCGCTTCAACTTGAGCTAAGCTGCCCAGTAGGAAGGTACAGTTATGTCTCAGTGCTGAACTGCTGTTCATTTCTTGCAGAAGCAAACTAATGAGACTTATCGTTTTATTTCCGATCTCATGGATATTTTTTGTGCAGTTGGAACAGTTGAGCAGACCGAGCAGCCAAACTACCTGGATTGTGCATTTTAATTCAAAGGGTGATAATGTGCCAGCTTTCACGTTAGGTGGAGCTCGTTTGGCGTGTGCAGATTCTTTTAGGTATTTAGGCATGCTGTTCACAAAACAACGCAACCCGCAAGCCACTGCTGAGTATATGTGTGCCCCTTTCCTAGCTGGTTGTAGACGGATTAGGCAATTCGCATCTGAGCACCGCCTGACAGATAGGCCGCATACCATGCTCTGGCTGACTAAAGCATATGCTCTCCCTGCTAGCATGTATGCATGCCAGATTTGGGGCACTAGATTTATGAAAGAAGGAGCTGAAATGGACTGTCCTTTGCAAAGTGTACATCTGTGCTTATTGAAGCGTATCCTTGGGGTAAAGCGCACCACTCCTAATTGGTCTGTACTGCGCGAGTGTGGGCATGAACCTTTACAGTTCTATTGGTTTCGTGCAGCAGTTAGGTTTTACAATGCTTTACTGCGCAGCAACAGCACTACACTCAGTAAGGTACTGCAAGCAGATGTTGAAATGAGCAGTCTTTCCCATAAATGCTGGACTTCAGAATTTTTGGCTGCCTGCACAGGCTTGGACAGGTGCAACGTGTTTACTCATTGTGTTCGGTCAGGGCAGCCTATAGTCATGAGGGAGTTTGTGGTTGATCTCAGAAAAAGGCTGCGAGGTGTGTGGAATGTTGATGCCTTGGCAGAACATGGTGACCACACGAACAAATTAGCCAAATATCATCACTGGATGGCACTCCCTTTGAGACCCTTGTCTGTTCATGGTGCGCCCTTGTCTGTCCCCAGGTATTTGCATCTTGATTTGGGTAAGCGCACGCTAAGAAGCATAGCACGTTTTCGCTTACATGCTCATACTTTAAGAGTTGAGACATCACTTTGGCAGGAGCACACATCAACTTGTGATAAATGTGAACAAGGACTCCAAGATGAAAAGCATGCGGTGTTCCTTTGTTCTTGCGCTTCTGTGTGTTCTCTTCGAAGGGCTTATGCACAGTTATTTTCTGACTTCCCCTCGTCTTATAGAATTTTTCTGGACGATTCAGGCACTTTCTACTATTCTCAAGCTAGCTCTGAGGATGCTATTCATTTCTTGCAGAAACAAACTGATGACACTTATCGTTTTATTTCCGATCTCATGGATAATTTTTGTGCAGTTGGAACAGTTGAGCAGACCGAGCAGCCAAACTACCTGGCTGAAGGTCAAACCCCATTGTAACTCATTGTAACTCATTGCAGACCGAGCAGCCAAACTACCTGGCTGAAGGTCAAACCCCATTGTAACTCATTGAATTGCTGTTCACACATGGTACATCAATGTTTCCTGGACGTTGAATTTTTCCTTCCCAAACAGAGACGCGCCAAACCCCTTCATTTTGCTGCTATGATTGAAAACGTCTGACTCTTTTGTTACACCTGTTTGCCATGACTTCTCTGCCTACTCCTGCACAAGTGAGACTCACCACAGAAAAAGTGACTTTTTCTTGTTTGTTTGAATTGCTCAATAGGCTGAGCAGCCAAACTTACTGGCTGAAGGCTGAATTCCCTTGTAAACTTCTTAAACCTTGTAGGAAGGTACAGCTATGTAACCTTTTCCTTTCCTTTCAGTATGTGACTTTCCAGCATCAGACGTGCTCTCGTCAAGGGTTATACTAACTCTTATTGTCCTAAATGACTCTCAAGATCATAGGGAGTTTTCACTCCCTATGTAGTTTTCCTTTCTTTTCTTTCAAGATCGAGGCATTGTTATTAATCTTCCTGGTACCTATTGACCTTTTCCCCCTTTCCTCTCATCGATGGAGATACACAACGCCCCGGCCTTAGAAAACCTGTTTTGGATTTCTGTGGGGAGCGTCTCTGGCGCCTGCGTGTTTGTTTGCGTGTCTCCTGAGGTAGCTATCTTGGCGAAGTTGGTGATGGGATAGTGGAGCCAGCAATTGCTTATTCATAAGAACGGAACCAGGCACAGGGAAAAGAGCAAGAAGCATGCACTCATCCTATCCTAGCCTGCAACTTGACGTTGTGCGAGCTTTTGCCGCTTTTCCACACTCAGCGTCAGCAGTCCTTGCAGTGCTGCCTGCACCCCTGCATCACTGCCCCCAACGATGGCTTGATGACGTGCTGGGCTGTGAACTTGCAGCGCTGCCAGGGTGTCCGCCAACATGATGTAAGGGTCAATGCTGTCAAGGGGTGTTTGTAAGCTCTCTTCCTCATCGTCAAACCAGTCATCGTCACTGCAAATGGACAAAAGAAAAGCAACCAGCAGCGTGCTGCAGTAAGCCAGGCCAAAGCGGAAGTGCGGCTGGACAAAATATACACAACAAAGTCCTTGATGCAATGAAAAGAGTCTGTATAAGTATTGGAAGCAAGACCTGCGGGGAGAAGGCAAGAAGCTGTCTTTGCAACAAATCGTGGACCCACCTTTCGTCACCATCATCATGCCGCCCCAGCAAATCATCAGCTGATTTCTTCAACCGTTTCAAGTACTCATCCTCCTTTTCTGGCTCCTGGATGTATGAGCAAAAGGAGGCGCGACAGTGAGGCATGAAAGACGCTGTCATGCAAGAGCGGGAGGCATTGCACGAGTGCTCAGAGACACAATATGCGACAGACTTAAGCAGCCAAACAGTAACACACTTCTCAGGCTTCACAACTTGCATATGGCGAATAGCCCAGCGCAACTGAGAGTTATGAAGAGAGCACAAGAGCTCACCTCCTCTTCATTGTCCTCCTCTGCTTCCTCATCACTGCCTTCCTCTGCTTCACTTCCCTCTTCGCTGGCTTGAGCCTGACGAGCATTCTCCTCCTGCGAGTAGGATAGGTGTTTGCATGTGCGTTCATACAGATTCTCAGTCAACAGACCATCCCTCAAGCAGGAACATTTTAAATCAAGTCATAAGGGATAGCTCTGCCACACAGCGCAAGGGGAGGGGAGGGGATTTCAAGCAGCGCCTGCATGCCTGCTTGGGCTTCAGACAGGAGGAAGCAGCTGCTGCGTCGTCAGGACTTTATTGCAGTGCTGGAAAGATGTACGGCTCAGAGTAGGGAAAGCTGCAGCAGAGCGCTAGGGCTATGTGGGGCAAAGCTGGTTCCAAGCATTGGTGGCAGGACAATTCGTGGGTCGTAGAGGCTCACCTCCTGCTCCTTCAGGCCCACCAGCAGTTTGGCTACACCAGCCATGATCAAGGCTTCGCTGCTGACCACTTCAGCTGGTAGCGATTCGGCAGGGCAGCTTATCATGGACAGCAAGCCGAGGACACACACCTGCCGCAGAGCATGGTGCAAGCTGCGAAAAATCAAAAAGGGTGAGATTACCTTCCACGGGCTCATGCTATGAAGGGCAGGGGGTTGCAGGCGTGGGTAGGCTTGTTTCGCGTATCCTAGTGGGGGTGTAGTCAAATGCAAACAAGAAAGGATGGCTCTGTAAACCTCAAGGGTCAGAAGGTGCATCTCAAATTAAGCAGCAAGGATATGCACCTCATTGTGTCTCTCACCCAGCACCAGGTGGGCAGCCTCGCCAGAATTCACAACCCAAACAACGCATCCTACAACCAATGGTTGCTGCTGCCAGCCGTGCAAACAACAGAGCTGCTGTCTGTGCATTAGCTGGTACGCTCCCCACCTTTTTGTCCTGCATGCGCTTGAAGTGCTTGGGCTTGCCACTAGGTTTGGCGGCCATGATCATGCTGAACCAGCCCCCCAGGAACTGGCCCACTGCCCCCTGTGCCTGCAGCACCTGCAGCGTCAGCACTGGGTTGTAGTACAGTGCATTGGCTACCACCAGCACCAGGTTGTCCTTGAGGGTGCGGCTCTGGCAGGTGGCCAGCTTCTGCAGCACCAGGCCCACATAGGGGCCTACCCACGTGTCAACCATGCCTCGGCATGCCTGCGTCGCAGAAGACGCAGTGGCAGCACGCTTGTTACTGGCCGAACCTGATATCACACACAGCTGCTGGTCGCAGATACAGGCAAGAAAAGTGGCCCAACTCCCATCATCGCTGAAGATGCTGCAAGCTTGAATTCTATAACATAGGATGATCTCTCATGCTGCTCTGTTAAAAGTCTTAGCAAACTAAGACCGCATTACAATACATTTGTATCAATTGGATGGGGAAAAGGGATGAATTTGCCTGGACAACAAAGGGCTCTACCTTCAATTTAAAGGAAGACAGAAACACCAAGCATGCCAGGTCAAGCTGTGTGCAAAAAGGTTCGGTGACTAATGCTGCACTCCCCAGCATTCAAGCCACAAGGGTCACTCACAGTACGCCTAGGATTATGCTGGGCAAGTAGAGATAAAATACACCCTTTTGTGATGCCTGTGTACACTGTGTGCTCTGGAAAGAAGGCAAGCTCGCACCTGCAAGACAACCTGCAGCAGCTTGGCTGCAGGTGCCACCTCTGCTTCCTCATAGTCGCCTTGGAGGGAATATTGGACCATCTGCGGTCAAGGCGGAAACACACAAGAGGGGGAGGAGCAGCGCGTAAACTTTCCGTTTTTTGAGGGCACCTTGCTTCAACAGTAAGCATGCTGCGCAGCAATGCAAAAGTGACCCTGAAGCTCCAACAGTATGGAGTACCCAAGCAGGTGTGAAGGCAACATGCTCTGGGAGACAGCAGCAGCCCTATCAATCAGCCATCTACTGACCCGATGAGGTCCGCATTTACTGGCAAACAAACCAGCCAACATTCCACCTCCGTGCTTGTGTCATGACCCGTCCTGAGCTGAGCAATTTACCTGGAACACGGAGGTCAAGTAGTCTGGGTCCTTGCTGCTCACAAATCGTGCGGTGTCCCGCGTGATCATGTTGTCCAAGGGCACCAGCAAGTTCTCCCAGTACTGCAGGAGCGGCAAGTATGAGTGCAGATTGGCTTCTCGGCAGCAGCTGGCTGAGGAGGCTGGAGGCTTTCGTAATGTCTTGGAGCAAGTGCAATATATGACGCGACAAAGTGCACGGACCTGCAGGAGCGAGCAGATACTGCTGGTTGCTTCTCTGCCACCTTCCAGACAAGACCTACAGCTTGCTTGTTCATCACACCCTCCCCTGCTGCCTTGTGTAACAAACCCAAAAGAGCGCCTTCAATGGGGTTTGCCAGGGCCACAAGCGGAGCTGTTGCTGCTCCCTGCTCGTACCAAACTCACCCACCTGGATACCCCATTCCACGAGCATGGTATGCAGGCGTGGCCACAGCGACCACAGCGCGTCACTGATGCCAGGGCCATAGTAAGATAGGTACGCCAGCATCTCCAGCACCTCCTCCACGGTGTCAATCTCCATGCCCTGAGGGCTCACCTGCAGTGCTCCACAGCCAGGCGGCCACAATTTGATGTCCTCTGTATCACCACTGGGGCTGGCCACTTGTGTGACAGCGGCTGGCTTGAATAGGCACAAAATGCTTGGCAGGCACAAGATGCTTAGCAGCCATAAGGGGATAGACACAAGATGCTTGGCGGACACAGGTGGTTTGCATGCTTGCCGAGCCTGACATGCGTGCCCCACACAAATCCATCTCAGAGCACGCATCCCTTGTCCAGCATCGTGACGCACCAGGCTGCAGATAAGAGGGTAGAGTGAGGCTTCTAACTCCGGGAACAGTGCAGGCCCCAGCGCAGCTACGCTTTCGAGCAGCGTGTTGATGGCACGCAGACAGCCGTACGCCGCCATGCCAGCTGTGCATCAAACGTGTGAGGCGAACAACAGTGCCGTGAGTAAACAGGGAGCCAATGTGTGGGCATGAGCCTAACATGCACGCACTCACTGGGTGCACTTCAGGGAGGTGTATTCACTGCCACATTTGTGTGCTGTGCTTTGCTTGGCACCAAGCAACTTGAAAAAAAAGACAAACAGCTATAAACAAAAGGGACAAGAGAGCCAAAAAGTCAGGGCGGCAAGTGAGCGCAGGGGCACAGCAAAAGAGATGGACATGGGGTTGGAGCAGTACACATGCAGGCACACAGGGGAAGCAGTGCGTATAATCTAACAGAGGCAGCCAGCAGAAGAGATGCAGCGCCAGAAAGTCAGGGCTCCACTCGCTCATACACCTCCTGAGTCACCCCTCACCCCTCACCCCACCCACGCAATCCCTCTTACCTTGGTCATCCTCGTCCTCATCATTGTTGTCTGATTCAGTGCTGTACTTGGCAAAGGCAGCAGCCAACTGCTTCACCATCTCACCCGCGTACGGGCTGATTTCAGGCCCAAACTTGTCGACCAAAGCCTCCAGGCTAAATACAAGGTCTTCAGCATCAAGCTGCGCACAGAAGCATTGTTGCCATTGACCAAACGACACAGAATTGCAGGGTGTTGCCAAAAAAGTTTCCTCCCCAAGACACAGCATGCACTTTGTCACACGCAATCACCAAACGATTTGAACCTAAACACAAGCAGCTCCTTAAGCAGGAGGGGATCCACAAGGCAAGCCCATCTGGCATGGTCTGCAACGCATGTCCACCTGGGCATACAAGGAGGAGAATGCACATGCTGATGCTCCTGGAAGCTTTGCCAATGCCGAGGAAGGGGGCACATGTGCGCATGACGTAACATACCTCGCCCATGAGCTGGAAGATTGAATTCAGGAGCACAGGTAGGACAGGCTTCAAGGACTCCACTTCCTCGGCAGCGTCGATGATATGGCGCAGTGACACCACAGCATCTACACGCACAGGGAGTTCTGGGTCGCCCAGCAGCGCTACCACCTGCATTGTCAAGTACCAAGACGCTTATGGGGGTCCTATGATTGAAGGTGACACGCTTGACACCTTGCAGCCATTGAACCCTCGTCAATGTGACGTGCATCACACTAAAACCTCATTGCAACTTGAAAGTCTTCCTGTCCTTTTTTGTGCATGTCGACAACATCACAAAGATACAGGCTCTCGAGCTGTCAGGTAAGGGGCGCTATGTGGACGCCGAGGGGAAGCTGCTCCGATTTGAGGTTTGTGTTACAAGCTAACGTAGCATGCTTGTCCATACAACGGTTACATGAGGATCCCAGGTCACTCAGCTGAATGCCATTCCTGAACACTAAAGCAGAGCTGAGAGCACAGGCTGATGAACAGATTCTCACCTATGACGATGTCTGCACAAGCACCGTTGAGGCTTTCGCAAGCTGCTTCTTGCAGGGCAGGCACTGTTCCCACTCACTCGCTTTTCCCACCCCACCCTCTCACACACCACACCTTGTGGAAGAACATGTTAAAGGTGGGGCCCTGGCACTTTCCGTCCGGGAACTGCACGTCGATGTACTGCCCAATGACCCAGGCTGCCTTAGCTCGCAGGTGGCCGTATGTAGAGCTCAGGCAGGGAGCCACCAGGGAGGCCAGCATGCCGCCCAGCTCCTGCTTGTACGGCTTCTGCAGGCACACCGGTGGAGACAGGGCAGGCACTGGAGCCAGCATGCGGAGGCAAAGGGTGGGGCAACCAAAGGGGGAGAGGAGGCGCATGCAGAGGTTGAAGCAAGGAATGGAAGGTTGCTATGAGAGCAACACTGTTGTATGATGCCGCGTGAAAGACTTACATATCTAGGGTTGGTCAGTTCCGCATATATATTTATATGGCATACTTATAGGTATGTAATAAACACGGCGTATATACAGCTTCACCCCAGAACATATGCAATCTGTATTTAATCTATGCTGGCTCATATACGGCATATAAATCCGCAATTACCATCATTTCACATATTCCGCTGTTTTGAGGGGTATCAAAACTGTAAGTGCCCCTTTGAAGTGCCTCTCCAAAAAAACACTTATAACCAGGGTTGCGTCATACGCGAAAACGCGTTTGCACACGTATTTTACAAAATCACGTTTCAAACGCGTATGCTAAAAATGGCTGTTTGCCACATGTCGAAAAATACGTCTGCAGGCGGTGCTTCGTGGGCCCGCCCTGAGGATATCATTTCAAATATCAATGCTTCCTTTCAACAATTGCAACACGCTGTGCCCCAGCTTCTATTCTGCATCGTCCTCATCGCCTGTGAACCACTCATCCCCCTCGCTGCTGGACCCCTCCTGCCCCATCTCCTCCTCCTCCTCCTCCTCCTCCTCCTCCTCCTCCTTCTCCTCCATCCAAGGCTGAACCTTCCCCAGCTGCTGCATGTCCTGGGTGCGCTTGAGCAGGTGCAGGTTGCTGTACAGCCACAGCTTGTGCTTGCAAAGCTTGCACTCATACTTCACCCCCTTGCTCTCCCCTTCTGCATCATCCTCAGGCTCTGGCACTGTGACATAATCCCACTCAAGACCCTTTTCTTTGGGCATGTTAAATTTACATGGCCATTGGGGGCCGGGGGGGTTGGTCGGGACCCCCCACAGAGGACCCAACCACCCAAGACCCCCCGCCCCAAAATGGCCCTCTAAAATTACGTATTTTAGTTTCGCACGCGTTTTTAAAACGTTTTAACGCGTACGGCTCCTCCCAAGACCGCGTATGACCCAACCCTGCTTATAATATCCGATCATCCAGTGATATAGTCATGAGACGTGCACCACAAAGGTCAGAAAATTTGATTCCTGCAGGGGTTTTGAGCGAAACAGGTGGACGGCAAGCCCCTGGGTGTTGAGCTTGATGCTGAGCCTGATGGCAGGCAATCAGGTCTGGAAAGCAGAGATGGGCACCGAATGAAGCCCTCATGCATATAGTAGACCTGTAAGCATCAGGGAGGGCAAGCCGGTGACAGCACGTGTAGCCTGCCTGGTGGTAAACAGAGGGGAGAGGTGCTTCCCGGAGTGCTCGGCAGAGAGCAAGAGGTATCGCAAGCTGCTATGCAGCACCAGCCCAGCAGAGACAGCCACGTCCTGAAGGATGGCAGTGAGCAGGTGGTGTGGGCAGGTGCTCGCGCAGTTTCTGGCTAATGCGCACGGCAGCTGAGTTCCCTCACACGACAGAAGCAGCGGGCCGGCTTCTGTCAGCACACGTCAAGAGCTGTGCCAAAATGCAGCTGGTTGCTCTTTGGCATTATTAGCATTCAGAGCAGGAGTTGCCTGAGGCTTTGCGGCACGTGCAAGGCATATCATTATTGTGTGTGCAAAAGCAGCCTTAGAAGGAAGAGGGTAGATGAGGACGTGATGCTTAGCCATGCTGACTGACCTAGAGGAGGCAGAGGAGGCAGAGGGGGATTTGGACTGACCTAGAGGAGGCAGAGGAGGCAGAGGAGGAGGAGGAGGGCAATTTGATGGACAAGAAGGGTCAGGATTCAGCTTTCTTCACTATAAGGAGAGGAATGGTGAAAGGTGGACAAGATGGCTGATAAGTTCTTGAGTTCAACAATACCCTTGGGAAACCCCTTTACAGTAGCTTTGTTTTTTTGCAGGTTTTTGGGGGATGTCGTTGAACATTCGCATCAGGCTATTTCTTTTGCGTATTGCCAATACGCGCGTATCAAAATCCTGGATTTTGAAGGCAGGGGATCGTATTAAAATAGGCAATGTGCCCCGATGGGGCGCAGCCAACATTTTGACCCCTGTTTAGGCCGCTGAAGGGACCTGAAGTCGGGCAAAGAGTAAACATCAAGAAATGCAATGGGTAGAGCAAAGAGACATCACAGTGCTGGTGAAAACAAGTCGTCCTCGAAGCATGGTGTGAGCAACAAGTCCCAGGCTGGCTGCAGAAGAATGACACACACTTGTGGCTTGAGGATCATGGCATGCATATCAATGGTGTGTACAAGGCAGGGTGCAAGAGGTGTGAGATTGTTCAATTGCCACATTGGCACCATCAGCAGTGCATGTTCATGCAAGAGATGCTGGACTTCTTGCAGCGCCATAGCAAAGCCCCTGCTCCTGCTCCTTAACCAAACAGCATGAGTGACAGCAGGGACAGCAACGTTAGCGACAGTGGGTGCAGCAGTGCAGACGAGCAGGAGTCAGCAAGGAAGAAGCAAGCCCTAGAGCCTGCAATTGCAATGGCAAGCAGAGCTGCTGAGTTTTGGGCACTGCTAGAGAGCAAGGGGGGTTGCTTTGGGTGCCCTGAGTGGATGAAGCTGGCTGAGTTCGTTCTTGTCATGGTGCCTGGTTCAGTAAAGGATGAGCACATGTTTCCTGCTCTGAAGCATTTGAAAAGCCCTCAGCGCAGTTCCTTGAAGGAGAAGCACACCAACGTGTTTGCTCGAGGGTTAAAGAGCATGAAGTGTGATTTGGTGTCCTGCCCTACACTAATGCATTTCGCAGGTGGCTAGATGCAAAAAAGAAGCATAGACGATTCGGGCTATACAGGGATGTTGGTGAAGTGCAATTTGCTTCGTGGACTTGCTAGTTGGGGACTTATTATGACTTGGGCGCTTGAACTTTCAGAACTTTTGGGGGTGCATGGATGTTAAAACTTTCTTGCTTGATGGACTGATCCGCATGCAAAGCGTATGTGATAGCTTCAAACATTCAGGTGTGCTTGCAATGAAGTATTTTAGGTGCAAAGGCACAGCACAATGCAGCGAAAGGGAAAACAGTTGTTGTTGTCTGATCTTGGGCTTGGTTGGGGTTCCAAGTATTAAGGAAGGGGATTTCCCTCACGGTATTGAAATCTTGGTTGTGCAAAACGGAAAAAAAAGGCCTGGTTTGCATGTGCATCTTTAAAGGTCCACAGATTGCTGGGTGATGGTTTTTGGATCTGGTAAATTAAATGAAGGACATCCACTGAAAGCTAATTGGGAGCTCTCCTCTGACCCCACTGTATTGTTGATCAGAGTGAGTTGGAAAATTCAATGTACTTTTTGGCCAACACGTACGTATAGACGCAAATATTATCTGTATATGTCATGTCTGAAAAATGCATGTACCACATTGGCCAACCCTGTACGCATTGGCTGCCTTATGTACAGAGTGGCTGCAGCCTTAGATACACCCTTTTGTGTGCTATCTGTTTGAGCACCGCAAGAAAGTGCTGCAAGAAAGAAGAGGGAACAGCATTAAATTAAAGAACACAAGCAGAGACTCGCGAAATGTATGAGAGTGTGAAAATCATGATGGTGCAGGTCCCATACAGCTCCATGGGACTAAAAGAACACGGGCATAGACCTGTGATGCTTGAGATGTGATCATGATGGCGCAGTTCCTGCAGCCCAACACACCTTTTCCTTTAGGATGTCCCCCATGACACCTATAGCCAAGAGAGCTCCATCAGCGCGACGCGCCAGGTCCTGCAAGCCAGCAGAAGCAGCGCAACAACCACCTTACCAACTGGTTGGTGTGGACAGCATGAGGGCTACACGTGACTCCATCTAGAGATTGCCATTCCCCAGGTACCAGATAAATCGTGTATGTCATGCGACTACGCATGCAGTGCATGGTGCAATTTAGTCCAGATCCACAAAAGGCAGCGCATCACCTGAAAACAAGAAACCGCAACCCTCCACCCAACTTCAAATTGCTTCGTTCTCTCCCTCTGTGCACAAGCACAGGCAAGCAATGGCTTTAGCCCAGGCGCACAGCAGAGAGCATTGAGCAGTGAGGCTCCTCACTCACTCATTCACTCACTCACCACAGGCACACCGGCATTGTTGGTGGCAGCAGCGGTGGCCATGTACTGCTGCATCAGTGCCACCATGGCTGCCATGAACTTGTCCAGGTGCGTGCGCCGCTTGGCACACAGGTCGTGCGCAAAGTTAGCCACAGAGGTCTTTGGGGAGAACATATCCTCCAGGATGTCGTAGCCCTGAGGCAGAGAGGGGAGGCAGGGCACAGGACCGATGCATCAGGCCACCATCACAGCAGCGTGTTGCAAGTAAGGCTCATACATTTCCTCCTAGGAAGGCAACGGCGCATGTGGAAGGCCCAACAAGGCAGAAATGCACAGTTTCCCAGCTTGTTCTACACAAGCAAGAAAGCTGTGCACGCACCTTGCGAATGTACTCGTGAGGGTCGTCAGTCCACAGCTCCATATCTTCATCGCTGAAGCACATCATGGGGAAGGCCACATTCAACAGCAACGCATCCCAGTGCTCCTGCATATGCCTGCATGTGTGTACAGGAAGGACCACCCCAGGTGGTTAGGAGCTGGACCATGACCATCAGCTTCACAGAATGGGAGTAATAGCACTGTTAAGAGCCAGGCTGAGCTCGCAGGAGTCTGCCTGAGATCAGATACCTGAGGTCAACCCTAGGTCTGGTCCTGGATTGGGACACTTTCTATTCAAAGACTGGCCCTTCCAGCCGTCACCATCAAGCATGGAGGAACTTATACACAGCCTGCACAGCCCATTCCTTGTCCTCCACCCTCCCCTTTCCTGCCACCCACTTATAGCACTCCTTGACGTCCAATGCATAGGCCAGGTACTGGAACAGGGAGTTTGTGACGCGTGGGCTGAGGTACTGGCCCGCAGCCAGGCGTGCCACCAGGGCCACTTGAGCATCCAGGAGGCGCAGGGACCAATTGCGCTGCGCACACGTGTACGGCAGGCAGGGGGCCCTTGGCACAAGGCGTGAGGGGGGGATGTGGATGAAGATCATGATGATGATGATGATGATGATGATGATGATGATGATGCCAGTGGCAATGATGGTGGTGATGATGATGCCAGCGGCAATGATGGAAGGGGCAAAGGGGAAGGCACTGAACAACGACCTGGACAAAACGTCAAACTTGTCTGCGGCGGGCGGCTGAGAACAGCGCCTGCCATTGGTCCTAATGCTGCTGCTTTCACCGCTGTCACCCACCCACCTTGAACAGCTCCCCAAACACCTTGTCGTTGCCTTCCTTGCAGTGCCGGGGCTCCCCGTAACGGCTGAGCAGGCGGTATGCAATGCTCATGATCCACTTCCTGCTCTTCCACCACGGTGATGCAGGACGCTCCTCACGGGGCAAGGACTCTGTTTCCTGCGGGTGCACGCCATACCATGCCAGCGTATAAACATCAGCATGCTTGCTTGCACAGAAGTGCCATACGGAGGGGCAAGCAAGCAAGCAAGCAGCACACTGCATTGGGGGCAACGCACTCCTTCACTTCTGCCTAGCTTAAGCCTAGGCTGCAAAAAGTCCACAGTGGTGCAGGCAGGGAGCGACCCAGGCTCTCATGATGAAGCCTCCTCAAAGCCAGTAGCCATTAATTTGCGCATCCTCCTAGTATCCATCAAAATCCAGGCTCACACCCGTCGGCAAGAAAACCCTGGAGCCCTACAGAAGAAGAGCTCAAGGAGGAACAGAGTACTTTCCTACAGTTGCAAAGAAAGCTTTTTGCCTTGAAGCCCAAGGACATGAGTAAAAGCTCCCCTGTTTATCCCATTGCGCAAGCATTTTCAGGCTGATTGCCTTGGAGCGTGGGCCCTGTTTGAAGCTGCCCCCTAACAGTTGGAATCTGTGCTTGCAGTCTTATCTCACCCACCACTCAGCAATCCCCCTCAGGAATGAAAAGCCTCCCTGCCACAGTGCTGACTGCAAGATCACAGGACCCTTTGCAAAACAAGTACCATGAAATATGCATAAAGCACGTTAAGGCGTCATGTACACGTCCATCTTTTCTAATTTCAGTGTTCGGTGCACAAGGATTGGTCACAATTTCGCAGCCTGATGGTCAAACTCCATGCATTACCCAGGCCTTTTTGAAAGCTGTTTCTTCACGCCTGCCACTGGAAAGTTCAGTTGTTGTCCCTTCAAAGCACACCAAAGGCGTTTTGTGTAAAGCCCATCTCCCATCTATTAAATAAGCAGGTTGCATCCAGTGTTCCCACACTTAGTTCACAAATACACACACATACGCATGCGTGCGCGCACATGCAGGTGAAGCGCACGCACCGGAGGTGGTGTCTGGGACAGTGACATGAGAAGAGCAGTGAGCCAGCCATTCATGGTGTCTGGCTGCGTCAACAGGTCGGGGATACCCATGTAGGTAGCCGACCAGAAGGTTTTCCAGATCAGCCGAGTGCACAAGCACACCTCAGGCGACGCCTGGTTTGGGTTGGACACCAACTGCTGCAAGATTTGCAGTAAGCCCTGAAGGAGGCAAGGCAACGAGAGTGTGGTGACGTGACATATGCCCCAGAGGCAGCGAGCGCATTGGTCTTAAGGATACACTAGATGGAGATGCAAAGCTGTGGCGCCCAAACAAGGATGTGTGCATGCCTTGCTTCATGCAAAAAAAAAAGACATCCAAATGACCCGCAACCGCTCTCTGGGCTGAGTTCATGGTACCAAGCACTAATGTGTGAACTGCACGCAGGCGTTGTCATGCCCTCTGCGTCCTGTCTACTCCTACATGTATCACACGCCGGCAAACACGCTGCCATGCCGAGCTACATGCAACCGTGGCCGGTTGACTTTACATGGGCAGGCTGGCAGGCATGTCCCAGGCCTGTTCCGCCACCAAGCTCAGGTGCACAGGTACTTGCTGGCCCGCAACAGAACACACCGGGAAGACGGTGGACACAAGCTGGGCCAGCGGCTGCCGTTCATCCTCATCCCGGAACTCATACTTGCGGGCCAGGATGCGCAAGGCATACAGGCTGCCCTGCACACGCTGAGGGTCCTGCAAGCAGGCAGGCACAGAAGAGAGGGACACCAAAAGCTATGGTGTGTGTGTGTGTGTGTGTGTGTGTGTGTGTGTGCGCGTGTGTGCCAGGAGTGTGGGACGCCAAAAGCCAGGAATGTGTGCACGCGCGCTGAGGAGCAGAGCAAGCAGTCTTTGTGCACAAGGGCAATGAGAATACAAAGGGCAGTGAGAATGCAGGCTCAATGAGCAGGGCCTGCGAGAACGACAGCGTGAACAGCTGATGCTTTAGTCTGCCTGGAGGATTAGAGGGAGCGGGCGTGTTGCTGCTGAGTAGGGGCACATCTACCGGATGCATTTGCATGCTTGTGGCCCTATCAGGAGTAAGATATGCAATCTCATGATGCTGGGGCAGCGGCCAGAGCCAGGTTGGCCTCATGCCTGAGGGAGGGTACCCACCTGAGATGCTAAATTGGTGCACAGCTCAGGGAGTAGGCCTGGCCACTTTTCTGGGTAGTCATTGTAGACCACAGTTCTAAAGACCTCTCCTAGCTGTGTCTGGATGGTATGAGGAACCCTGTGGAGAGCAGTGGTTCAGGAGCAAGCTCAAGCAGATAAGTTCCACTGTGTGAGCAGATGCAAGGGTGCAAGCTAGAAACAGCAATTCCTCATCATCAAGGTATGCGGTGGGGCACTGTCAGTCGCTCCCCTGGTTCCCAATGGCCTTCCCTTTCTTCTTTTTGGTGGAAGGGGTTTGCAAAATTTCAGCCTGAGGTGCCCTCTTTTTCATGAATGAAGCGGGAGTGTTCCATCATGGCATGCTACACAGATATTATAGTTTTTTAATCATGTCAAGAGCTGGCAGGAGATCGGCAGCGTCTGGTGGACAAAAAAGGAAGTCCATGCAAGCTGCATGGAGGGAGCCATTTTCAAGGTGCAGGTTATATCTGGTGGTGGTGCCATTCAGTTTACACTGAGCCAGAGAGCATGCGACAACAGCTGTTGGTGCAATACAACACATCCTTGACAAGTCATGCCAGAGCAGGGTGAAATAATGCTCACTGAGCTTCCATCTGAGGCTTGAGATTGGATACGTCTGGTCAGGCAAAAGTTCCGAAAAACCCAGTGTTGAATTCAATGACAGAAGGGATGCCTGTTTGTAGGGGTTCATTATGAAATGGAGAGTGAGAGGCAAGCAGACACGATCATTTTGCAGCGCACGCAGCAGGTGTGCTTGTGGGTGAGGAGTTTTCATCCCGACATCATTCATGGACTGAATACAACCAGGTATTTACCCGAAGAGGGAGCTCCAAAGCACTGATTAGTGCAAGCCCCAGCAGGGAGGAAAACATATTTTTGTGTGTGCAACAATGATGAGTTGCTGGGACACTCACGCTCATTAGGAGGCTAACTGAAGACACCTTTCGCACACGTCAAGCCATGTGGGAAAACTTACGCTTGCTCAATCAGCAACAACATCCAGTTTCTGTGAGCAAAAGAAAGAGCTTGTTTCATGCAAGCCATGCTACCTGCTCTCAGAAATTTGAGTGCTGCATCGTTTCAGGAGGTGATTTTTTGCACACACAGCCTGCATGCATGCTGCCGTCATCACAGAGCTCCTTGTATGGAACTCCATATCATAAAGCATGGTTGTTGGACATTTGCACTAGGCTAGGGCTTCATGCCCCCTGTTAGCTTGTATTCACCCTTCCTGTATAAGAACACACCATTTGCAGGCTCACCTGACGAGAGCCTCAAATAGGTTGCTGCGCACAACAGCCTGGTCCTCTGCAGAGATCTGATGAGCTTCAGATTTTTCTGGCAGGGTGAAAGCAGAAACAGAAGCTGATCAACAAAACCTTGCAATGCTTTCAATTTCGGTGGCTTTACTGCAAGTCATTCAGGGTGCATACAAGGGCCAGCAGCAGATTTGAACAAACTTACCTTGCACATCCCAGCTCTTCTTGATGAGGTTCTTAAATGCAATGACTCCCTGCTGCCTGATGCCCATGTCCACGCTGCCCTCTGCTGCCACGCGCAGCAAGTTGACAGCCTGGCCTGGAGCTACCTCATGCTGTGGATTGCGTGGGAAGGAACACGTGTGCCTGTGACTCCTGGATGCCTCTTCTCTTTTGCAGAGAGAGCCAAAGGAGAGAGCTCAGCTGTCGGCTGCACTAGGTGTTGGTTGCAAAAATGCAAACGCACAAAACAGGCATGAAACATACCATCTTCAGTGTCTCCTCCGCGGCAGAGCGCTGGGCCTGGTCCATGCTCCCGCATAGTTGCAAACAGGTGCAAAGCGACGGCAGATCCATTGATGCAATTAAACACTGAGCTCGTTTATTTCATTAAATCTTTAGACAATAATAATTGTGGAATCTGTGCTTGCACGCCAGCTTCCTGCCCCTATTTCCAGTTAGACCTCTATTTCAGTTGCCAGCTGGATGTTGCACCGGTCTCTGTGCAGGCTCCAGCTTGCAAGCACGATGAGCACAAGGACAGTGGTGAGAAAATCAGCTGAAAATCCTCACATGAATTGGTCACTTTGTGCAAGTGTGCACATGTGGTCACTTTGTGCAAGTGTGCAAGTGTGCACGTGCAAACACACACACACACACGCACACACACACACACACACACACACGCACACACACATGCGCGCACACACACATACATACATACACACACACACACACACACACACACACACACACACACACACATATGCACACATGTGCGTGCACAAGTGCATACATGTACTCAAGTGTTCATAATTTGGCATGCCATGCCAGTGGCAAGGAGTGCAGGAAGAACAAGTGCATGGCTGTACTTGCATTTGCATACATACTGCCGCACTTGCTTAATTTGTGCTAAAGGAGATGATGTGGGGTAGTATTTTTCATTTATAGAACAATGCACACAACACCTCGCCAATCTGCCACCAGGTTTCGAGCCGGCTGTTCCTTCCCCTGCGTTTTCAGCGTGCACACTCAAAATTGTGTGCACAAACAGCTCAGTTCAGCATTATTGATGCTGAGGGTATTTTTCCATCAGATGCACCAAATGATGAGATGAAGCTGGATGCCATAATTGTGCTAGGTGAGACCCTCTTTGTACCTGGGCCTACCTGCAGCAGGCCCACACATGTACACTGAATCATGCAGCCATGATCGGGACTCGCCCGAACCCATTCCATCGATTTGCCGGCCAACGTAACAAATGCTGCAACAAGTCTCATTTTTCCGGGTCGTGGCAATGCAGGAGGTGGGCTAACAGCAGGAGGTGATCTGCCGTTGTGGGTGGGTTACAGTTGGCTAAATGTGGTCCTATGTGCCAGCACTTCTGGAAACACTTGCACAGATCCAAAGCCTCTTTCATCATGGCAGGCTCATTCTATTCATTCAATAAGAATGAAGGCCGGCAATGGGATTTCACTACTGCTCCGTCTTTGATATGCCATTTTTACTCCAATGACAGGTTAAGCGACGCCTTGATCTTGCGCATTCGCTGTATGTCAGCCAGGTTCATGCGCCACCTATACTCTGCTCTGGTGAGTTGATAAAAATTTCACCATCTGGCGGCAAAAGAATGCACCCCCTCCCCCCCCCCCCCCCCCCCCCCCTCTCTCTCTCTCTCTCTCTCTCTCTCTCTCTCTCCAGTATCTTCAACTCTGATGCAAGGAGGGTACCCTCTCAAATTTACTCTTGTTCCTATGCGCGATGCTGTCAGTTTCTTCTACTAGGTTTATTCTTTATGCAAGGTTTCCAAACCGATAGTGATCAGCTTGGTATTTTGATACCAAGGAAGAACAGAAAAGGTGATTTAGGCAAAAGAGTAACTTCCTACATTCATCATGGAAAGGGTACCCAGGGCCAAGGCACCATGTATGCCCTTCACCAGAATCAAAGAGAGAAAGGGGGTTCATGGGGATTAGGAGGGCAAGGAAATGGAAAGAAAGGGTTACACAGCTGTACCTGCCTATAAGGGCAGCTTCGCCAAAGCAGAAAGAATTCCCAACACGTTACCATGTTGTCCTAGGCTGGATATTTAATATGCAAACTGGAAAAGAAAAAGCTTGTACCAAGTTCTGGGGCGTTCAATTGTTGCAAAAAAATTCAAAAAGAAGTTTTTCAGGAGCGCAATACTGAGCGTAATGCCAGTGACCTTTTATTTGAGACAGAGGCAATGTCTTTACATGTTTTTGATTGTGTAAAAAATGCCAAGGCATAGTTATTGATCAGTACAAGGTACTGCAACTTCCAGGAGGTGGAACTCCGCACAAGCCTCCAGTACTGGACCAAGAGGGTTTTGTCGTCCATGAGGTGTGGATTCCTTGTCATCATGAGTTATACAGTTGTGCAGGCAATAAGAAGGATTTAGGGGTTCAAATGGATGCAAATAGATCGAATCTGCGTGCGGATCAACAGCATGATTTTTTATTCTAAACTCCTCAAAGTTGACTGAGAGCAAGATTTGAAGGCTAGCATAAAGAGCTATGGGAAAGGCGCTCTACAGGAAGCACTATCAAGGTTCACTAGGTTTACAAGGATAAGGCCTTCAGTCAAGAAGTGCGACTGCTAGCTTGCTCATTAAAGGCCATTAATTCATGAAAGAAAAAATAAAGTTTGTTGCTGTTCTGGTTCAAAAAACACATCATGAGGTCCTGCCTGTGAGAACAAAGGAGCATATTTCCTAGGAAGCACTATCACCTAACACCTTTTGTTATGTTCCTTGCTGCTGGTCACAGCTGTTGCTGGTTTTGTTTACATTTCCGCTTGGATACAGGCCACGCGTTGCTCTGATTACTTGCAAACAGAGAAGCAGGTGCCAGCTACTCGGCTTTTTAAAGAGGTAAGGATTTGCCGCTGCAATTCCTGTGTTGGTCCCTATCCATTGCTCCTTGCACAACAAGTGCATAACAAGCATGCATCTTCCCTACATGTGGAGCCTCCAGCTCTTGGTTCTCATCAGATTTCAATACTTTCTTTGCCTGTGTCATGGAACTGGCAGGTTTCTGCTTATGATACAGTTGGGAACGCCTATTTTTGCCTCTCCATCCATGCAATACCTGCACAGTGGCAGCGCCTTGCAGGTATGTCGGATCAATTTTGTGTTAAAAGCTCATTCTGCTTCTGTGCTTCTGCTATTAGTCCATAGCCAAATGCATAATACTGCACCCACGCTGCTCCAAGAGCAAGTATCCCATCTTCCGGCCCCCAGGAACTCAAGGCAGGTTGATTGCGTCAATGATCTGCTCACGTATGTGCTTGAACAGGCCAATGCACGCAAGTTTACGTGGTGTGGATTTTTCTGTGCAGGTTGCAATGTACATCTCAATGTGGAAACGTATGCTGTATGTGAAGTATATTGTGGTGGCGCAGAATCCATATGATCAACCCATCCACCCAGGGTTTGTGTCGGCATTTGCGTATGATAGAGATCTGAGCGATGAAACACCTAGTGTGCGTGTGCTAGCCAAATGGGCAGCGTCCACAGGTGAGGTACTGCACAGATACGCGGCTGGTGTGCTGTCTGAGTCGTACGTCTTACTAGCAACGGGTGTGATATCAAACAATGCTGTATTGTTTGGCGTAGATAACAACACACCAAGTTTAGACTGGCATGTGCAAGCAGGGACAGCGCCAAACAAGCTTCGTATATTGCAGAGCTGATCATGTGTTTGAACCCTGTAGAGCAACCTGCCATGTGCTGTGCAGTCGTGACATCATCATTCCATATGCCACGGAGTCGAGCCTTGTTTGAGCACATGTGGCAGAAGGCTCACGCAACCCAGGGCCTCTTGCTTCATGACAGGTGATTGGCGTATCTGTTGTAGCTTTTGTGTCCAGTGTACAAGCATGCTGTACAAGAATGCCATGCAGCAAGCTAATGTGCTCTGCTGCTTACCGTTGGAGATCCTGATGACAAATGTAAGTTTTCAAGTTTGTTATCCTGATTCAGGCACACATTAGACGTGCATTTAATAAGACTGTGAATGAGGTGGGTTTGCTGGAACCTTCTGCCTTGACCCCATGCATGCAAATTTGAGAAGGAGAGATGGAGTCCTTTCTTATCAATCATCATTCCTACACGTGTCACCGCCTCCCTTCTGTTTGTTTGGTCCTCATTCCCTCTTTCAAATATTGGTCAGGCTAACAAAGGAGCTATGCGAGTCAAGCTTGCTTGAAGAAGGGATTGGCTCAGTACAATTGAAAGATATGGGACGTTCACGGCTTGCCATCAGGACTCCATGCAAATTTTGCTGAAGTTAAACATTGACAATTTAAAATATGTGGAACTAATAAGCAAACACCTGTCGAGCTAATTGCTATCTTTTTTGCGTAACCACGCTGTGCAGGCCTGCAGCACAAAAGCCGAAATCTGGTGCAGATGTTAGAAATTATGTTCGGGAGGAAAGGAAAAGGGATGTATGCTTGACATTTGTAGGTCGGAGCTATACTTTGCTGAGGCAAGCGATGAAGGTGTATTTGAGAGTGATGTGCTGGAGGCCAGGACAAACAAGGAGAAGGAGGCTTTGCACCGCTGGCTACAGGACAGTGAGCACCTACCCGATCTCAAGCATCTACACTGGTGGCTGCACCAAACTCACAGGTAGCTTTTGCGGCAAGTCTGTTGCTGGATTTTGTGGGGGTGCTGTATGAGGCATTGGCATGGTCTATGCGTCTTGCTTTTTATTGAAGACAAATAGCTGGAGGTATTTCCTGCCCCAAACTTCTGATCCTTTGCTTTATCTGACAAAGTTATGGCGCGAAGATGCAGCACTCTATTGTACTCAATTCCCAGAGGTGGACAAACTCCCCCCCAGGAACAGATGTGTTTAACATGCTCATCACTCAGGGTGCCCCCATCATGGGACAATCAAGTTAGGGTGCAGAATGCTGTTACAGGCATTCTGGCTTTACTGTCCAGATTGGGGGCACCCTGCCGAATCAGCCGCGGGTGAACCTTACTTTTTGACAATCTCCATTCCAGGTTACCCACTGCATCAAAATGCGTGATTCTGAATGATTTGGAGTCCTTGAAGCAAAAGAATGTTATTGCAAAAGAATGGAGTGAAAAGACCCAGTGGTTGGTCAAATATAGAGTTTCAGCCGCTTGCCTAAGAGAAAATCCAGCACAAGGGGTGCCAAAAAGGCCAATTTTCACCTCCTCCTTTCCTTTTTTGAAAAATGCAGGGTGTTAGCATGGTATATAGAGATAACTAGCACATGTTTTTGGAATGGAAAATTGGTTCTAAGGTGGAGCTGTGGGCCTTTTGGGGGTAATCTGAGGCCAGGAGAGTGATCTGGCCCAGTGGGGTCCTCCGATGCATCGTTTTTTGGTGAATGTAATATTTTTATTAGAAATACTGGTTTGCATGGTCAGGTTTGAGAAAGAAACTTGAGAAAGAGCATGCCCGGCAATAAAGGCTAGTTGATCCCCCTCTGCTATATTCCAAATGTTGTAAACAAAAATGGCCAGAAAGTTATGACTTTGGTCAGGCGATCTCCCTTTGTAGGGGAGAAGGAGAGGTCTGTAGACTTTAACAGACTGATGTGCCATATCTGGCCGCTCATGGGCAAGGGCCTAATATGAATGTATTTTCTTGTATCATCGCTCAGGATGATTACACTGCTTGTGCTGCTTTTTTCTTCTTTTGCCAGACATTACTTCTGGATCTAAAGCTCCTGAGCAGATCAAGTTTAAGCATGCAACTTGGTATGTTGAGGCACTGTGCACATTGGCCCTTTACTGACAAGTGAGGGAAGCGTTGCAAGCGCTGAAAAATTGGCGAAGCCAGGCCTTCCTGACACAGAGGTGGCATTGATATGCAGTGTCTGGGGCGACACCTTCCTGCACCACACCATGCCTTGTTCACGCATGCATGCATAGCTGAGTGCGCGCCATGCAAGCTGCTCCTGCCATTCATTGCTTACTTGCTCCCCTGAAACAATCAGCAGCAGACAATACACCAGAGGCTCCCTTATCTACACACCAGGGTAAGGGTTGCAGGTCCTGCTCCACATTGCATTAGTAAACTATTTTGCTCTCATCTCTCAACTTGCGGTGCACATCACACCATCGTTAAAACATAGATTAATTATCCCATCGCAGTTGGAATTGTAAATTTGTTGATTTAGCGGCAAGCGGCTGGAATGGTCCGCAGCTGGATTGCGAAGTCCCCGGAACAGACAATCCCCGACCCTGGACACAGGAAGAGCATCTACACAACTATGCTGATGAAGTTAATCGTCTGGAGCAGTTTCGGGGGCCTGAGGTGGCCGGGCTGGTAATGTCAAATCCAAAATTTCGTGGAATCTTTGCTCCCAAGCTTTGCCTGCCTCACCCCAGGTCACCAAAACTTGGCAGCCAGGGTGTCAAATTTTGCTTGGCAAGCACTTTCAGGGTGGATGGTAGGCTGGCTCATTCAGTCCAAGAATTGCCTGTAAAAGTTTCCAATAGATTTCTGCAGCACCAGCCACTGCCTCCCACGGCCCTCTGACACTGCAGGGCAGTATTGTTTGGAAGCTAGCCAAAGTTTCAGGGCAGGGGGTGGGCTATGTGGGCCAAAGCAGCAGGTCTGAACTCTACTGGGAAACAGGCATACCTAGGGGCTCACGCCCATGAATGGGGCTTAGCCAAATATTCCAATTGGACCGGTTGCTGTTAGGTCATGGGGCCAAATTCAGTGCTTCATCGACTACATGAGGTATGCCTCGACTTCATGATCCAAATCACTGGGTCTGCCCCTCAAAGTTATTGTCCCCCTATTTGTCACAGCGTTCCATGTGTGCGTGCTTTGTCCATGTATTCACATTACAGGGGAGTTGGGAATGCTTGTATGCAAGTGTGTGTGGGTATGTGTGTGTGTGTGTGCCCGTGTCCATATTGTGCCGTCCCAAAAGGAAAGTGTGCACGTCCCAAGAAGCATTAGGTCGGTGTGTTCGTGCTTGTATGTGTGGATATGCTTGCATGCATGCATCATGTGGATTGGGGGCGGGAAGGAGGGGATGTGTCTTGTGCCCTAAGCATGCTTTTTTACAAGTTCCAGGGTGTTGCCAGGATCTGCTTGGTTCCACTGGCTCTCCTTCATTCCTCAGGGTGACCTGTTTCTGAAGATTTCAGAAATTTGGCTGCCATTTCAGTGCCCATGAACTGGAGGCCGAACAGCAAAATGCAAATTCTGCATTTGGCACGTGTTGAGATTGAGAAATTCCACACCATTCTCTATGGAGCAAAATTGTTGATTTCGGCTCTTAATTAAAAGGGGAAATGGCTGTTCCTGCCTACAACAGCAGCTGAGCTAAAAGAGGAAATTGCCTCAAAGTGTTCCTACCAGGTTCTATCTACATAGAAGGCGAGGTAAATTCAGCATGTCAGTCATTCTAGATCAAGCACTGCTACCCCTAGAGCACTCGGCAATACCCAACGGTATTCTTCAAAACCTCTAAGGTGCGCTGTGTTTAGGCACAGGACAGAAAAGGTGCTGGCAATGGTGTGCAGGTGTGTCAGATGAAGGCTTTTGGCAGTCCAGGATAATGTGCTCTTCATTTTGTACAGTGTATCAACCACAACGTTGCAATTTTCAGCTTGCAAAGCTCCAATCCCCATGGTGTTGCTGGGTTTCCTCCTGAAGGCTGGCAAGGCATGAGAGAGAGAGAGAGAGAGAGAGAGAGAGAGAGAGAGAGAGAGAGAAAGAGAGAGAGAGAGAGAGAGAGAGACAGAGGGGTGGGGGGGGGTGGGGTGGGGGGAGTGTACTCATTCTTGAAGGAGAAGGAAACTATTTTCGATAAGGTCAACAGGACTTTTTCTTCTGCTTCACACCAGCCTTGCCAAACGGAATGTCAAAATCAGGGTTGTTCGGTGCGATGGTTTGAGATGAAAAATGCAATTAAATGCGTGTAAAATGCGAGTTCATCAAACTGTTCGATCGCACGTTTGGTAGAGGAGGGGGCTGGCCGGGACAGGGGTCAGCAGAAGCCCATACAGGCTTGCCCTGGCCTTCCATCCCTTGACCTTTCAATTTTAAGCGTTGTTAATGAAGATGAGAAGTCCTAATGAGTTCATGTGCCATAACAGTGGCCTTCAGGTGACCTTCTAGTGGCCTTCAAGTGGACTTTGCAGGCTGCATTTCGCAGAGGGGGGTAAAAATACGACGAACGGCACCTTTAAAATGCGATAAAATGCGTGTAAAGTGTGAGTTCAATAAAGTGCGCCGTTCGTTGCACTGAACAACCCTGGTCAAAATGTCAAAATGTGTGGTGCAATCTCATGACTCCACAGGACGTCTGTATTTCTTGAGATCAAGCCGTCCTTAATCTTCTTCCAAACAATGCACACCTTCCTGCCACATTAATGATCCTGCCTTTGATGCATGTGTGGCATGGGTGTAGCAAGAAAACAAAAGCAAAATTTGTCTTTGGCTGCCAAGACTTAGCATGTTCAGCTGCCTTGGCAGCCTTGCCGCAATTTACATCGCATAAAAAAGCATTGTTTGTGATCAATCGGGGAAGCCAGATTCGCATGTCGCACCCAGAAGAAATCGAGGGCATCTAATGTAAAACACAGAGTATTGTCACCCTTTTTAACCCAACTTGACTTGAGAAAGCATGTATGGTAAATTTGACGAAAGTTTGAAGGAAAGGTTTTTTGTTTCCTAATTCTGGCGCTCAGATTGGCTGAGAGCGCGCATGCGCAGAAGAACCATAGCATGGCAAATATTTCCCACAATATGAGCTCAGCGCCTGAGATGCATACTCTGGCTAAGGCTTTTATGCATGTGTATGTTGTTTGACTTGCAGTTACATGCGCTTGCCATTACGGCTCTTCAGGAAGTCACAAATACTTAATGTCTATTTTGCAATCAAAGACAATGACAATTCCACGAAAGTCTGAGTTTGCAACGATCTTTGTGTAATCCTTTTATTCCTTGTTAATGCCCACCAAAGGTACATGCCGCAGAAATGATGTATGCCTTTTTTTCTGTATTTGTCATTGCAAAATCCAAACATGTAAACACTGCTCTTCATTCACAGGGGGTCAAAAAGTGTATGGTTGCATGTTGGCTAGGCTGGGCCCAGCAACAGCTGAATTTAGATTAATTTGACATCCAAACCCTTCTTTGCTGAGTTGACCTTGCGCCAAAGGCGGAGACTCCCAATTAATGCTTTTTAGACGCAGCACAGCACAGAGTTACTGGAGTTACAGACGTAACAGCGAGCACCAAGAACTTTTTTCTCTGGCCTTCTCCAGACACGCACTCTTGCCGGCGCGGTGGGTTTATCGTATAATTGCGATTGGTGAGGTTTAAAGGTGCTGGAATGCCTCACATTAAGCTCTGCGGCAGGGTCAAACTCTTGTTTGGGCTGACCAGCGCACCCTGTCCTCAAATAAATATACAGATTCACTAAATGGATTAATTTTCGACAATCCTTTCACCACAGAACCGCTGAGGGCGACCTGCGCTTTTTTAAATTAGTGGGCAGAACTCAGCTCTGCCCCCACAGGAAGTTCCCAAAACCTGGAAGCCTTCCTAAAAACAGTGTTATCGTGGGATTCCAGATTTTGGAGCCTGAGGTACTGAGTGTGAGCCTGAGTGGCCTCGTGTTAACACAGGTGTTAAACTGGCAAACCATAGGGCTTGCCACACGAGGCTACGCCCTTCGGGCTCCGCCTCTCTCTGGGGGCTTCGCCCAAAATGAGAGAAATAAAAGTCTCCAAATGTTTGGGGACCCATGGCCAGCTGGGGATCACACAGGAGAGTTCCCACTTAGATTGTATGTAGGACATACCTGACCGACCTGTCCCTCATGAGAGGAGGCATATTGGACAGGGAAAGGGCAGAGTTTTCATGAACCAGCTGAGCTCATGTGACCAGGTTCAGCTCGGCCCAGAAATGACGTTTCTTTTTCACTTACCCCTTGCTCTTGTCAAGACGCATTCTTGCTGTGATTGTAATCACTGCTGCCCATTTCAGTTTCTTTTTTCTCCCTCATTGTGACTGTTGCATACTTGCAGGTGCTATGCAGTTGCAAGGCAGCATGAAGGTTCAAGCCGGGCTTCTCAGCCCCGCAATGACCTCCTTCTGGCCTCATATTAAAGAGTCAGGTTGGTCTTGTTTCTTGATGCAGCATTCAATGGACGTGGTGAAAGGCCGACAAGAAAAAGCAAAAAGGCCTACAGCCCATTTCCGGCTTGTTAGCATGCTTAGTGTCATTGTATTCTTTGTTTAGGCTTTGTCTTGTTTAGGGTTGAGAGCCCTTTGGTGTGACTGTAGCTAGCTTGCTAGCTAGAAATCCTTCCTTCATGCATGTGGCTTGTGTGTAGTAGTTTCTTTTCTTTTGCGCCAAAAAAAAATGCTGTTTGATCCTTGCTATGCTGCTGCTTGAGCCATTGAACAGGTCTTTAGGTCTGGGATTCTCAAGAGTGGTTACAGGTAGTTAAGCAGAAATGGAAAAGACTCAAAAGGTGAATATTTTGGTCTTCTGCACAGATCATTCAGAGATGTTTGTTCAGGCTGGTAATCAGTGATTACTGGAATGAGGTAAGAACTTATCCCAGACATAACTGATTTTTGTATGGAATCCAATTGCATTGCTAGCAATTACTGATTACCAGTTGGAAGATTGTTTTAAAATGTTTCCTTCACTAGTAAGGCCTGCCTGCACTTTTATGATCACCATGTTGCAAGGTATAGTAAGCACTGGTTACATCGAGGAAACATAGGTATAATTTGTTGGTACACCGCTTTCTAGGCATGAACGAGCCTCAGTCTACGTAATGTGGCCATATTTTGCTCGCGTGTCCATTTTTCTTACTTGGACAGGCTGCTTGAGACACTTCAATCTTTTCTGAAGTGACTTGTTTGTGACCCCAAACAGAGCTCAAGATGAGCAGCGCGTCACTTTCCGATGCTCACACCCTCGCGTCTGCTCTTTGCACCTCAAAAATGCTTCTCTCTTCAGAGGTCCTTTGCTTCCTCTCCATATGATTCCTCTCGTTAGTGTCCCTTATTTGCCATCCATAACCCTCTGTAACCTCAGGCTTACTTGCCATCAATTCACCATGTACAATGGTTACAATAGTGACAATGGGACTTCAGCCAGGTAGCTTGGCTTCTCAGCCTGCTCAGTTGTTCCAGCCACACGAAAAACTTCCATGAGTTCTGAAATAAAACAATAGATCTCATTAGTTCGCTTTTGCAAGGAATGACATCCTCCGAACTAGCTTGAGTATAATATAGGTGCCAGCAAAGGCCCTCTTGGGGTAGGCCTTGCCTCCATGGACATTGGTAGCGCAGATCGTCTTGCTTGACAGAACCTGCAGATCCCTGAACACTCGACAAATAGAGCCCTTCCCAAATTCATTTTCCCTCATTGTGTCATTTCCCTGACAAGCAAAGGCTCACTTCTAGTCGCCCTGAAGCAATTTTAGTTGTTCCAATGAAAAGAGTGCCAAGGACCAGTTCCAGGTATCCATTGAGAAGTAGAGGGGGACACGGGGGGAACAGGAGCACTCAGCGCCAGCCACAGCCACTCCACCTACAAGGTTTACAAGGATAAGGCCTTCAGTCAATGGTTACAATGGTTACAATGGGGGGTGACCTTCAGCCAGGTCGTTTGGCTGATCGGCTTGTGGCTGGTCTCTGCCAGCCAAAAATAAATCCATAAGCTCAGACACAAAAAAGAAAAGCTTTGTGTTTCGCTGATGAAGGAACTGATAAACAAATTGAGAGCTCACTTGATGCAGTAAAAAAGGTTGCGTCTCAAGAATATCCTGGAAGTAAGGTTCAGAAAGCACTTGATACTTGCGGCGCAAAGAACAAACGTGTTCATCAGTACAGTTAAAAAGGACATGTGCTTCATCTTGAGTTTGGTTGCAAGGACACCTGTCACACACAGAGGTACCATCATCCTGCCAAGGGTTTACAAGGGTTTACAATGGTGGCCTACAGCCCGAGACTCTGGCTGATCGGTCGCTGGTGAAACATGCTCAACCAGCATCAGAGTTGAGACCTTGTTTGAAACCAATTGAAATGTTTGTGAAACACCAAAATCAAGGGCGCACGCACCTCCTTCTGCGCCTTGCATGCTCTCCCTTGAAGATACTTTTGCTGCTCTTAGGGCAAAAGTGCCTGCGGCCTCATTCTGTACAACATGACAAGGAGCACACTCGCTTCCTTCTGCACCTCGCTTTTATGCTCTCCTTCCTAACGTGCCTTTGTTGCTCGAAAAAAAAAAAACTCCCCCTAGACATTAAACAGATTTCCAAGGGCCCCAAAAGACCCGCTTCAGACATTACTGTTAATGCTCCTTGTCAGTCCCATCCCAACCTCCAGCTTAAAGTCGCAAACTGGAGGTCTTGGGCCTACACAGACGGCAGTTGCCAGGTCCAGAACGGCAAGACAGTAATAGGATAGGATAGGATAGGATAGGGTTACATAGCTGTACCTGCCTACAAGGGCAGCTTAGCTGAAGCAAAAGGTGCCTGTAACCAAACCAAACTAAACTTGTGCAAATGTCAACTGAAAGCCTTGAGCTGAGTTCAGAAGTGTCAACTGTAAAAATCACACTCACACTGTCACTCTAATGAAACAAGCACGCAAAGTCATGCACATAAAACTCCAGAAGGCTGTAGTGTTAGGAAAATACACTTTTGTGTTTCCACAAGAAGCACAGAAAGTTTGAGAACAGCACCGCTCTGAAAAAGGTCCAAGAGGCCATAGTAAATGTGTTATGTTCTGCTTTGCACTTCAGTTCTCAGCATCCACTGTTAAAGATGCAATGCAATGCTTCAGGAAGGGTAACCGCCGATACAGCCTGGTGAGTGCACATGTCAAAGAAGGTATCAACTGCGTTGCCTTGCTTGAATCTCTTCAGCAGACAAGTACCCTCTGTAATCTCTCCAAGACATGGCACGGGGTATGGACGGCCCTTGAGGACCCCCATACACCCCCCCATACCTCCTATTAGGGACCCATGCTGCTTTTATTGCCTGCGCAGTCTTATGTGCTCGAACTCGGGTCTCTTGGTCTGCAGTTTGTCCATGCCTCTTGGCTCCTCCAAAGCCACCTGCGTGCATTTCTTGTACAGGTGCTGCTGCTCCTGCTGCTGGGGGAGGGTAGTGCTGGTGCTGGACAGGGTTGGGCTCTTGGCTGGTGCGCTTCCGCTTGGTGGGAGTGACTGGGGCTCCGCTTGCTGCAGCTGCTGTCGCTCCTGCTGCTGTCGTTCCTGCTGCTGCTGTTTGTGCTGGTGGTGGGGCAGGCGAAGTAGGTGCTTGCGCTGCTGGCCTTGCTGCTGCTGCTGTTGCTGGTGATGGCGGAGGAGGCTTGAGTAGCTGCTTGAGCTGCTGCCCCAGTCGGCCTGCATTGAGGTGCAGGAAGGGCTCGCCAGGGCTGGGGATGCGGCCTGAAGGCAGGTGCTGACAGTAATAGGGGCAGGTGTGTACCATCCTATGAGTGACTCACAAAATCTAGTTGAACCTAATGGTGCTGGTATTACCAACACCATAGGAATAGCCGAGTTGGCTGCCATTGCTGCTGCGCTCACTCATGACTACACACATATTGCCACAGATAGCCTCAGCTCATTTCACCAACTCAGAAAGCAAATCCTATACCCAGAGAAGCATAGACATCACGTGCAAGGAGATGTTCTGGAGAAAATTTCAAACCTTGCCCGAGCCTCTCAAGATCATCATCTTTTTCTACAAGGTCAAGTCTCACGCTGGATTAGCTGGGAATGAATGCGCAGATCACGTTGCTAAATACCAGGCCTCCCTCAAAGATGGTAACCTGACTGATACTGGAATCCTTAGCGCTGGCCCAGGAGGAAACCCCTTCCACAATACAACCTGGCTGGCACGGGAAGAGACAGATTCTAGGCCATCCCTATCCCACCCTTCTTCTCTTCGTCTAAGGCATCTCCCAGACCTTAAAAATGCTATGAAATCCCATAAAATGCTATGGGATTTCTCATTCTCAGCACAAGCTGGGCTACGCTGACCGGAAGACAGGCTACTCCACTTGTTACCAGAGCTTGCTACCTCATGTATACAAAAGCATAAGCAATGCCTTTTGGAATATGCCCAGACTCTCAACTCGAATGAAACGCACTGTCTTCCAATACCGCACAGGCACCCTATACGATCAGAAACATGCTGTCCGATGTAAAAGATCCACTAGCCTTACATGCTCCTTACCTGATTGCTTTCACTTGGATAGCGCTCTCCACATCCTATCTGGCTTCCACTGCCCCGTCATGCGTAACATGGTAACTGAGCGTCACAATATTGCTTGCAGGATGATTTTGAACCTAGTCAGTGAAGGCTCTTATGGGGCCAATCTTGTGCAGTTGGATGCCGGCAACGCAAAACGTTTGGCCCAGCACGACCTGCAAGTCCCTGAGCAAAGCTCTAATCGTGCTGTGCCTTCCTACCTTTTCAAACCCATGACTCCTATTCAAACCAGACGCAACTCCAGCCGCCCTGATGCAATCTTGTTCACTCCTCACCCAACTAACCCTAACAGGCCACCCACTCCACCCTCACACCGGGTACTGCGTAGTATGGGAAGTAGCTCAACTCCAGCCCGCCATATCCACTTGATAGAAGTCAAGTACTGTGAAGATACGAGGCCTGGTGCCCAGCTAGAAGCCTCACAGCAACAACACAGCAAACTGTGCAAACAACTCCAAGGTGCAGAGATTACTATCCACCCAATCCTCCTGGGTGTGGGTGGGACTATTTACACTGCCCATACCTTTGATCAATTCAAAAAATCAGGGATTGACTCACAAAGATCTGAAACACTTGCAAGAAAACTCCATGCCCATTCTGTACAATTTGCGCACAAACTTACCTCTACCAGACGTGCCATTGAAAATAAAAACACTCATCATAACACTGGTGCCCTGGAGCAGCATGCTGCCAGAAACCCACCCGATCCACATTAACTCCCCTCTCATCTTCTGGTGAGGGAGACTCACGGCTCTCTGAGCCAATGTGTCTCCTTTTCCTTAATTGATGTAGGGAGAGTTTTCTCTGCCTACGTAGTTTTTTCTTTTCTTTTTTTCTTTACGGCCCGGGTAGAAACCAAACTGTGTATCCGGAATTTTGTTGTGTTGGCTACACCAGTCTTGAATCATGGAGCGCAGCAGGTTGGCATACAGTCTGTACAGCGTGCCACTCACTGCAATCATCCTGTAATTCCCTGGATCTGTCACTGGGCCCTTTTTGTGAATTGGGGTCAGCTTGGCCTCTTTCCAAGACCTGGGGATGTGGGCTTTCGTGATGAACAGCTCCACCTACTTCCAAGGTTCGTCACCCTAGTCAGCTCTTCCCAGAACAGAGGCACGTCCACCTTGTGGAGGTCAAATACTGTGAAGACACCAGGCTAAAGAATCAGCTTGAGGTCTCCAAGCAAAAGCATTGTGACCTTTGTCGCAATCTTTCAAGGGCCTCAGCTCAAGCCACCCTCCATACCATTCTGTTAGGTGTGGGAGGGGTCATCTACACCTCCCACACTCTGCAGCCTCTTAAAGAGCTTGGTCTTGACACTCATACAGCCACCAGGCTTGCTCTGAAGCTTCATGCCCATTCCTTCCAGTACGCCTATACACTTGCTAGCACCAGACGCGCTTTTGAGAAGACTTCTCTCAACTCTTGTCACCAAGAGCAGGCATGGGCTACTGCTAGTAACCCTCCTGATCCCCACTTCTTCTTTTGTTTCTCTTGTTGAAAGGGATACACGGTGCCTTGGCCCTAGGTATCCTCTTTTCCTTAATTGATGTTGAAGTGCTTACACTGCCTGCCTAGTTTTTCTTTCTTTGGTTGACATTAATTCACAAGTTTGGTTTGGTTCAGTTACAGGCACCTTTTGGCTTCAGCTAAACTGCCTGTGTAGGCAGGTACAGCTATGTAACCCTATCCTATCCTTTCCTATCCTAGCACTGTGTTCACACACGTAAACAAATCAAATTTATTCGGTGGTACTACCAAGGTTAGTAACCTTCAAGTCAGTGATATGGATGGGTGAAGAGCCCTCAGTTGCGCAATTGGGTGAGAAGTGAGACATGACAGCACAGACATATTGCGTTAAAAAAAGACCACTTTGAGCCTTAGCCTGTAATCTAAGGCAGAAAACTCAAGTGCTCCTTCAATTGCTAGCTACAGATATACCCAGTAATTAATAATTAAAACCTCAAAAGCTTGGGTGCGTGTTGTCTCCAATCCTTTTTGCAACAAAAAAATATGGCAGGAATTCTGTTTGACCTGCTCTTCCAGACGTTGTCTGTGACAAAAGCTCGCAGGTTAAAGCTTGATACTCTTCACCAGAATCTCAGTATGAGGACCAAGCAAAGCCCCGCAATAGTAGCTTCTCCATGTGTCCTTCCATTCCTGCATGTGTCGATGGGGGCTGATAATGGCTAAGGATAGGATAGGATAGGGTTAGATAGATGTACCTGCCTACAAGGGCAGCTCAACTGAAGCAAAAAGTTGCCTGTAACCAAACCAAACTTGTCAACAAATGGTCATCCCCACGGCTGGCCCCCCCTACATATGGCCAACTGCAATCCCAGGCCCTACATCACCCTACATCCCCCTCTGTGCATGCTCTGAACAACTAAAACATGTTTACAGGTCCCAAGTAATGAGTAAAGCAGAGAATCTGACAGGTGGAGGTGCTCTGTGTGGCACAGAGGCTGTTTGCACCCAGTTTGGCAGAAGAAGGTGGAATTTCTAACTTGCACCAAATGACCAGCACTCCTGGACTTCAGCTGCTCTTAGGTTGTCTAATCATACTATGATGTTAGAATTTGATGGGGGCCACTGGGGGAGCGTGCTGGTAGGGGTGGTACTCGCTGGGACAGGTGTGCACGCCGATGCAGGAAGTGACATCGCATCACAACCGCTGCGTCCCCTGGCGACCTGAGCACATCCCCGCGGGCTGCCCAGCATGATGCATCTACCAAAACAAAAATAAGGCCAAACGGTGGCTTGTGTGAAACACGGTGTGTTTTTATCTGGGTAACGCAGCAATTTTTCTAATTTTCTATTCCACACTCGCGACCACACAAGCTCCCGTCCCCAAATTTGCCTCGAAGGAGCTGCCCGATATGCTTGATTTTTAGGGACTGTGAGGGCGCAGATTGGTTCACTGGGCACAAAATGGGAGGCTGACAGCCAGGTCAGAATTTCTCAAAAAATTCCTGCCTGCCACACACTGTACCTCCCTGTATGATGTTAACACTACCTTGAAGAGAAAAAAAATCAGCTATCCAAAGAACTTTTCAGGTCCTGGAATGGTGCAGTGGGTGCTGAGATACGCTAGGCAGCAGGGAGTGGCCACTTTTTGCCTAGGACAGGTGTGGGCCAGCTGTAAGGACGACCAAATGTCAACGGGAGGGAAACAAGTCCTTGAGCTGAGTACAGAAGTGCCAATGGTAATGGCTAAGTTAGAGCATGCTATGCCCTCAGAGAGTGCGTACAAGCCGATCAGCCAGATCCTCGGGCTGTAGGCCAACCCCTTGTAACCCTTGTGCGTACAACACAGCATGTGCCTGAGAGCCCAGGGGTGTGTTTAAATGCTGCTGCAAGCTTTCAAGAGAGAACCACCATAGGCAACACACAGGCTCCTCCAGTTCTTACCGCAAGAAGTGATAAATCTTGGAGGGGCTTAAAGCTGTGCTTAGACAGCAGCCGGCGGCCTGAGGTCTCCTTTGAGTGAGAAGCATTGGGCACGGCAGCCACAAGGCGAGGAACACGATTGCAAGCAAGCCAAGCCTCCACCTCAGAGAGCAGGATCGACGCATGCCCCATGCGACGAGCATGAGGTGCAGTAACAATTGCCTGAAAAAGCGAGAGTGCAGGAGGGCAGGAAAAAACAGGAGTAATGTGCAAGGAGAATTTGATGTCAGATGTCAGAAAGATGGAGCAGCACTCAGAGGAACTTGATAATACTCGCATGCTCATGTGCCAGCTGAGGACCCAAGCTAGGAGGATGCTGGACCAGATAATGCCAGACTTCTGGACATGCCATCCTGCCCCGGGAATTGAGCAATTCCATAGAGGTGAAGGGCTAGAGATGTTGTGTGAGGCTTCTTGTGAGGTAGGAGCTTGGGGGCGATTGGTTGCTGGGCATGCAAGATGAATGACTTATACTGCAAATGTCTAAAGGTGGTGTACCAACACGAGAGAAGCATGTTTGCTTGGCCATCTTTGGGTGGAATATTGTGTATTTTAAGGGGATTCTGAAAGGATTGAAAAAGATGCGGCTGTTGTCTAACATGACATGACATGTGCAGCCTGCTGCAGCGACCAAGGCTGTCAGAGAAACTCAACTAATACCAAGGAAAGGAACTATCCTGAGGGCCATCCTCCTTTTTCTCCTAAGAGCAACTGTCCCAAAGGCTATATATATGTGCAAGCTAGCTTGCACATTATGTTGCTTACAAAGTGAAGCACAGTACCTGAATGCGTGCATGGTCGTCAGCAAAGACGTTGAGAGTGGCAGCACTTGCGGGCATGTCGTTGTGCCTCAACAGCACAGCCCACCCATCCTCTAGGACTCCATCAAGGTCTCCCAAATCCCTGTGATGCGTTCATCCATTATCATGGTATCACTGTTCTCTTGAGGTGTGGTGTACCATAGGTGCAAGAACAAAGTTTTGGCTAGCATGCAGCAGTCTGCAGGGGTAGCAGGTGGCCCACATGGCAGTCAGCGCACCTGCTGCAATGATTGAACACAGCTGCCACAGAGCGGATGTCTTGCAACCCTCCAACTACCATAGTCCGTTTGCCTCCCCCATCTTTGAGCTTTGTTTGCTTGCTGAGTGATGCTTCAGCTCGCAGTCTGCGCAGCTGGTTGGGGGGTAGGGCCTGTGGATGCAAGATTGCCAAGATTGTGCACATAAACGTAAGGGTGGGGGGATAGGGTGAGACGTTCCATCAAAGGAGTCCCGAACAGCTCAAAAGTGGCTCTGTATCCCAAACTCAGTCTGCCAGACCCTCTGTACTCAATCCTCCATAAGAGTGATCATCATACAGCACATGAAGTCCACAGGAGAATGAGTGGTATGAACACTTACAGCACCCCGTTGATCCACAGGGAAGGGCAGAAATGGTGCATCTGAGCTAAGCTCACTATGATCCACAGGGAAGGGCAGAAAGGGTGCATCTGAGCTAAGCTCACAATGCTTGGGGAGATGCCCCAGAGAACACGGACGACTCAGTGACCAAGCACTTACTTTAAAAAGGACTGGCGCTTGCTGTTTTCTCTCCACAACCTCTTGCCTGCTCTCTACCTCTCTGGACTGTTGTTGCTGCTGCTGCATAGCCTGCCTCACCTGCAGACAATAATCCAGGACAGGGCAATCATCACAAAGCCTAACACAATTACACCCAACCAGCCAGCCAACTCAGGATACACTGGCTCCCATGTAAGCACCCAGGTCATGAGCACACTTCAAGCATCATGAGAGCGCACGTGCGTGCATGCGTTAACACGCACACACACATACACACGCACACAAAGATACACACAGACGAACGCATACACACAAACGCACACACACACGTACACACACACAGAACAAACAACACCCTTGCAACTCACGCCATGTATATCCACAATGCTAATAGACCTGTTCCCTGGCAGCATCCTGTCAGTCCAGTGTTCCCTGGCTGAAGCCAGAAGGCCTGCGCGGACGCTAGCACTCTCATTAGACTGATGGCACCTGTTGGCGATGCAGACAGAAAGCAAGACCATAGTCAGACCAGCTTCTAGAGTGGATCAACACTGGCGGGTTCTCAGAGCAAGTGAAGGAACCACTAGTGGAGATCATGTCACACCTCTGCTTTGAACAACACATCAATCTTTAAGCCAACTGCCTTTCCACAGCAGAGTCTTACTCTGCAGTGAGCGGGTTCAAAGCATCCAGCAGCTGGGGCTCTTGCTTCATGAACGCGGGCATGCATGCGTCGTGGAACCATTTCAAGGTTGAGGAACACCTCATGCCACGTCGTTCCTGCAGGTGTGAGTATGCCATGTCGTGCGCACTTATCTATGCATGCCATTGGGTAGTCATTTGAGAGTAAGCAGGGCATGCACGTGAGTGGCAGCTCATACCTCATCGCTTTGCCTGCATTCTTGCACGCCTGAGCATACAGTCCTGTGCATGTGCTCATACCAGCTTGTTTATGCATGCATGTGCGAGCGGCGTTGCTTGCATCCTACAATCTCTTGCCCTGCAAAAAATGCTAGCCCACCTGGAGGTTCGCACGTATAGGCTGCTGACACTGTGAACACGCGATGTGCCTTGATACGTACCACTGATCTCCCAATGACCTGCGCTGACAGTGAATAGGCAGAACAAGCATGCTCAACCCATTTGTGGAAAATTATACAGATAGAAATTGACAAGCTGGCATTTCTGGCAAAGTGTCCAGGAAACGCCGAGGAGGATTTCCAGGTGATGGTACGCTCCATTGCATGAAAAAGTCAGCCTTGTCCAGGGAACCTTGCCTGCGTCCTCGAAGCAGAGCGCTGTTGCAGCACGTGGGCTCTTCTTCAAATTCAAATTCCAACCTGTCCCCCTTCGTGCTCGGAATACAAGGGGCAGCCTTTACTGTTGTCTGCAAAGGCTCGAGTGACCTGGGTGCTCCAGCTGAAGGTGATTGGTTCAGGGTTTCCTGCAGACACAGCATGAAACGCCTCAAAGGTTCAACCACAGGTTTGGAAGTACAACAACCTGCCATACCCTTGAAAAATATTTGCCCTCTTTTGGTACATATGTTGTATTGCAGTATCAAGATGAAACCAGCTGTTGGCTGGCAGGCACTCACCAAACTGCTGCTTTGCAGTTTTCAGCTACGCACCTGCAAAGCATCTTCCATTGTACTTCTCAGCAGGGCCTGCTCACTGGTGAGACCTGCAACTCTGTTAATCGCTGTCTCACACCCTTTCTCATTCCCCCTGCATTCACGAGGAAGACCAATTAATGTCAGGACAACCTGCCTTAGTTTGGGAAAATACACAAAAATGGATGTTCAAGTGTGCACGTGAGAGCGTGTGTGTTTGTGCTTAAGTGTGAATGTGAATATGTGTGTGTGTCTGTGTGTGTGAGCTTGTATGTGTGCACATGTGTGTCTGTGTGTGTGAGCATGTGAGTGTGTGTGAGCCTGTTTGCGTGTGTGTGTGTGTGTGTGTGTGTGTGTGTGTGTGTGTGTGTGTGTGTGTGTGTGTGTGTGTGTGTGTGTGTGTGTGTGCATGTTTGAGTTTGTGTGTGCATGTGTGAGTGTGTGTGTGCGTGCACGTGCGTGCGTGCGTGCGTGTGTGTGTGTGCTTGTGTGTGTGTGCTTGTGTGTGTGTGTGTGTGTGTGTGTGTGCTTGTGTGTTTGTGTGTGCTTGTGTGTGTGTGTGTGTGTGTGTGCGCTTGTGTGTGTGTGTGTGTGTGTGTGTGTGTGTGTGTGTGTGTGTGTGTGTGTGTGTGTGTGTGTGTGTGTGTGTGTGTGTGAACCTTCCCCTACACATCCATCTCCACACCTGGCTATTGAAAATAGAAGATTCATTACTGCAACTCTTAAGTTAAAATTCACAAGTGTGTCCGTGCCACTCCATTACTTATTCAGCGCGGGACAGTTGACCCGCAAGAAGTTGACCTTCAAAGCAAATTACAAATGAAAATTTACAAGTATCATTGGCGCAATATACTTGCATGGGCGAGGATCACGATAGTGGCTTAGCCAAGCCCATCCGGGGCCAAGGCAAAACCACTCAAGTACGCAATGGATGAAGAGCACTCACTACTGCTGCTGCGATTGAAGCACAAGAAAGGCAAACCAGGGCCAAAGGCCAACAGAGCCTCCTTCATCCCGCCTAATGAAAGCCCAGGTACGCATGTCTAACAGTTTGCCTGTGTGGTAGGTCTTCTGCCTACTTCAAGCAACAGTTCAGACTTTTGTGGGCTTGAGATGTCTGACATCTCATTGCCGGAAACGTAGTGCTCCGTGTTAACCTTAGAGTGCTGTAGGAACTTGGCTAAGAAGTTATCACTCCTAATATAAGAGGAGGGAGGTCTACCGTACATCAGCCTGGAATGCTTTATGCAGTGTAAAAGATTGTCCCAAACTTTGCTGTTTCAACAAACCCAGCTGCAATGTATGCCAGGTTGCTGGCATTCATACTGCAGAAGCCCCCAGTTGATCGACCTGTCTATTGATGCACGTGAAAAGTTGGTCGAGGCCATTGATAACAAAGTGTACCAAGCCGAAACAGCAACATGCCTGTCAAATGTCATCATGGATGCTTCAGCGGGCGTGCTTATGGCAGACTACTTGCAGCCAGGGCCATGTTTGCTTCAACCGAGTTGACACCTGCTCTGTCAGGTGTCTCACAAGGAATTGAGGAATTGTGTACTCATGAACTCCCTGTGCCCTACAGGCCCTGCAGCATACAATGTGAAGGACAGCATCGCTACCTCCCAGCCCCCTGTGTCTGTATTTGGGACGTCCAGGCGAGAGAACGAGGCCTTCCGTTACATAAGTAGCCTGCACAATGCGGCTCTGCCGCCCCATGACACACCCGGTCCTGGAACTTACAGGCAAGGCTGGCAGTGGTACATTTGGCTGTGAGAGTTGCCTTCCCTCCAGGTCTTAAATTAGTTCCTTGCATGTGTCTTGGCTACCCAGGCAAGCACAGCATCTCATTAGTTGTTTTTGGAAGTGCCTCAGGTAACTATTCCAACACTCTCTTGGAATGAGGCAGTTGAGGATGCTGCCTGTATTTGAGATGCTTCATTCATCCTCACTTGCACACTCTCAGGGCACACATGTTTGACCGCTCCTCCCGTTCCCCCAAGAAAGGCTGCTCCCCTTCCTGGCGCTTTGGCACAGGTAGCTAGGCATAGTGAAGCCTTGCAAAAAACGAGGTCCTTTGTGTTTTAGGGGCTCTGTAACATGGGGCACGTAAACCCTAATTCGGTGCTTTTTTATGGGAAAACGGCTGAAATCGCCACATAACACCAACCGCTGGGTCTTTTCACTCCCTTCTTTTGCAATAATATTCTTTTGTTACAAGGACCCCAAATCATTAAAATCGGCTGAAATCGCCAGTATCTGAGGCCCAAATTTGCCTGTTTTTTGCGTGCTCCTTTGTATATGTGCCCGGTAATGGGCAGTTTTCAAGTTTTTTCTGGTAGGTTTCTTGTAGGTTCCTTGCCAGAGCACTAGGGTTTCAAAACTGCCAGTTAAGGGGCACATGCCTAATTTGCTGCAGCATGAACCTTACTTTTCACCACCAAAACTCCACTTCTGACCACCCATTGCACCAAATTGGGTAGTTTTTGGTGATTTAGAGACCTTGTAACAAAAAAAATACCATTGCAGAAGAAATGGAGTGAAAAGGCCCAGTGGTTGGTATGTTATGGCGGTTCCAGCCATTTTCCCATGAAAAACACCGAACTAGGGTTTATGTGCCCCATGTGAGCTTTAGCCCCTGTATCTATGCACACAGGGCGACTCACACAAATCTGAGCATATGCTCTGGTAGCTTGCAATACCAGCTATACTTTAGAGCTAAGGTTGTCCCAATCAGATGATGTGGCTGTGTATGGGCGCACTTTAAATCAAACAAAGGAGCATTTTTGGGGATTTGCTCAGATAGCTCCCTCTGAAAAATCACCCAATTGTGCAGCAGATGGTCCGGAATGGTGATTTGGTGACTAGGGTTCACGCTGCAGCTGATCAGGCATGTTCTCCGTAACTGGTAATATTGAAACCTTAGTGTTGCAGGAACAACTACATGAGGAAACCAAGTTTCAAAATTACCAGTTACGGAGAACATGCGTGGTGAGCATGCAAGAAATAGGCAATTTTAGGCCTCAGATAGCCCGCTCTTGAAAAAACCAGCAGGCAGGTAGGCAAGGCATGTAAGGAAACATCACAACATTGCTTTTGGTATCAGCAAAGTATGCGTGGAATTTAGGCTTGAGCTGGATGAGGGACAAAGAAAGAGAGTGTGTGTGTGTGTGTGTGAAAGAGAGAGACTGTGTTCCAATCAACTTCATGATCCTCACGAGCAAATATGCAGGTTGTTTGCAGTGCTTGAGCTGGCCATGACATTTGTAAGCTTTGTGTTGCAGGTCCCCAGCGCCAAGATGAAGCAGCTTCAGAGGGAGCTTCTGTTCCAGGCCCCATCTACCAAATCCCAGACTCTCTCAGCCACCTGGCAACCCAGTTCGGGCCTGAGGTGTGTTCTCTTTCATACATGCATCACCGGGTTGACTGATAGAGCATGAGGGCATGTGATCAAGCAGTTCCTCCCAGTCCCTCAGAGAAATTCCTCTTGTAGTGCCGCTTTTGCTGGCAGTTCCTGTCAATCAAATTACACAAGTTTGCCAACAATAACCTGTTTTTGCTGTTACTCTCCAAACCTGTCTGTCATGTGCTCTGATCAGGGAGGGCCAAACAAGGGGATCACCCGGAGCCGGAGTGATGCAGCAAACATATTCATCAGCAAGCAGCATGCAGAATCAGAACTCCCGGCACCGGCCCAGAAAGAATATGCAGGTGTGCGTATTCTTTGACGTCTTGATCCAAGTACTGTGATGCGTGCTTTGTAAAATAATAATGGCAGGCCTAGGTCAAAAAGTTTTGCTCAAAAATGGTTGCCATGGTATTTTTGTTCACAAGCATGCTCAAGATATAGTACATGCAATCCATGCTTTTTTTTCCGGGGATGCTCACATCAATCTCTAAGTCCCTCCATCATTTCTCATTTCCACTCACCTCTTTGATCTATCTTTTCCCTTGATTGATGTGTTTGTGCGCTTTGGCGTTTACCAAAAATGGGTCATGTACGCCTGGGAGTTACTGTGATTGGAATTTTTGGAAATACATTTGTCGTTTGAATGACTTCAAGTATTATTTTGGGTAGGGATGGATTTTTTTGTTGGGGGGAATCCCCCAGGGAGATTCTCAACCACCTCCCAACCACCCCCCTGCACCTCCAAAGCCATCAATATCTAACCAGGCCAAAAGGAGGATAAATGGGATTGTGCTCCATTGGTTCAGCTTGGAGGTACAGATGGGGAGGAATAGGTGGAAAAGAAGTGCAAACTATACAAGCAATTCTATGATGGAGGTGCCACCAAAACCAGGCAACAATTTTTGAGGCACCTGGCTGTAGGATGGTTGAGTGTGCAGCTGATGAAAAGGAGATAGAAGGGGAGGCCTGATGTCATCACAAACTCCCAAGCGCACGCAGAACCTGGGCAGGGTGGGTGGAAATCAGGGTAACCATGGCAGGAGGATGCGGAAGAGCAGCAGCAACAAAAAGCTGGGGAACTGCAGGCCCCAAACGCACAAGACTGGGCCTGTGAGGCGCCGTGACAAACTACAATTTTCATCACGCACTAAAAACAGGCAAGATAGCAGTTTTTAGGCAATTTTACTACTTTGAAATTCATAAATTACGAATGAATCATCTGACATTGTCACACTTGCAGTTATCGGGCCAAAGTACGACACAAGCAATTATGGTGTGCTCAAAAAGACATCCCCCTCCATTAAGTTTGGGACTACAACTCGCAATTCATTGGTAAGAATTGAAGTCAGTCTGTAATCAGCTGACTTGGATAAAATGCATCAAGCTTTCCTGAATCGCACTGTGTTGGCTAAGGTGTGGCTTGTATGTGAATATTATTTTGCCCAACAGGCATCCTGCAGAAGCAAAGTGTTGATTTGTGAACGGATTTTTCTTTGTACTGTCATTGTAAGGATTGTCTAGTTTTCTGACTCAGAACATCGCAACATTCTTGTACCAACGCTGCTGGTACCCAGGATTCACTTTGGAAGGAGCAGCTGAAGGTAAACCCAGAGAGCACTACTGCTATACAGACCCCTGCAGCAAACTACGATTGCTCCACCATCTCCAAGATTGGCACCAAATTTGGCACTGGCCCACGCAGCTATGGTTGGGACAGTGACCCAAATTCTCCCAACAAAGGACTAGGCAAAGGGCCAGGCCCATACATTGGCAGGTAAGTGACACTTTTTCTATGATACCTTCAGGTATTCACCGCAAAAATGCACAAACTGATCATGCCTGGATCATTTTATTATTCAACATCTATCAGGCTTCTCACTCTCCTTTGTTTGCCTGCATCTTGCAGACTACATGAGCACTCACAGCTGGGCACACAATCCCCAGGCCCCTGTGCCTATGGTTCAGTTGTTGATAGCCCTCGGTCCAAAGCAGTGGGGGGCTGGATAGGAGATTCGCCAAAGTATAGCTTTGGGACAGCTCCCCAGACACAGCCTCTCAAGTAAGTGCCATGCTCGGGGACAAATTAGTGGTATAGCGTCTTTGCTGATCAGCCTTGATTGGGACATCTGGCATGCAATTGTATGCTGATGTCAGAAAGGCTTGGTGTACAGGAAAATGCATGCTCACGCGATCTAAGGTCTAGGTTGCTCAGTACCTTTCTGCAGGGTTGGTTCATTGGGTTTGACAATATAAGTTCGCCGACATGTTGACAAAGTTCAAGATGTGGTGAACTTGTCCGACGCACTTTTGCCTGTAGGCGGGGGGGCAGGGACGGGGGTTGCCATCTGGCCCCCAAAGTCTCCTCCCACCTCTCCCCCTTGGACCCCCAAAACTGGTGGTGGGGAAGGACAAGGGTCCGTCAGTGGAGGGTGTCAAGGGGTAGTCAAGGGGGTTATACAGGGGTATCAGTGGGATGTGAGGGTTTCCTTTTTGGGCAGAGGGGGTAGAAGCTAACAAGAATCACTTCTAGGATGCCCAAATCCGAAAATTTGAGCCTACCATTTTTTCAAAGTTAGCAAATGACCCATCCCTGCTTTCCTGTTGTTTGAAAAGAGGGACAATAAAACAGGCTATAGATTGCGTGTCTGGTAATTTAATACGTACTACTGTGTATGTATCTACACTGGGTGAAATATTGCAAAATCTTGCACCGACAGGATGCCACAAGTTTGAGGAGCAAAGGAAATAGGGCCACACCCTTTTCTTTATTTGATTTTTGAAGTTTAACAATCCTCACTTTTTCAGAGCAATCAGCGTTATCAAGCAAATCTGTGGAAGACATGAACATGCCCAAATGCACAAATGAAGTACCTGGACAAGAGCTTATCTAAAGTGCAATCGCTCAATCCCTGACATTGATGGGAACATTGCTTGATACCTTAGTCTGAATTGTTCACCTTTGTTTGCCTCAGGGCAAGCCTCGGACCGGGCCCCGGCGCGTACAGCCCTCATGATGAACCACTTTCTCAAGTCCACACAGCGCCTGCCTACAACATGGGTGCCAATCTGAGGACGGACTTCACAGCTTTTAGGGATAAGGAGGTACCGGGACCTGGTGAGTTGTAGGATAAAAAGATTGTCAGCCATTTAAGTGTTACTGACACTTTTCCAAAAAGGGTTGTTTCAAAAAGTGATGGCTTAGCAACCATACTGTCCCTTGCTCGGTTTGACTTGCTTAGGTCCCTTTTCTACTCTGCAGGAGCCTATGAAGTTGGGGCAGCCATGACTGAGGGTCACAAGTGAGTCATGTGTTGGCTAGCCACCCCCACCCTTGCAAATTGTTCTCAGGCCTGTGAAAAGGCGGTTGACGGTTCGGTGTACAATTTGATGGGACTGTACTGCTTGACATCTATTTTCTGTTTTTTTTTTCAAATTTCAAACCGTCTAAACAGTAAAAAACGGTTCGGTGGACGGTTTGGTCCGGCAACCTGCCGCTGTAACAAAAATCTCATTTGGAGTGTCCCAAACAACTCCATTGAATGAACTGGATTGTTTTAAACAAAGTTCCATGACTGCTGAACTGCCAAACTCTGCTCAGCAACCCCCCTTCACTGCTCAGCCACTGCCCTCCACCTCCATCGGCTCATTGCCCTGCTGCAGCTTCTCCTTAGCAGCAGAACGGACTGTGTCTAGCCATGCTCCAAACTCCTTTTTCTGCTCATCCATGGCCATGTCAAGGTCAGCGCCCTACACAACAGCTGCTGCTGCTGGGGTTGCTGCTGCGCCTGCTCCTCTCCATCCTCCTCACTGTCCGCGGGCCCTCCTGCACTGCTGGTGTTGCTGGCTTTGCTCACCAGCTTCAGCTCAAACTGCTTCCACACCCAGGCACTCTTTTTGCCCTTCCCCTTCTTTTTGGGCAGCACGATCTTGTGAGCTCCTTGGGGCTGGCATGCTAGAACCCCCCAGAGCATTCCTTGCACGTTTGGCATTTCTTTGGACTTGCATGATGCTCGAAAGTATTTTGTTGCAGCATTGCGGCATTTTGCAGCTGCAAAGTGCATGCAAGCAACGTGTGGCTCTTCTGAGCCAGAGAGTGCTACCGACTGGTCGATTGGCCACCGTCAATTTCCTGGAAGCTTCTTTATACAATTTCTACCAATCCAAATAGTCACCGAACCGTTTAGACGGTCTGATTTCTCTAACACGGCGTTTTTTACAGCCCTGATTATTTTGATTTCTACTCAGCCCCATATATCGTGGAATCGTGAATGCAATTAAGGTCCTTTAGGTATTAATTAGAATTCTAGGTGCTCCTGTGTTCCTTCAGACCCATTTAAGGTCTATGTGCACTGAGTGCTTCAATAGAAAGTTAACGTGCATGTCATTTTCACCACGTCCTCCTTCTCATCTTGGTCATGCCTTTCTTTAATGGCTATTTACTCCTGTGGTGCTGCAGTGTTTTTATCAGACATTATGATCATTGCTAGTAAAGTGCCACTTTGACAGGGAAACCTTCCAGCTCACATTCTTATGAAGTGCTCAGTCAGTCCTTTTAAGGAGCGTCGCTCCTGGTTCTCAATTGATTGTTTTTTTGGGATGCATGTGCCAGCCCGGCAGGGATGAGGGTTTACTTGTCTCCCTGGCGCTTGTCTATATTCTTTTCATGCTAGTGAGTCATTTTGATTTTTCCTGTGCCAAAACCGCAGGACCAGATCTCCTGCTTATTCATTAGGGCGTAATGACAATCGCCCTCTTGGCTTACTTGGCCATGACAGCCCTGGCCCTGGTAAGCGCTTTTTTTCTTTTACAGCTTTAATTCATTCAACCAACCTTGTTTTTGCTAAAGAGACCACAGATTGGTTTCATGCGCTTTTTTTTATAACACAGGATTTTTCAGCCAAGACGTTCATATGTAGCAATGGGCCAACAGGATATCACAGATCCCAGATAGGCTTGCCAAGCCCAGAAGAGGCTAGGTTTCTCTGGGTAGGGCCAGAAGAAAGGAAACAACCCTAAGAGGACACAATTATGAAACTGCTTTTAACGGAGGGCTTTGTTCAATCTGAGATTGTTCAGGCTTCTTCTACTAAATACTGCATGGTGTTGAATAAAGTCAGAAGACTATTCAACATCAGAGTGAGATGGATCATGCCAATTGTCGTCCCATTCTCCCACTACCAACCCCCACTCGTCACTGCACTGCCCCTTCCTGTCACCAAACTGCCCTCTCACAGCATCCTGAAGCACTTGCAAGCTGGAAGGCCATCCTCAGTGAATTGCAGATCAATGGTTTTGCAGCCCACATGAATGAATGAGCTTCCTTGCAAGCTTCAGAGGCTGGCCATGAAATGCATCAGGGTAGTTGGATGGGCCGAGCAGCATGTTGCACAGCTTTCATTTCAGCTGCAATAGCATGCCACCCACAATTAAGCTTGCAAGTCCACAAACTGCCTTTCTAAATTCTTTTTGCTGTTGAGCACTTTGCATTGTCACAGAACAATAAGCTGAAATTACACCTTTACCTTCAGGGTGCCTTTAGGGTTTATGTCCCCTGCTGTCCACACCCTTGTGTGCATGGCACAGACTCCGAGTCTTACATACAGACCTTTCCTTTTATCCAATTTGCATGAATAGGATCCCAATCAATAGGGCTTGAGCTGGAGGATCTGGTGCTACGTCAAGGTTCTTCAAAACTGTCTGAGAAGAGTTCTAGAAGGGGTCCCAAAGAGTCGGAACCCCCCTGACCCACCCACCCAACCTAATCCTCTGATTCAACCCATATATGTACCAGTCCACCAGTCTCAAATTCCAAGGACATAATTTTTAAACTGCTAACTACATACCATCCAAAAGATATGCTTTCTGACGCCTCCTGGTAACATTTGTGAACATTTGAAGATTCCCGATCACTCTCCTGGCCTCAGATCATTAAACACAGGCTCCGCTCGGAGCGGGGACCCTAGTCCCTCCACCCTTGATATACCTTCACATACCATGCAAGCACAAGACTGCAATGAATTCCTTTGTGTCAAGTCAGCACAAAAATCCACGGAATTTCCCCAAACATGCAAAAGCATTGAGCCTCTGCTGTTCACGCATGGAAAATGCATAAGAATGCTCAGAGTCATGTGCAACCAAACTTGCATGCCTTTTACTTTGCTGGTGCCCAAAGCAATTGTAGTGTGAAGCACCTCCCTTACATCAACCTGTGCGTGTGTGTGCGTGCATGCATGCGTGCGTGCGTGCGTGTGTGTGTGTATGTGTGTGTGTGTTTGTGTGTTGTGTGTGAACACACATTGCTTAAAGCCCAAACTGCAGTTCCCCCAAAAACAAGCAGCAAATTATTTCACACGTCCTCTCATTCTACCAGGTGCAGTTTTGTGGGTTTTGTGCGAGTTTCTGGTGATGGGTATGTGTGCAAGTGCATACACAAGTGCAAAAGCACACAAAAGCACGCCACTCAACACACTCACACACTCATTTCGCCTGGAACCACTTCCATATAGTTGCCATTACTCTGTGCACTTACCCAGGAATGTTTTCTGACAGCAAGTTTTGCTGCATGGTGCGCACAGTGTGCAAAAGTACCTGTGTGAAAACACACAACTTCAAGTTTCTCCACACAGACACCACCTTTCTCCACCAAACCACTTGCAATGGAACCTGCATTGAATGCCCCACAGCCTGGTGCCCAGCCTGCTAGGGGTTGGTGCAGTGTGGCGTGAGAAATCTGTCACTCTCGTTCACCTTGCAGCCAGAATCTCCGTCTTGCCCGGACAGTACATCCCACGGTGTCCTCTCAAAAGCATACGATGATGCAACCTTTGCTCGTCATGATTGCATGAAAAAATGGAGTCCGCTGGGGGGGGGGGCAACAAACAAATCAAACTTCACGTGTGCACCACAAACTCACCTTCTGAAAAAGTGAACGCTTTTTAAATGTTACTAAAAGCTCACGCGCCTTGTAAGGCACGTAATCAAGGCCACTCAGCGTTCTGCACGACCCTGTGTGCGCAAATCTGCACAGTTTTAGGTAAAATTTACATAAATTTTTCAACTTTTACTTCTGAGCACAAGCGTCATTTCAAAACCCTCCGCTGGAGACACGACTCCTTCACGCCCAAAACAACGCTGCAGCCCCACGCACCACAACAAGCCAACTCAAAACAACCTCGAGTAGTTTACCATCAGTGATTATGCTCCCGCACCACCTTTCGCTCCTTTCCAGCACACATAGATCGCAATCTACGATACTGCAAATCCTTTTAAGATCAAAACTTACAATTTGGCTACAGGTGCTGTAACAACAACTATTTGATCCAGTTTTTATGAAATGGGACCCCCTGCGGCGTTTTTGACAACAAAAACTCGAGACCAAAAGTTTTTTTTACAACGAACCTTTTTATAATTACTTTATAATTACTTTATAATTACTCGTTCACCACGCCCACACATTATTGCACAAATCCACACCAAAAATGTTGGGCGGTCAGAGTGGGCCCGGCGTCCCTCCGGGACTAGGGTCCAAAAAATAGGCCCAAAGTCCAGCCCTACATTTGACTTTTTTGGCGCTTCTGAGGCTCATTGTCCGTGTTAAGTGTTAATGGATGGAATTGTTATCTACCAACCATTGAGTCTTCATGTGTGCAGTGCTGTGCCCTTACGGCTGACGGCGTCAGGCGTAAATTACGTTATGTAGCTTACGGTTTTTACTGCAAAAAACCAAATTCCGGCCGTAAATGACGGTAAATTCCTTTTTGACGTCTGACAATATGGCTTATCCATTACTTACAGCAAAATACCGTCAAAATTTACAACATTGTGAAAAATATCCACTGAAATGCCAAATTCGACATTTGGAGGGGGGGCAAGCAGCTGCTGTAGGTTGGGCAGGCTGCTCACCCAGACTCGATCTGGCCCTCTTCTTCATGTTCCTACACAGCTGTGAATTATTTGACGTACTGAACCTGATTACGGCTTTTGAGTTCACTCAGAGGCCTGCAAGTTCACTCACTTGGCAATGAGTTCGCACTTCGGGTCGCTCTGAGTTCTTGACATAGAGTATTTCACATCGTTACTGACGATTTCATACCGTGTAAATAACGGTGATGTGACGTCAACGTCAAAAAATCATTTGCAGTGGCAAAATCAATTTACGCTGTTAGGGCACAGCGCTGCTTGTGTGCCATCATGGCACTGTCATGACTGGCAGCATTAAGACTCTTTTTAAGTAACACAATCTTGGAAGCTGCATCCTCGGGGCAAAAATGATGGAAACTTTCTAATGACATGTGTCTTTTGGGGCCTCAGATAACCGCCCCTTATAATGCGATGATAATTACTACACATTTTTGCGCCTTCTGGGCAAATTTTGAATGACTTATGTACCTCTGAGGGTGAGCACGTCCATCAAAGAGCCTTGCCTAGCTTTGCCTTAAAAAGGTTGGCGAGTTGTCTACAAATCCTATATATAACCCTCTTTTTTTGCCATAAATTCATACTAGAAAATGCTCAACAGGAAGAATTGTGGAATGCTTTTCGATTCAAATGTACCTGACTTTCTTGCACACCTCCTTGTGCTTTGCTCCTTTGCTGATGATTGTTAGGTGCATACAATTGTAGCGATGAACAAGTCCTGTCCAGAGAGGGCTCACCCAGTAGAACAAAGGGCTATACCTTTGGAGCCCGGGAGCGAACAGTGAATGCAATGTCCACTGTGGGCGTGAGGTGCCATGGGCCGTTGGCTGCTCAAGTGCGTGGCTTTTTTAGTGCTTTCAAACACAAACACACAACAGCTTGCAATATACCTGAAAATGTCATGTGCCTGCTGCATCAGGACCCCAAGTATTTCACACATGTTTTGGAGCAATCACTTTTTACTGCTGCCTACACACATTATGCCTTTTTTCCTCAATTCTTTTTGCAGGAGACGTTGGGCCTTGCAAGTCCAGGGCCAGGTGCGAGGGTTTGTATTTCCAAAGCTCATCCAAGCCGGACGAGCATGCTGTTTCTTCTTGCCTCAGATTAATAGTGTCTGTCCTGATGAGAATACTGGCTCATACAGAGGGTTTTTAATAGCATGACACACCAGATGTTGCCCTGACTTGCAGCCATAGCGACATGCAGACACGCCTCTTGTTTTGAATGTACCTCAACATGTGTTTTTGTGTGTATTTAACAGGGCTCTACAATGTGCGAGACGCTCAAGACAAGCTGAGCCCTAAACGCCGGCTCCCTGACGTTCGCTTCAGCCAGGCATCCAAATCAGCTGGACCTAAAATCTACATTAGTAAACTTCATGCTGAGACTGAGGGCTGTGGCCTGGATTCTCCTGGACCTGGGGCCTATGACTCAAATCACATTGAGCTAGCGAAGGTGACATCAAAGTTTCCGCGAGCAGCTGCAGCAACATTCAGTACTTCAAAACGCATGTGAGCCACAAAGGAGCCAAGGAAGCTCCTGGAAACTTTCCTCTTCTCTCGCTATAGCGAAAAGCTCAGGAGTGCTTCCATCGCGCTGCGTACACTACCCTGCTTTGTTCTGGATAGCTGGGAAGCCAGATGGGCACACAATTAATAAGGTGACCCAAATGGTGTTTTGAAAGTATGTTTGGCAATGACTGTAGGCATGGCCAATGTAGCCTAACGCAACTTCTTGATTCAAACAGAACTATTAGACGAGGGCCCTAGCTCTAAAGGGCACAAGTTGTGCCTGGCAGCCATTTATTTGCTTTTTGGCATAAGTCCTTCAAAATGTGTGTGCTTGACAGCTTGGACTGTTTTAAGTGCAGCAATCTGTGCCATTGGTTATTATTTTCTAATCTGTGTTTTGCACTTTTGGTGAGAATATTTTCTGGGGCTTGCATGCTTGCGTGCTTGAGGAAAATGCTTTCTAAGGGGTTCAAGCATAATTTGTTGTGGTGAGAGCTTCATGCAATTCAAATCCAATCCACTTGCCAAGATGTCTGAAAGAAAAAGGACGAAATGGTTGAAATTGCAGTCAACCACTGATTATGATGAAACAAGGTTTTGGAAGGAAAGGCTACAGAATTGACCTGTCTTAAAAGACAGCAGAAGCTGAGGTGTCCACAATTGCGGGGCATTTCACACAAAACTTGTGTATGGGTGTTACAAAAAAAGCTGTCAGTCATACCACTCACCAAGTGCTAGGCTGGAACAGGAAAGTGGATTGAAACAGTAAGTTTTGGAATTTGCCAGTGCCAGCTGTAATAACTTTTTTATTTTTGCTATTGAAGCTACATTTTAAGGGAAAAGAAGTGTACATTGACTGACTGCTAGCCTGTTCATACAAAGATTAGTTCATTTAGAAAAGGTTAGCTTGTCGTTGTGCTGATTCTTGAAGAAAATTACAAGTTATATGGGGTTTGACCTTCAGCCAGGTAGTTTGGCTGCTCGGTCTGCTCAACTGTTCCAACTGCACAAAAAATATCCATGAGATCGGAAATAAAACGATGACTCATTAGTTTGCTTCTGCAAGAAATGAATAGCATCCTCAGAGCTAGATGAGAGCAGTAGAAAGTGCCTGAATCGTCCAGAAAAATTAAATGACAAGAGGGGAAGTCAGAAAATAACTATGTATGAGTCCTTCGAAGAGAACACACAAAAGCGCAAGAACAAAGGAACACAGCATGCTTTTCATCTTGGAGTCCTTGTTCACATCTATCACAAGTTGATGTGTGCTGCTGCCAAAGTGATGTCTCCTGGGTGTGGGTGGGACTATTTACACTGCCCATACCCTTGATCAATTCAGAAAATTAGGGATTGACTCACAGAGATCTGAAACACTTGCAAGAAAACTCCATGCCCATTCTGTACAATTTGCGCACAAACTTACCTCTACCAGGCGTGCCATTGAAAATAGAAACACTCATCACAACACTGGTGCCCTGGAGCAGCGTGCCGCCAGAAACCCACCCGATCCACATTAATTTCCCTCTCATTCTCTGGTGAGGGAGACTCACGGCTCTTTGAGCCAATGTGTCTCTCTTTCCTTAATTGATGTAGGGAGAGTTTTCTCTGCAAACGAAGCTTTTTCTTATTCTTTTTCTCAACTCTTAAAGTATGAGCATGTAAGTGAAAACTTGCTATGTTTCTTTGCGCGCGCTTGCCCAAATCAAGATGCAAATACCTAGGAACAGAGAAGGGCGCACCATGAACAGACAAGGGTCTCAAAGGAAGTGCCATCCAGTGATGACACTTGGCTAATTTGTTCGTGTGTTCACCATGTTCTGCCAAGGCAGCGTTCCACACACCTCGCAGCCTTTTTCTCAAATCAACAACGAACTCCCTCATGACTATAGACTGCCCTGACCGAACACAATGAGTAAACACGTTGCACCTGTCCAAGCCTGTGCAGGCAGCCAAAAATTCTGAGGTCCAGCATTTATGGGAAAGACTGCTCATTTCAACATCTGCTTGCAGTACCTTACTGAGTGTAGTGCTGTTGCTGCGCAGTAAAGCATTGCAAAACCTAACAGCTGCGCGAAACCAATAAAACTATAAAGGTTCATGCCCACACTCACGCAGTACAGACCAATTAGGAGTGGTGCGCTTTACCCCAAGGATACGCTTCAATAAGCACAGGTGCACAGTTTGCAAAGGACAGTCCATTTCAGCTCCTTCTTTCATAAATCTAGTGCCCCAAATCTGGCATGCATACATGCTAGCAGGGAGAGCATATGCTTTAGTCAGCCAGAGCATGGTATGCGGACTGTCTGTCAGGCGGTGCTCAGATGCGAATTGCCTAATCCGTCTACAACCAGCTAGGTAGGAAGGGGGCACACATGTACTCTGCAGTGGCTTGCAGGTTGCATTGTTTCGTGAACCGCATGCCTAAATATCTAAAAGAACCTGCACACGCCAAACGAGCTCCACTTAACGTGAAAACTGGTACATTATCGCCCTTTGAATTAAAGTGCACAATCTCAAACTTGGCAGTAGTAATCACCAATCCTTTCCGCTGAGCATACGTATGTAGCCTATCTAACATCAATTGGAGCTGATCAGGAAGGTTACTTGTGAGGCACAGATCGTCTGCATACAGCATGTGGGTAACTCAAACGTCCCTAGTGCCTGTAATAGCCTTATTGAAGAAAAACATACCAGAGATTTAGATTTAAATTTACATGGGGGGACCTTCAGCCAGACTGTTCGGCTGATCGGCCTGTGACTGCCAGTCAACAGCCAGTGGTCCTCGCCAGTCAACACAATGTCCATAAGCTCAGAAACAAACGAGAAAACCTTAATGTTGTGTTGCAAGAAGAAATCAGAAACATCCCGAGGACTGGCTTGTTGTGAAAAAGGTTGCTCCATTGAAAAAGGGTTACAAGGGGTTGGCCTACAGCCCGAGAATCTGGTGAAACTCCTCATCCAGCATCAAAAATTGAAACCAGTTCAGACAAAATGTTTGAAAATCTGTTCGAGCCTTGATTTAGAAAAGCATTGACCTCAAAATCGGTCAAAATGTGAAAGCTCGCCAAGAAAGGAATAAAATCAGTGTTTGGAAGCTGGGCAAAAGTATGCAGTGGCTTAAAAAGATCAATGAACAGGTCCTTGTATTTTCTGCGCAGCTCACACAACTCACAGCGATTGCAATAGAAAAGAACATGTCTCTTGTCCTGGACTTCAGCACATCCACACTTAATATACTCACAAATATTTGAACCACCCAACCATTTACAGGACTCGACCTTCAAACAGTGGGCACGAAGCCTAAACAAACTCACATTCCTCATGACTCCTTTATCCAGATCCTTAAATAGATATGATGGGGTACAGAAGGGTGTGCGTGCTGTTTGATTCAAAGGTTTTCCACACCAATGATGGTAAGTCAATGCTTTCCTGTTCACCTCTGGGGGACTTAGGGCGTCCGCTTCTCTCCAAACCTTCTGCTGTCTGTACCTCAAATCCCCTAAAAATTCCTGCATGGGTACCTTGGAAGCAATCTCTGTTTAAACACCTCCTCATTGCGCATGCCACTGAATGACTTAGACACATGTGCAGACCAACAGGACTCATCCATATCAGCAAGGTGTAAATGTGCCTTCAGCACTTGGCGTAGTGCTTCACTTTTAGAAACGAGCATATTGTTAACAGGGAAGTTCAGGGGGGTCTGTGACATTTCCAGTCCTACCGGAGAAGCTTTTCAAAAATTTCCAGACCCGCCAGAACAACTCTGAAATTCTTTCCAGTTTCAGTCTTAAGAAAAGAAGCCAAGGTTTGCGTGTGTTATATGTTATTGTCCAGTGCCTGTCAAATAACTCATGAAAGTTCTGCACATTTAAACTATTGTGCCAAAATATATGCGCTTCTTTCATTACATTTCTGGTGTGGGCTTTCACTTTATTTGTTTGCACTGCATTGGCCATCCCCCCCCCGGAGATTGGGGCTGCAAGAAACTGTATTGTATGCAAATCCTTCATGTAACAATTTCATTCCAAGCGATTTGCAGCAAAATATACATGAAATAATGTGAATGTATCCACATGCAATCATTTGTGTGTGTGTGTGTTTGTGTGTGTGTGAATGTCGCGATAGTTTGTGCCATGTCGCTATAGTCTGTGCATAGTTTCACGTAAGTTCTCATAGTTCTGGACCCCTAATCCTCACCCTAACCTTGACCTAACCCTACATCTAACCCTCAAACCCTAAAACTAGAGGTTAAACTGCAGAAACTGTGGTTAAACAATAAGAACAATGGCACAAACTATGACAACGAGAACTATAGCGACAGTAATTGGTGTGTGTGTGTGTGTGTGTGTGTGTGTGTGTGTGTGTGTGTGTGTGTGTGTGTGTGTGTGTGTGTGTGTGTGTGTGTGTGTGTGTGTGTGTGTGTGTGCGCGCGTGCGCGCGCGTGCTGGTGTGCAGGTGTGCCATGCCTGCCTGTGCGCATGTATGTGCATGCAAGCTTGCACGCATGCATGTGTATGTGTGCATATGGACGTGTGTGTTTGTGTGCGCGTGTCTGTGTGTTTGTGTTTGTGTTTGTGTGTGTGTGTGTGTGTGCGCGTGTGTGTGTGTGCGTGTGTGTACGCGCGTGTGTGTGTGTGTGTGTTTGTGTGTGTGCATGCATGTGTGTGTGTGCGTGCGTGTTTGTGTGTGTGCATGAAAGCATGCATGCATGCATTGCTGTGTGGAAGTGGATGCGTGGATATGGATGTGTGTGTGTATGTGTGTGTGTGTGTGTCCTGCACAAACATCTGCGTCTCTGCACACCAAAAGGGCATGAGCCTCATCTTGAATCTCATCACAAGAACACCGATCACGCAAAAGAGTGTTCCGAGTATCCCAAGCTGCTGTCTCAACCTTCAGTGTGTGTGCCCTAAGTCTGAAACGGCTAACATTCCTCATGACATGTGGAAACAAATCCAAATGCACATGTGCCTTGGTAAGCGGGCAGGGGCACACACGTTATGGTCAAAAGGCACTGCAAAAAGAGACTGGTAAGTTGCTAGCTTACTATATGTGTCCCACGGGTTCACTCCCTCAACATCTCTCCACACTGCCCGCAGCCTGTGTCTGAGGTCATCAGTAAACTCTTGAATAGGGATAGGAGTGCCCTGCCGCAGAGCTTGCACAAAGGAATCACAGCGCCTTAAGCCTTGAAAAGCATCTAAAACTTGAGCAGTCCAGCAGGCTGGCTCACGCGAATGAATATTCAAATCTGAATTCAACACTCTTCTCAACGTCTCACTGTTAGACCTCAGCATGCTATTATACATTTTGACAACAGACCTAAACCAGTAAAACTGCGCTTCAGCTTCGGCTCATGACCACACTCCCTCAAGACAGCTCAGTTTGTAGTGGTACGCTTAATACCCAGCGTGCTCTTAAGATAACTCATGTGCCGCACTTGCAGATCACTTGCGAATTCCTTGCCCGCTTTAATGTGTTCAGTGCCCCACACTTGGCCTGCATACATTCCAGCTGGAACCATCTTTCCAAGTCATAAAGACACGTATGGTCTATTTGCCAGGAAATTCTCACAAACAGATTGACAAACCCGAAAGGTAGACGCCATGAAGGGGCCAGTTGCATGCTCAGAGGACTTGGCCATGCTCATGCACTTGTGGAATATCATGCCAAGGTATTTAAAAGGCTTCTTGTGTGCTAGTGGCACCCACCCAATACGAAAAACAGGCAAGTCTGTCCCAGAGGAATTGAGGTGCACTACCCTAGACTTAGCAGTGTTGATGATTAAGTGCTTCCTCTGAGCATACGCATGCAAGCGGTTCAGCATGGTCTGCAGCGCAACAGGATCGTTGGCCATTGGATTCAGGTCATCAGCATATAACATGTGCGCCACATAGAATTCAGCTGTACCCGTGACAGCATCTTGCACCCCCTCCACAATTTCATCAATGTCATTAATATACAGAGAGAAAAGCAGAGTGGACAAAGTGCAGCCTTGTTTCGCACCTGTGTTTGGGTGCACTGAGCATTCTTCTCTCCATCCTTCAAAATATACTCATCAGCATCGTACATGTTTTTGATGGATAAGAAAGAAGTGGGCATGCGTGTGCTGCAGGTGCTGCCAGATTGCCTGCCTAGGGATGGTGTCATATGCTTGAACCTCACACTGCGGAGTACCAGTAGTGGTCTATATGGGTTAGCAGGGCAGGGAGTGACCAAGATTGCATCGGGGCGGCTGGAGGTGCACGTAGCTTGATCAGGAATGCTGTGGTCAAAAAGGTAGGGAGGTATAACGCGGTTAGAGGTTTGCTCAGTGATGTTTAGGTCATGCTGACTCAGGCTGGGAGCCAGACGGGCTGCGCTGCCTACATCCATTTGTTAGAGGTTTGACCCATAAGAGCCTTTGCTGAACTTCAAACGCTATTCGAACGCTATTCCTCTTGATCAAACACACTTGGAAGGTCTTCATACATATCTTTGAATTTGGAAAGCCTTCCATTTGGTTTTGGCTTCAGGAGAATCCCCAGATCTCAGATAAGCCTTTTCATATTTTGCCACAACTTGGTTGATTGGGTTTTGACGCCACCCATGTACTACTGCTAGGGTGCGAGGTATATCTGATAAAAAAGCAGTATATACTAGTTTGAAGTATATACTAGTCCACAACTCAAAAGGATTCACATGATTTGTATGTTGGGTGGAGCTTTTGACCCCCAGGGATCCACTGGTGATGTTGCTGAGTTGAAATGTTGAGCCGGAAGGTGTGAAATGAGACATCGGACCATCCTTACATCCGCTGCCATCCTTGCTTGCTGTCCTTGCCCCAAAATCCACTGCGCCTAGTCTCTGTAAGCTATCAATCTTAACCAGGGCATGTTGGAGTCTTGCTGTCAACTAACCAGGTGAAAACTTCACAAAGAGGCTGTTCAAAAAGCCGGAAAAGAGCATTCTATCCCAAGGCATCCATCTGCAATTCCACTACATCTGAGCGCTCCTCCTGGTTGCCCAAGTTGGCTTTCACATAAATCATCTTCCCAGCTTCCTAATTAGGAGCTCAGCTGTGATGATAAACTTGGTGAATTCCTTGTGAAAGTCGCTGTTGCTTGAACGGAGGCATACAGGCGTTTGTCAGTGGCTGCTGTGTTGACTTACGCTTGCTGCCATGGCGTCATCCTTCCCCTGTCAGGTCCAGCTCCACCAATCCTGGCTTCAAGGGCTGTTTGCATGAGGTGTTGTGCTGTTTGATGGGAGGGGTTAGCAGGGCTGATGCTGTCCTTGCACCCCTTGCACCTCAGAGCGCATGGCCTCCCTGGTAGCTCCTCAACAACGACGTTATCAAATTCTGCTTGTGCTCTTTGAGCTGTGCAGGCTGGATGAGCCTTGCAAGCAAGTCTTCTAGCTTGTACCGTGTGTCTAAATGCAACTGCTTACCCTCCTCCACCTCAATTGCTGCTGATTTGGGGTCATTTTACATTACATTCCGACTCTCCGTTTTTCCCACACTGAGCTGGTGATTGCTTAAACCGAAAATGATTTCCGTAAAAAAGATGCTGCGAGTTGAAATCAAGTAAATTAAAATGATATAGCTATAGCCTTTCCCAGATCATGACTACCAACTACCACCAGAGCTAAATCTGGTCTCCTGGAAAGACCAGTTATTTTGCTGGCCTTAGGGACCACGGATTTCTCTTACCTGTTGTGTATTTTACCTAGCCTGCTGTCCTGAATGTAAAGTCAATACTGGACACTTAGCGTGTGTCAAGGCTTGACTCCGGGCCTAGGGTCTATAGCGTGCAAGGTTTAATGACTATCTAGGGGCAACCAGAATGTGAAAAAAATTTCAACTTCAGCCACATTTGGCTGATCAGCCAAAATCATGATTTCAGCCGATCAGTTGCTTCAGCCGCTCTTTTTTCAATTCAGGAACAGCTGTGGCATGTTCCTACACCACAAAAATGGACCTCAATAGGGGCTCTAACTGCCTCCAGGCTATGCCTGCACCTACTTTGAGTTACCAAATCTGAACGTGCTTGACAAAGTGTGCTCAAACGATAAGTGCAAATCACAAAGAAACATTTTCGAATCATTTGAAAATAATCAAAGTCAGTGGGCCCACTCTCTCAATTATCTGGACGTCTGCAGTCCTCAAAGTAAGAACGGAAACATGCATTGCCTGCAACCCAGCCCATAAAAAGGTATTTCCAAGGCGCGCAACTTTAAAGCTTTTTACAAGGCTAGCGAGCGCAGCGAGCGTTGTAAAAACCCTTGTAAGCGCCGCAGCTAGCTTAAGACGCCTGTTCAACCTAAAAGTGTGATACTTTTTTATCCTTTGCAAAAGGCTCACACCATTTTGTCCAGAAAACAGAACATAAATTCAAAAGCAATATCGAAAGTGCATACAAGGATCCCCGAGCACAGGAACACCCAGAAAGTAAAGCGACTACACCACAGAGCCGTCTAATGAGCCCTAAAATTATCGTACAATTTTACAAGCGCTTCTGAATTGACATTGCATTCTATCGAGAGCTGTAATAAAGCAGCAAGGTGTATGTACGAAGGAAGTTAATTATACGTTTTTTTGCAATGCTTTAAACTCACAAAATTTACTTTTCAACCAGTGATAATTTATTCAAAGCATTATTGAAAAGGCATAGAAGAACTCGGGAGCACAGGAACATCCAGAAATTTCTTTAAAAGTAAAGCGACTATATACCACAGAGCCGTCTACTGAGCCCTAAAGTTATCGTAAAGAAATTATAAGCGGTGCTAAATTGACATTGCATTCTATCGAGAGCTAAAATAGGGCAGCAAAGTGTATGTACGAAGGCAGTTCATTACACCATTCCTAGCAAGCTTTAAACTGTTCTCGCGAAAAATAACTTTTCAATCAGTGAATTAATTTGTAACGGTGGCATTGCTTGAGTGGGCCGATCAGTGCACCGGTGGCCCACTACAGCACAGCGCATCCTAGGTGCAAAGATAAATTCCATTGTGAAGAGAAACAATATTTGTGGCATGCGCACGCGGTTCTGTTCTGTGCTCGAGGTCAACGCTGAGCAGTTATGTTGCACACACACAAACACACACACACACACACACACACACACACGCACGCACGCACGCACTTTCACACACATGTAAGTGTATACATGCAGGCAAGTGCACAATCACACACACTCACACATAGACACACACATACAAGCACACATCCAAACACACACACACACACATATTCACACACAAACAAACACACAGACACGCACGCACGCACGCATGCAAGGGCACGCGCACACAAGCACACACAAACACATGCACACGCATGTACACACACATGCAAACACACACACACACCCACGCATGCATGCAAGGGCATGCACGCACGCACGCGCACACACACACACATACATACACACACATACACACACATACACATACACACACATACACACATACAAACGCACGCACACATACACACACACACACACACATCCAAACACAAACACACGCACACACACACACACACACAGACACACACACACACGCGCACACACACATACACACACACACACACAAAACACAAACATCCAAACACACACACATGCACGCACGCATACATACATATACATGTGTGTGTACACATACACATACACACACATACACACATACACACACACGCACATACGCACACACACACACACACACACTCATACACGCACGCACACACACACACACACACACACACACACACACACACACACACACACACACACACACACACACACACACACACACATGCACGCTTGCAAGGGCACGCGCATACATGCACACACACACATGCACACGCACGCACACACACAGACACACACACGTGCAAACACAAACACATGCACACACACATGCATGCTTGATATCTGTTTGTGGGGTATATACAAAATACAATTTCGTTGCAGAGTTCTGTGTCTCATTTCTGTTACCAGGTGTTACTTGCATCCGTTTGGTGAATCCTTGTCTCTCTAGATTGGAGAGGGCTGCTGTGGTTAGGAGAGGAGAAGGTTTGCTTGGCTGGGCTTCAAATTCTTGCATGCGCATGGTGGAAGGTTGGCCCAGGTAAGTGCGTTGGCAGACATCACAAATGTACATGTCAAGGTAGGGCGTTTCCGAATTATAGGCTCCAGGCCTCCGAGGTAGTTGCAAATCTGACAGCATGCACATTCAATGTCAGTACGAGCAACGGTGCAGATGCTTGCTGTTTGATAGCAAGCTTTCTTGCCAAGTCTGGCCGCGTGCATTAAGGGAAGGTCACCTGAAAGTCAGGGCCCCACCACACAGATCAAGAGGAAGTGGTGGCACAGAAGTCTACATCAGCAAGTTTGCCTCCACCATGGGACCTACGATACGACTGTCAGGCAGACCCTGTCCAGCAAGCTCAATACCCACCCCTAAGCCATATAGCAAGCTTTTCAACATCTCAGTATGGGCCCCCCTTTTGCACAGGGGCCAACCATGGCGGTGGGAGGTGTGCACGCAGTTATGTAGACCCAAGCTGAGACACTCCACCTCTAGAGACCTCCACCGCGCCGACCTCTAGGACCACTCCATTGCGCCAATGTCCTCCACCTGGCACTCACGCAAGCTCCCTACCTGCGCCGCGAGCCAGCTCCAGAGGCCGCAGCATGGAACTGCTATATTACTCGGCTGCCAATGCGTGAGGTCTTTGCCGCTCCCGAGTATGTCCGGGCGTGTACTTGCACAGCACACGAACGCGTTTCCAGGGTACATTGCGTAGAGGCGCCCCACAAGTCTCCCTTCTTGAAGAAAGGCAGGGTCCACTTCTCTATTATCATGGGCCCATAGTGTGTGGTACTGCTTCTGGGCTGAGGAGTCATTGCTCACGTCCTTTCTCTTGGCTGGACAGATCCTCCATACATCTATAGAAGTGTGATGTCATAGTATAATGGCGTTGGTTGCATGGCTTGCTGTGGTTTCCTGAGCCAGATCCATAACAGGATTTCCTCTTACATGAAGTAGTTTCTTCCCTCGTGAAGGGCTCTGGCTACCAATCTGTGTATTTGTGTTGTTTGGGGTATTAGGGTGGGTGAGGAGAATGCAAGGCGTGCCATTTTTGCTTGTGGTTGCTGTGTAAAAGTGGTCAGGCTGTGTATAGATGCTATCTGCATCGCTATGACTGGCACTTGATTTTGAGATGCCCTGGCTACACTGTTGGGGCATAGATATTGAGTTGTGCCTATATGTAGAACGTGTGCGCTTGCTGGGAGGCTGAAGGCCCGTCTTCAGGAAGCTCTGTTTATAG
>OU611751.1:5993133-6008133 GCA_914767535.2 Dunaliella primolecta | reverse complement strand
GACAGAACGCAATGCCAATCTAGCAGCGAAAAAATCATATTTCGCGATAGCAGCATTTTTTAAAATGACACACACTGAGGGGACACAGCTGAAAACATGAGAGGCAGGCAGGCAGAATCGCGCTAGGTTCCTAGCAAAGTTGACCGGACTGCTTCGAAGCAAGACGCAAAGACAGACAAAATGAATTAAACGGCGAAACTGAGGACATGTCTTAACCCAGCTACATCCGCGGGTGTAACACTCCACCACGGATGTCAGCTAACATAGAAGGGACCAGCTCACCTAACGACACTGGGCCCGGCTGGGAAAGCATGGCTGAACTGACTGTAAAAGTACACACAACAAGTCTGAGAGCTGCTAGGGGTGAGAGCAAAACTAAGCCTTACAGGTCTGCAGACGCAAATACCCCGAGAAAGGAAAAGATGGTGTCCCTTATTGCATGAGCAGCAATAAGGACAGATCACGCAACTTACTCGCCTCTAAGAACCTAAGTTCTACTGCTACGCAGATAACTGACTGATTCTCCTCCGGCTCGTTCGATAGGCGAAAACAAACACCAGTCAGTGACCGCGGGAGGGCTCAGGTTCCTATCGCTGGGGCACTAGGGTGGCTCAGCTGCACAGCAACGGGTGGCAAGGCGGCACAGCTCAGTACCTTGTCAGTGCAAGCCCAAGTACAGCACTCGCAGGGGGTACGTGACCAAGCACAGCAGCAAACTGGTGAGATGCTACACAGTTCACACTGGCATGCCGGCGTAGACACCTGCCCATAACCAAAGTGGCATGCGCCCATGGCTCAAGATAGCGTTCCAGTGTAGACACCTGTCAAGAGCAAGAAGCATTGGGTTAGCAAAAAGGGGCAGCGTGCTGGCGTAGACATCGGCGTAGCACCTGCCTAATGCCCAACGCTGCACATGCATATCTCAACGTGGCATGTCGGCGTAGACATCCAGTGATGAGCATCAACTTTGGTGCAGAGTGCTTTCAGCACCGTGCCGGCATAGACACGTCCAGAGCAACAAGCTGTGGGCAAGAACAGCAGCATGCTAGCGTAGACACCTGCTCATTGACCAAAACTGCACATGCATAACTTAAAATGGCATGCCGGCAAAGACATCCACAAAAGGGCAACGAGCTCTTAAATCAAGGGACAGCATCTAGGCAGCATGCCAAGATCCTCGGGTCAAGGCTTGACCAAAAGCTGGCGGGAACCAACAGTAAGGGAAGCCATGTTGAAACAATACCCACGTGGGAGGGGGAGAGGGGGGTTGGAGCATCTGATGCCTGGCTCGCAGCCTTCTGTCTCCACTCCATTGACTCCTTACTGGGCTGACGCATCAACGTGCCCGTACTGCCAACACGTGCGGCACTGCAGCTTGCTGGCATTGGGGGGATTAAAAGGCGTGGTTTGGAGTTTGCTGCAGTTCTGGTTTGCTGCTGCTCCCATTTGGCAAGGTTGCAGGCGACCACCTTCTTGCTGAAGCCATCCTTGCTGGCCCTGGGGCCTCTGGCTGCACGGGCTGCACCTCATCCTTTCTTTGCTGCCACTGCCAGTAGCTCTCCCTGGAGCTGCAACTCTCCCTTTAGCTGCTTCCATGCTGCGCGCTCCCGCTGTGCAGACTTGGGGGGGCGTGCTGCGAGGGCGAAGGTGGCAAGCTGCATGAGGTCGTCATGCATGCCCTGCAGCTCCTCTCTCTCCAGAGGGTAACGAGAGGAGAGCAGCAACTTGCGTGCCTGCTCGCACTCGGCGGCATACTCATCCTCCTCATCGGTGCTGCTGTCCTCGCTGCTGCTGTCCCTGCTGCTGCAACTCTGATGCTCGTGCTTGCGCTTCTTCTTTTTCTGTTGCGCCTTGCTCTTCTGCTGCTGCTGTGGCAACAGTTGCGCTTCATCATTGGGCTCGTCGCCTGACAGCCCGGCAAAGTAGCCCAAGCCCGCGATACTCAAGGTGCCACGCTCCGCCCTCCTCCGCTACCTCGTCCACAACCACGGCCAGTGGACACAGGAACAGGGGCAGCCTGACCACGGCCGCGTCCAGTGGGCGCGGGAACTGGGGCATCTTGGTCCTGGTTCCAAACTTTCGACCTGGTGCTACGGCCGGGCTCCTGACTTGGCATAGCTAGACAAAACTAAGCCTTACAGGTCTGCAGACGCAAATACCCCGAGAAAGGAAAAGAATGTGTCCCTTATTGCAAGAGCAGCAATAAGGACAGATCACACATCTTACTCAACTCTAATAACCTCAGTTCTACTGCATCGCAGAGAACTGACTGATTCTTGTGCTCAGAGTCCTTCTAAGCCTTTCTAATGTTAATTTCAAATTCATGCTGATTTTTCAAACAGATTTGCGAAGGATAAATAAAAGTGTCACACTTTTAGAGTGAACCCTCGTCCTTAGCTAGCAGCGGCGCTGTTTTAAAGGGCTCGCTGCGTTCGCTAGTCTTGTAAAACACTTTAAAGTTGCGCGACTTGGAATCACTTGTTACGTTCTCGGTATTAGCTTTGAGCACGACGCTAGTAGGCGAAGGACCTGGCCTCCATGCACTGCTCATGGCCTTCATGGTCCTTTTCTTTTCTAGCCCTCCCAAAATCAGCATGCCTACTTCCGTCTCTTTCCTGTACATTGGTTATACTGCCATCCAAACACAGGACAGCATGTGCGGAGAGATGTTGGTTAGTGTTGGGTGCAGCGTTCGATGAGCAGATAGATGACAGTCAGTCCAAAAAACTAACCAACGAACATTACTATGTTGCTGGGGATTTCTGCCCTTTACGAGGATCCCCCCCCAGCTAAAAGGAGGATAAGCTTCTGGAGCAATAGTGAGTGTTATGGGGAGCATGAGCTGCTTGGAGCAGCAGGTGATGGGGCAGTGGGCAGATGCTGCCCGCTTATATCCTCACTACGAAACCATCATGTTCAGGGAGCGAACCATATGAGCAAGTCTGCAAGTCTGGGGGAAAGTTGTGAAAAGAAAAATACTAAGTTGCGTTTCTGCATCCTCGGTTGACAAGAGGCTGGCCGTTTCTTGGACTGGGCATGCTCAGGTTGCCCCAATCAAGCACTTGCTCTAACATGCGAATTTATGACATCAGCAAAGCCTTTACAACTTTCATTATATATGACATGGTTAAAACATTATCTGAAAAATTTGTTGAAAACATGATCAAGTTTCCTGAAATCTGAAAAGGCCCAGACTTGATGCGAGTAATGATGAATTTAGCAGTTTGTGCTACCTTCCTCTTGGCTGGGCTATTAGCGGTACCTTTATAAAAGTTGAGAAGCCGTATGACTTGGGTGATACCTATTGGTGGTACAAGAAACATCCAGCCATAATTTTGTTTGTGTAGATGCCCGAGGGCGGTTCACATATGTGAATGCTGGCCAGCCTGGCTGTGTTGTTGATGCTTTCACCTGGAATAATTGTGACACAAAGCGACTGGTTGAATGAGGGGAATGGCTGCGTGTTCCTGATGAGCATGCATCCCAAATGCAATTAGGTGACCATTCCTTCCAGGCTTATATTTGTGCAGGTCCTGCATTTGAACTTTATTCTTACATCATGAAGTGTTATAAAGAAAAGAACCCCACGAATAAGCAATTCAATTTCATGTTTGCTTTAATTTGCACGTGAAGGGAAGTAGATTGTGCTTTTGGAAGGCTGAAGAAACGCTTTTCAATACTTAAGAATAGCAGGCTGCACGGCCCTATTTTTGCACATTATGTAGCGATTGTGTTTTGTGCTCTCCAAAACAACATGGAAGGCTCTGGAGAGGCAATCAATGTGAATGATTCTGGCTTCTTTGAGCTCTCAATGATGTGTGGCTTTCGTGGTCGCTGCCCTTCCAATCTGCCCGGAGCAACCGTTGTCAGAGATGAATCTACTTGTTACATGGGTCGAACATTGAACATTCAACCAGTACGGGGGAGTCTGATAGACAGAAATGCTATATTGAACGGTTAGTTGGGTATGAGAACGCGTGAATGGCAGTGTGTGTGCAACTTTGCTCGTGATCATTCCACAACTCCAATGTTTGGGGCGGAGGCCCCCTGGGCGTAGTCCCCTTATGTTCATGTAACTCAATCTTGCCCTCTCAGAGAGTCAACACTGAAAAAATATAGCTTTTAGCCCCCCAGGCCACTCCACGTCATAAGAATACCTTTAAATGAAAGTTAATTTCGCGCTGATTCCAGAGCTGCCCTCGGATGCTCGGTCAAGCCACCCTGCCCAACCGAGGTTACGGTCCGCTGATGAAGGTTCCGATCATGCGACCCTAGGTTTCATTTAACAACATTGTTACATAAATGAAATGTAATCGCTGTCTGCCGTTTTGCAGTAGAGCGGGCATGGAGCGGCGGAGACTTGAACTTGCAGGCAGGGATGGACCTCATTCAAACAGGCACCCTCATGGAGGCATGGTACCTTGGCTGTTTGAAGCAGGTTGCAAGGAGAGCTAGAACTCCCAAGTTGACCCAACTCATTTGATTGTGCACTCGACCCCCCCCCCCCATATCTCCTCCACTTGCCCATAGGAGTTCTGACCAGCATGGCGGTGATCTGCTTCAATGCTTTGAAGATTTGAGGAGGAGTTTAGAGGTGCTAATGAAGTATGGAGGGGGGAAGTGTTTGCATGGTTTCCTTGAGCAGTGTTGGCAATGGCTGCTGTGCTTGCACTTGCAGGAGTAAAGGTGAAGTTAGAGCGGGGGGGTTTAGGGGGGGCTGCGCCCCCCCTAACTTTGAGACACACAATGCCATTGATGCCAATGCTACTTGCTGATTCTATGTTTGCATGGTGTTCTTCTTGAGCAGTGTGCCAACAGGCAATGGTTGTTTATGTTGCCCAACAGCAATCACCTGCCATTGCAACTGTCATCATTGATACTGTCGATGCATGCAATTCCTCCCTCTGTAAGCGCGCTCCGCCCCTTTTTTTATGATCCGCAGGATCGCACCCTCCCCTTGTTTATCTTTATCTGTGCAGATGATGCATTTTTTAAAAACATTATCTAATCCTAGCTTAATCTTTAAACTTTTATAAAAAGCTTATGTTGCTTCAAATTAAACCTGCATAGTAATTTGTTTTTACATGAAACAGATCTTGCTTCCAGTTTCCATGTTTTAAAACCTTGACTGGACCTGAACTTTGCTTTGTCACTTCCATTATGTTTGAAAGCAGCAGACCTGGCTGAAGGTCAAATCCCATTGAAACCTTGAAAGCAGCCGTAATCAAGGGCACGGAATGTACCATTTCCTACTTTTCCAGAACAGCAAATTTTTAGGGCAGGGTAATTATAGTAAAATATTAAATTTAAGCTTCAATCCAGCCGAAACGGATTAGTCTCAACACTATTCAAGGCCATTATTGATTTCCCCAATAAGCATTCAGTCCACTGAGAAAACCTGTCATAAGAAATGCCAGCATTTTAAATGCAAGCCTCACTGAGGGGGCTGCTTGCTGGGGCTTAGAGAGGGCCTATGGAGCCAACTTGCAGGTGATATTCCTCCAAAGAAGGTGCTCATGAGGCCCATCATATCACTGTTGATGGTGTTGGTTATGTACTTGAGGCACGCCACAAGCACTCCAGCGAGTGCTCCTTAAAGAAGGCGACCAGGCTCATGTGCTTGTGGCGTGCCTTATGTACTTGAGGCACGCTACAAGAACTCGAGCGAGGAACTGGGCATGCCATTCTCGAGTGCTTGTGGAGTGCCTCGAGTGCACGAGGTGTGAAAATGAGCTTTGCTCAAAGGCACGAGGCGGGTTTACTCGAGATGGGCCACAAGGGCAAACGTGCAAAAAGAGACTGCCTCAAGCAGGGTGTGCAACTCCCTCGAGTGAAAGTGACCACCCTCGAGTGCACTTGAGAGGCGCTCGAGTAAAGTGTTTTACCTCAGTGCAGCAGGAAGGCTTCCCTGGATATAGTGTTTAGCTGTCCACTCATCGCTGGGAGCCATCTTGCCACGTCGAAAGCTGTCTTTAGCCTCTTCTTTTTTTGATTGAATCTTAATATGTCACGACTGCGCCCAAAGATTGTGGTCTATGGTACCATCATTGGCAACTTGGGAGGAGAAGTGTGCTCGAGGCAATACCGACACAGTATAGTATGATCTATAGTCACAGTATAGTATGATCTATAGTCACAGTATAGTATGATAGTCACAGTATAGTATGATCTATAGTCACAGCCTGTGTGTAGGTGTGTACGTGTGTGTGTGTGTGTGTGTGTGTGTGTGTGTGTGTGTGTGTGTGTGTGTGTGTGTGTGTGTGTGTGTGTGTGTGTGTGTGTGTGTGTGTGTGTGTGTGTGTGTGTGTGTGTGTGTGTGTGTGTGTGTGTGTGTGTGTGTGTGTGTGTGTGTGTGTGTGTGTGTGTGTGTGTGTGTGTGTGTGTGTGTGTGTGTGTGTGTGTGTGTGTGTGTGTGTGTGTGTGTGTGTGTGTGTGTGTGTGTGTGTGTGTGTGTGTGTGTGTGTGTGACTGACCTATGATGTTGGTCGCCCCCCTGGACGGCCTACCCTATTTTTGGAAGAAAGCGGCCAACTAGCATATCTTGGCAATCCCTGTATCTTCTTCCTAACCCTAAAAAGTGTCAGATGCCTAATTTAACCTTCTTTGCGCCATTGTAAGGGAAAAGCATGGGGTGCAGTGTGGGGCCTAGGTATTTGAAAATTGAGATTGTCCATACGGAAGAATAACTACCGTTTTCACGCGGTCCACCATCTCATGCCATTTAAGCCACTCGTTATCATTTCTTTCGCTGTTATTCTGATGTGAGTGTGAGATCGCTTTGGGAAATAATTCCACGAAGGAAAACATTTGCTAAAATCCAACCAGACCAGCAACCGGACCATTAAAACTGCATGTTATGAATATCAGCTGGCTGCAACTCTGAGCAAACAAATGGAAGGGAAACTGCAGCATGGGTGAAGCGATGTCACTTTTTAGATCGGTCTGGACACCCTTCACGATGTGTGCCTTACAACAGCTCACTCCCCATTGTTCTCCCGCCATCTGGCATCACAGCATGGTAATGGAACCTCGAAATATGTAATAGCAGCTTAAGTCGAGCGCTAGTCGTTTCATGCAAATCTGGAGATCCGCCTTTTTATCCCAAAATGGTTACAAAACAGCATCTGAGGCACAACAGCGCCACCACAACCTATCTTTCAACGATATCAGCACTTCGGACAAAATTAAAGAACAGTCTTTCCAGCCAACAGGCGGCATGCGTAAAGGAAATGCTCCCGTGCGGCACGTTTGGGACACAATAACATGTTTGGTATGGTGTAGGCATGCACAAAGATTCATTTGGGGCCTGGAAGCATGGTTGGCCATACTAAGGCCTAACCCCTTGGCCATACTGAAGCCCTGATTTTAGCACTGCGGATGACCCGTTTAGAATCATCCAGATACTCAAGGAAGCCTCAGACAGTAGTCACTGATCTCTTCTCACCAATGGATTTCCATGGCAGTTGTGGTTTTTTAAACAGGTGTAACTGATCAGCAACGTTCCGGACGATATTCACCATCCTTTTCCCACTTTCACGTTGTTTGTCATTTTGATTCATGTGTGCCTGCAGGTTGGGACTCAACCTCATCCTTCTAGGTGGTGGGGCCCGCTATCCAGGGCAGCTCTAAATATTGGGTCTTTTCTCGATTCACGCTGCTAGCTCTCAGCGCAGGCATTAACATTTTCATGTCGTGCCTGCAGGTTGAGACCTTGGCGGGAAGGATGCATGCGACAGGCATCGCACTAGGAGACCACCATTCGCTTTTCCTGGACAGCACTAGCACTGTGTGGAGCTAGCAGCCAGAAAGTGCCTTGTAAGCCTGTTGTTTTTGGGAGAGGCACAGTGTGCACCATTGTCCTTCAACTTTGCCTATGAACTGGCCAAGCAATGGCTATTTGCATACTTTTTTTCGCAGTGGGTATCGTTGGTGTTGCTGAGTACTAATTTAATTTCAGAACAGTGAGTGAACACAGAACATTACATATTCCGTACTTACACGTACTCACTACGCACCCTTTTCAAAAATATTTAGTTTTTCACATAAGCATCACTTACGCACCCCTTACAGGAGTTCATACTTTCATATACGTACGTTTACGCAGTGCCAAAAGGGCCTTAACCCAAAAAATTCAATTAGCAACTGTTCTTCATAGTGGTTTCCTCAGCGATCGCGACCTTCAACTTTCACTCATAATAAGACCTAGTTTGGTTAATCCAGGCGGTCTTGGCCTCAAATCCTACTCCAACTCATCAGAGCCCCCTCCACCCTCAATGCTGCCACTCCCCTCCTCGCGCTCCTCATCACCGCTGCCATCCCCTTCCTGCTTATGCTGCTTTGCCCTCTTATCCTTGACCTTTGGAACCTCCGGCACCTTCTTGAGGAAGCAGTGAACGCTGAGCTGGAAGTCCCCACGAGGAGGTAGAGGGAAGCTGCTGCTGCTGCTGCTGCGGCTGCTCGCCACCTCGCTCAGTCATCGCCTAAATTGTTTTTTCCATTTATTCACACATACACAGCGCCCCAAAAAAATATTTTTTAGCCTGCTGCAAAACATACGCTCAGCCCCAAAAAGATATGTTTGCATAATGATATAATTCATGTACGGTATATATGACAATAGATCCTTCTGGAAGATATGAAAGTTCTGGAACAAACGTTTGTGTCCACAAAGAACCTTCTAGGTTCTCGGTCCAGAAGTAAAAAGGATATTCTACATCAAAGAACGAAATATCAAGACTGTTTTGAACGATGCAGCAAATATTGTCAACAGTACCAGGTCTTGGGCTCGAGTCTCAGGTTGAGTGTATGTATATTGAGTGAATGTTCTGCTCATGACACTTTTGCTCTCAACAAACTTCTAATTCAGAACTTTGGTACAACTGGTTGAGAAGCATATCAGACACCAATGACATGTGGGTTTTTTTAGTAAAAACATTTGCACAACTGCTTTCTCTTGGCTGGAATCCCTGATGTTCTAATTAAAGGTGTTGTCATGCTAACATAATGACATGTCAATTTTACTGTTTTGGCAGTTAGTTGGAAGGTAGTTGGCTTTTCAAATCGGTTCGTGTGACTGACGTGCCAGTCTAAAGATATTTCATAGACTGGATATTGTCTGTAAATCGGACATCTTGGAGCTTCGGACATCTTGGAGCGCTGCCATGAGGATGGCAGCGTGAACTAATATGGCCTGGGGAACAGAACAGCTGCAGCCACCACTGGTCCAACAACTTGTATGTATCGATGAATAAGCAAAACAGGCAGCTGAGCAGGAGAAGAGAAGCCATCAAAACTGTGCATAAGATTGAATTAGCTTGATGCGCATCATTGTTGCCTTGATGAATATGAGTGTTGCTGGTCTCGCAGCCCTTCTGTTGTCTGATAGAGCGTTCCTACACCTTGGACGTAAAACAACAAGAACATTACTTCAGACCCTCAATGTGCTCAACTGCCTGTGATTCGACGCGCAGAAGTAACAACTGCGTCGCGTTTCCCAATATGTCCGCCAGCTTCCTGACCTCGTGCTCGTTGGATGGCTGTTTCCAGCAGCAAGTTGCGCTGAAAGTACAAGAGAGAGAAAGAGAGAGAGAGAGTGAGAGAGAGAGAGAGAGAGAAAGAGAGAGAGGGATCAAATCGTGCCTTAGAGGCTTCCAAGACTGTGAATAAAAAATCAGGATGTGTTTGCAAACCACACTTCCCCTCGTCTCCTTTGGTGCAATCTCATGAGGGCGCGAGTCCATCAGCCAATTCGCTGGGGTAGCTCTTAACACCACGTTGGTGTGACCTGAACAAAGTGCGCACATAGCTTTGCTCCATTGTGCTGAAGTAGGTGAACGCCGCCACGCTTGCATGCCTGCACTTTTTGGTTTCAACACCTTAACCCTGCAAACCAGGGTCCTGCATTTTGTTGTGTGGTGGTGTCGTTGGTGTAGCAAAGTATTACATCTAATTTCACACTTAGGAATGAACACAGCAGGGCCTTAATATATGCCCTAAGAAAGTTCGAGAAACAAGAAAGTTCTAGAACAAACGTCCACAGCCACAAAGGATGTTCTGGAAGAGTCAACCATAATCACACGGAACATTCTAGAGTACTCGATCAGGTACACATACAATTGTTCCAGAAACTGTCATCACGACTAGAACCTTCCAGAAACTTCCAGTACCTTTAAGTCTCAAAAACATCATAGCGAACTGTTTTGGACGATATAACAGAGTCCTTCAACACCCTTTCTCACGGACAAAACACGTTTGCTTAAAGTCCTAACCAACTAACATGCCACTTCTCAAACTTGCTCTCTGCCAATGCCTTGGTCATGGTGTCAGCAATCATCACTGCAGTGGGGCAGTACTCAAACTTAACTTTCTTCCTTGCGACGCGCTCCCTTGCAAGTTGTACGTGATGTCGATGTGCTTGGACCTATGCGATGGGGTTCTTCAGGAGTGTAAGTGCTGCTTGGTTGTCTGTGTACATTTGAATGGTCTTGAGGGATGCTCTGATGCGTAGCCACAGTGCCTCCTTCAAAGCTTGGGCAGCGGCCATGTACTCGGCCTCAGCAGTTGACACTGCGACGGTTGCTTGTAGTCGGCTTGACCAGCTGATGATGCTTCCGTTCAGGATGAACACGTAGCCCGTGGTGGAGCGGCGTGTGTCAATGCCTCCAGCATAGTCCGCGTCACAGTAGCCTTCCAGCTCTGAACTTGGTCCTTTGGTGATGCCGCGGTCGACAGATCCAGCTATGTACTTGAGAACTTTTCTGGCAACGATCCAGTGGTCCGTAGTCGGCTTGGACATGTATCTTGCCCTGGCTTCCACAGCTTGTGCGATGTCAGGTCTTGTGCAAACTGACAGGTACAGGAGACTGCCGATCAACTCACTGTAGTCGTAGATGCTGGTCTCCAGTGGTTCTCCTTGCTTGGTCAGCTTCGTGGCTGGGCTGATAGGTGTTGTCTTGGTCTTGGCGTTGTCCATGCCGATGCTGATGAGAATGGTTGTCATTTTGGTCTATCTGATCTTCAGGGTCCTCGATGCTCTGTCCCGCTTCTTGTTGTGTGGTGGTGTCGTTGGTGTAGCAAAGTATTACATTTAATTTGACACTTAGGAATGAACACACGAGGGCCTTTATATATGCCCTAAGAAGGTTCGAGAAACAGGAAAATTCTAGATCAAACTTCCACAGCCACAAAGAACATTCTGGAACGGTCAACCATAACCACATGGAATGTTCTAGAGAACTTAGATCAGGTCAATATGCAATCGTTCCAGGACCTGTCGAACACAAATGGAACCTTCCAGAAACTTCCAGTATCATCCAGATCCTTCTAGATTCAAAACATGATAGCAGACTGTTTTGGACGATATTACAAAGTCCTTCAACACCGCTTGATCTCTTACACCAGGAAGTAACTGGCGTCTCCTAGGTCCCTTGCATCAAACGTTGTCATCAGGATGTCCTTCACCGTCTTCACGTTGTCCTTGCTTTTGGTGGCGATGAGGATGTCATCCACGTACACGAGAATGTAGACGTTGTCCTTCTCCATGTGCTTGATGGAAAGGCCGGGGTCTGTCTCTGACGCTGAAAATCCCATGTGCTCCAGCTCAGTCTTCAGCTTGGTATGCCAGGCTCTCAGAGCTTGCTTTAGGCCGTACAGAGCCTTCTTCAGGTGGCAGACGAAATTTGGCCCACCTTCTTTAGCCGGGTGGATGTGCCATGTAGATGTCCTCCTCCAGCTCTCCGTTGAGAAACACAGTCTTTACGTCGAGTTCCTGAAGCTCCTAGTCTTGTGCCGCCACGATGGAAGGCAAAGTCCTCAGGGTGGTGTGCTTGCTAATTGGAGCGTCATCAGACGAGACATCTCTGCTGATCACAATCTTCTTGGTGTCCACCATCAGGATACGGTAGGCCTTGCTGCCAAGTTCACAGCCTACCAGGATTCCCTTCTTGCTGACTGGGTTCAGTTTGCGACGCAGCGTCTTTGGGGTGTGCATGTATGCTGTAGCTCCGAAGGTCCTCATCATGGTGACGTCTGGCTTGAAACCGTAGAAACGCTCCACTGGGGCCTTGGTCTCTACAGTTGCTGGTGATCGGTTTCGAATGTAGCTGGCGGTGGTTACAGCTTCAGCCCACATATTGGTTGGCAGCTTGGCCTTTTATAGCATTGCTTTGACGCGCTCCATGAGTGTGTGGTTGAGTCGCTCTGCCTTGCCGTTCTGCTTTGGGGTTTAGGGTGCCGTGGTCTCGTGCATGATGCCTTTGGCAGCGTAGAACTCCTTGAGCTCGTTGTTTAGGTACTCACCTTCTCGATCGGTACGCACCGCTCGCAGCTTGTGTACGCTCTGATTATCCAGTAGGTTGATGATCTTCTTCACAGTTGGGATGACCACTGCCTTGCTTGGTACAGGTACAACCACTGACAGCTTGCAGTTGTCATCCAGGAACGTTGCCACGTACTTGTTGCCTCCGAGGGATGCCTCATGCATTTTTCCACACGCGTCCATGTGTACAAGTGACCATTGTGACCATTGAGCAGCCGAGTCCTTATGGCGACGTCTCCGATGCCGTGGGCTTGCTCCTTGGTGTGGTTGCCGAAGGTGATGAAGATGTCCTCGCTGAGGTCTCGCAGATGGATGAACTGGGTCTTGTCCGGTGTGATGTGATTTGTTGATCCGGAGTCCAGGGTCCATAGCTGGTAGTCTTCATCACGGTTGTCTTGTGCTGCCATAAGTGCCACAGCCGATGTCTTCTTCTTCTCGTCATGCATCCTCTTTCGGCACTCTGCCTTGATGTGGCCCTTCTTGTGGCAGTACCATGATGACATTTTGGAGCGGGTGGATGGTGTCTTTTTGATTACGGAAGCCAGCTTGAGTAGAGCTCAAAAGAGAGTGTGCTTCTGCATAGTCATAAAGTGTATTAGTGACCATTCGGGTCCACAGTTTGTAGAGCGTGTTGGCAAGCCCATTGGGCCTGTAGGAAGACATTTTTGTCTCTTCTCCCTTGTTTTTGTCAAAGAGAATAGTCTCACTGGTCTTCCAGGACACCGGGGTGAGGCGGGGGGTTAGGCGGGTGGCCCACATGATAATGATGAGTTTATGGGTGATCTCTTGGATTTCTGGGGAGAGCATCTTGAGGATCTTATTTAATACACCATCTGGACCTGGTGATTTGTTATTGATAAGAGTTTTCATTGGGCTGCTTGGTAGGATCAATTGCAATGTTGCCGATCTCTGGATCTCACAGCGCTTGGGGCCCTGCTCTTGGTTGTGCATACATATCTTTGAAACTTTCCTTGTGTGCTCGTTTAGGATTTGTATGATTGTTTTATTTGCATTTTTTTACGAGCCATGTTACTATTGTCTCTGTTGCGAGTTTTATCAATATAGGTAATAGCTCGTTTGGCGCTGTCAGACAGCTCCTCCAGCTGTTGGAGGGGAGGGAGGTCAAGCTCAAGGCTGTTGGGTTTTAAAATGGCTGTATGGAGAGTTAGGTTTTCCTTATTTTGTTGCAAGATGGTTGAGGTGCTGTCTATTTGGTAGATAGCAAGGGATGCGAGTAAAAACTGAATAGTCCTGATAAGGCTTCTTTTTCAAGTGACACCGCTTGTTGCTGACAGTCCTTGGATTGCAGTGGCTGTTGTTAGGAGGTATGATTTTTGTGCTGCACGCTTTGAGAGCTACTTGGTAGGAGGAGTGAATGAGGTCAGAAATGCTTTTTGCCAGGACTTCAACTGCCTCTGCGGCAGGTTTGTTACAGAGTGTCTCAAGTTTTTTATTGTGCTTGGCAGATATGCTATCCAGCTTGTTTAGGAAGGTTATAGCTTCTGTATGTGCTGGGTCAAGGGTTTAAAGGACTCCTTCAAGTTTTTGGAGGATCCCATGTGCAGGGTCTTGTAGCGATTGTGCAAAATTGTACGGTCAAATTTACTGAGTGGTCGAATCAAGATTTTCTGAGGACTTTGAAAAGGGGAGTGTGTGTTTGCAAGGACAGGAATGTGAATTTTGAGAGCGCTGAGGGGTATGTTGGCTACAAGAGGGACATTGTCGCTGAATGAGCCTAGTCCATCGGCGGTGCAGGAAGGGAATTATTACGCATCAGAAGGAAGTATGATATCATCAATACGGCTAAGGTGTATATGCTTTTTATTGTTTCTGTCTTTGCCAGTAGCTTGGTGGTGTGTCCATGGTCTATTCGTTTCCTCCTTACAGGGAGAGAAGTTGTTGGAGAGGAGTAAGTCACGGTAAATTCTATCAGCCTGGTAGGTTGTGTTGCTGGTGCGGTCGCTAGCATGAACTGTAGCATTCATGTCCCCAATAATGATGGGAGTGCAGTTGCTGTAAGTTTTAATCAGAGTATTGATGTGTAAGAACACAAGAGCATTTCGATTCTGCTATTGAGGGCTTCAAGGAGTTCCTGAAAGCTAGCTGAGGGCCAATAAGTGCCCAGCAATAGAAGGTTGGCATTGGCTCCGTGGAGTATGACAATTCTTCCTTTAAAGTTGAGGCAGGCTGGAGAGCATTGTGTGGCTAGGGCTATAATGTCACAGACACAGATGGTGGTGTCACAAGTCCATTCAAAAGCTGAACAATATTCAAAATTCTTAAGGAGGGTCTCCATCCAAGCACGAGGTTTGATATTTCTGCAGATTTTGGTTTCAGTGAGGACTAAGAGATCTGGATTTGGGGTGGCTATGGTATGGCGGAGGTCCCAATGGCTTTTAAGGAGACATTCATGGTCATACATTTGAGCGGATTTAACCTAGATTGAAGAGGCTCTTGGTGGTCGTTTTTTGAGGTCAATTTGTTATGAGGATAGGTTAAATGGGCTGGGGTAGGGACTTTGTTTTAGGCCCCTGTCACACACGCGGGGGGTGATCCCGACCCTGATCCCGGGGGGTGATCCCGCGTGTGTGACCGCACCGGGATCAGGGGTCGGGATCAGGGTCGGGATCAGGGGGGGGTGATCCAGGGGGGGGGGGGGGCCTGATCAGGGTCTGGGATCACCC
>OU611751.1:5978133-5990633 GCA_914767535.2 Dunaliella primolecta | reverse complement strand
GTGGGGAGTTTGGAACTGATGTAAGGGGTACTGGGGTGTCTATGTAGATAGATTTGTTTTCGTGATCTTGTGATCATGGGTCAAAAGGAACAAAGCTGTCTGCTCGGTGTAAATCAGAGTTAGGGCCAAGGTCGTCCCAGATATATCTTTGAGGGATAAGTATTCTACCTTGCTTACACCAGTCATTGTCTGTAAGAAGGCGTTCAGAATGGTTATTAAAAAAATCCAAGAGGTCCCACTCACAATAAATTCCAATGGAATGGTCAGTGCCTGTGCTCCTTTTGAGGGTAACAGCATGCCCTCTACCATTTGCATGGGCAATGACAAGGATGACTGCATCTTTGTATGTTGCGCTGTGAAAAATGCAAACAATCAATTTCTAGCTATTGGCCCGTGGTACAGTGGGGGTGGTCTTGCTGAAATATGTAATTCTTATCTTGGTTCCAGGGGAGTTTGCTTGATTAATGGTTGGAAATGGTGATATTGAAATTGCCTAGTCCATGAGTGTACTAACGATTGAGATTAATTTGTTTTCGCAGATTGCGCTTTTCTAGGGTGAATTCCATGTGACAGGTATGAGAGACCTGTCATTCATAGCTTGACTCTGCTCTCTCTAATAGCATAACTCAGAGGTATAAGAGAGCATCAGAGCCAGAGATGATATGTTTACCTAAGGCCATGTTGAAGGAGTGAATCAGACAGAAAGCTTTGTCGTTCTTTTCCAAGTAGAGTGGGCTCAGAGGGATGGTGTGAGCTCCTGCATTTTCATTTATACAAGTAAGTTTGAAGGTAGTGAAGGGAGGTAAGTCCCTAGCAGTGTTCAAATTAATAGGTCTATTCTTAAGTGAGCCTAACAGTCTCCATGGAGTGGCCATTGACCTTGAAATTCTGCGGCACAGGAAAGCGTTGCAGCCATGCTGTTGAGCATGCTTACTTAAGTCAAGTATACTGCAGATGTGTTTACCTGGACCATGTCCAAAAGAGTAAATTTTAGTTTGGCGGAGGTTGTTTGAAAGTAGCCACTGAAGAGCGTCGGAATGTTGTAGAGCATTACCGGTCTGGGTTTCTAGGCTTTACAGACCGCTTTCTGCCCAGAAAGCGAGTCCAGAAAGCGGCACGCTTTCCACCCAGAAAGTGATCAGAAAGTGTCAGAAAGCCAGACTGCTCATTTCCATGCCCCTAGTGAATTTCATTCCTAATTGAGGCGAGTTGCCTTTCTGTGAGGCATGAATGCCCTATCAGATCTTTGGGACCAAGGAAAAAGGAGGTTTTTCAAGACCAGACACAAGACTTTACAGAAAGCCTGCCAGAAAGCGTAGAAAGCCTTGAAAGGCTAGAGAGACCAGTAGAAAGCAGCACAGAGTTTTGTAGCTGACCACAGTGTGAATCCAAAGTCTGGAGCAATAATTCAATAAATCTTAAATATGCCAACAAGCCCTGCAAAGTGCTGGACCTGGTCCTCAGGACCTAGGTCCCATACTGGCCAAACCTGCACATGTGGTGTATAAATGGCATCGAAAAGTTAATCCGGTCACGCTGACACATAGCACCTGGACGTAAACTTGCAATGGCCTTTGAATGACAGACCTAGGCCTCAGATTCCGAATGCCAACAAAACCCATCGGAGCGCCTTCACTTAATTTAGACGATTCTATTTCCGATCGATTACTTCGTTCTAATACTTAATCTAATATTCAAGACACCCTCAAAAACTGGTGGATGAATCCCAGAGTAGCCTTGAATGCGCGTCTTGAAATGTGCGCATCCTTATTAAAATAATTAAAACACGTCAGTCTAATTGGATTACGCGTTTTGCTGCAGAACAAAAGTCCACCGATGTCGCACACACCCCCAGCGGACTGTTTTCCATGCAATCATGAAGAGTGAAGGATGCAGAATCGTCGTTTGGAATCGACAGCACACCGCAGTTTGCACTTTGCGGCTAAAACGGAGGTGCAGGCTGCATGGTAAGTGATGACGGACTGCTTCCCTTACGCCACACTGCTCCAACACCTGAAACTCTTGCATAGAGATATGAGGCATGTACTCACGGTTGCATTGCAAGTGGTTTGGTGAAGAATGGTCGCGTTTGTGTGGAGAAATACACACATTTCTGTGTGCACACACACGCACTTGCACGCTGTGCGCACCATGCATCGCAAACTGCAGTTGTTAGGCATGCCTGGGTGAATGCACAATGGTGTATGCATGCATGCAGCTGCAGCATAATCACCCACAAACACACAAACACACACACACACACACACACACACACACACACACACACACACACACACACACACACACACACACACACACACACACACAAACACACACACACACAAACACACACACACACACACATACACACACACACACACACACACACACACACACACACACACACACACACACACACACACACACACACACACACACACACACAAACACGCACATACACACACACTACACACACACATACACACGTGCACATTGCACGTGCACGCTGCACACTGCACACTGCATGCATCACGCTGCACGACACACACGCGCGCACATTGATGATGCACACATTCAACCATGCACACTGCACACTACATAACGCACACATAGCTAGATGACCAGGTTCCTTGCGAAGCCGGGCAAGAGCTGCTGAGCCCCATGGCAGTCTTGGTCAATCCACTGGTGACATTGCCGAGAATGATGTCTACATAGAAGCAGGGTTCATGCAGGTGGGAAGAGAGTCCCCCTTTGCCCCTAGGCATTGGCGTAGGGCAACATTTTGGACTATGCTTGAAACTCGTAGAGAACTACTGCTTGGTGAGCAGCCTGAGGTACATATATGTGCACAGCAACAAAGGCTGAATACAGAGAACGTACTGATTGATGCTGCATGTAATTGTAACCCCTAATCCTTTCAGAGTTTCCAGAAAGTCTGCTGATGTGGCTGCTGCCTGCACATCTTGACGCTCGCATGAACATTATGGCAAGCCTGCTAATTAGTCTTTTCCCCTTTTTGCTCCAGCCCGGTCAAACTTGTTTGTATGTTGTGTGCCCTTCTAGCCTTTCCTCCTTCTTGCGTTCGTGCCCTCCCTCCTAGCAGTTGGCTGGCTCTTGCTGATGTCTTAAATCCCTTTTTTCCTGTGTTGTGGGCTCAGTCCTGGTTTTAAACTGCATGCTTCCCTCTGTTCAGCGCTCTGGGGCTGTCGTCTTGTTAACCTGCATGCAGGGTGAGTCTGGTTCGGCCATGGCTCCTTCCAGGAACGTTTTGTCTTTTTTTGTGCCCCAGCTTTTCTGCTTTGCAGACCGCCTTTTGCTGTTCTAGCTCTTTCCCTCCCACTGCCTTCGTTTTGTTTTTGCAGTTGACTCCCTGTAGGAGATTGCTTTCTCCTGGGTCCCATAACCTCCAACGGAGTGTTTTCCCTCTATGTGCCTGCAGCCTTATTGGCTGGCCCCGAGTCGCCACAGAAAGCATGCCCCATCAACTCATTTGGTCTCTCAGCTGCACCTTGGGGACCCGCACTTGCCAGACGACCCTGCACTGATCGAGAGCGACGAGGAGGGCCAGCTGCAGCCGCTGAAGAAGAGGAGGAGGAAGAAGAAGTCTAAGAAGTCTGCCGCAAAGAGGATGAGCAAGGCATGCTCATCCTCCCGTCCAGAGGAGATGAGGAGCTCTTATAAGGTAAAAGAGTCACACCACCCGCCTTCACGTATTCTGTACAGAAGGCCTTAACGTATTTTGAACATGATGTGAATTGCTGGCTGGAATACCACTAGGAGAAGTATCCAGTTTGCTTTTTGTGCTTGCAGACATGCCAGAGCACTGATTGCTAGTACGAGCAATTTCACTTTCAAGAATTCTGAATTTGTTTCTGCTCTGAAGCTTGGCTCAATCCCATGTGGCTCTCGGATCCATTCCTCAGTTTGTGAATTGTACGCATTCATTACAGGAGAGGCATGATGACTTTGAATTGCTGACTGGGAGTAGCTTTCAGTGTGCTTCTTGTGCTCACAACATGCTGGAGCTCTGTTTGCTAGCATGAGCAATTTCACTTTCAAGGATTCATTCCCTCAGCAACCTCCCCCATGTGGCTCTACAATCCATTGCACACTTTGTAAATCGTATGCATTCTTTGAAAGAGAGGCATGAAATATCGAACTGCTGGCTGGAATGCCACGGAGAGTGGCTTTCAGTGTGCTTCTTGTGCTTGCAGACATGCCGGAGCTCTGATTGCTAGCATGAGCAATTCACTTTGAAAAATGCATTTCCTCAGCAGCCTTCCCCCTCAGCAATCCATCCTTTGTTTACTTTGTGAATTTCAGGAGTACGATTCAGATGGGGATGAGGACGACGAGGATAAGGAAAGCTAAATCCAACATGGGCAGCACAGACTCTGCAGATGAAGTGTCATCTTTGGTTCAGAGCAGGAAGTGCCTGCTTCCGGACCATCTGCAGCTGTTGCCAAGAGGGGGGCTGCCAAGGGGGAGGCGGCTAAGCAATCTGCCCAAAAGAAGGATGAGAAGTAGGCTGCCAGCTTTGAACAATGTGCTTCCTCTGTAGGTCTTGCCAACTTAGAGTTTTGAAGACCACAATGTGTACTACCTAGTAGCTAATATGCTATGCTATAGTGTGCTATGCTGTAGTGACTGTCACTGACTAGTGGCACGAGTCACTAGTCACCGTGATGGTGATGACATTTCACTGAAAAGAAAAAAGAAAAGAAAAGACTACGCAGGCCAGGTCTGGCTGCGTGCATTAAGGAAAGGTCCCCTAACTAGCAAGCTAGCTAGGGCCTCACCGAGGAGGTTCACAGGCCCAGCCTAAACAAAGCTATGAAAGGAGAGCAACTAATGCGGGTCTGGTGGGTTGCTGTCAGCCATGCGCCTGCGGGCGTGGACTCTCCTCCTCCTGCACGGACCTGTCTCACTCCCAGTGCTGCCCCTGCCCAAAGAACCTTGCAAGTATAATTAGTGCCTGGTGTTTTTTTTATTTTTGTTAGTGATTGGAGTTCATGGCAATTTAATTGAGAGGCTAATTTTTCTGCGTTTTGTCTGGTAAGACCCAGCTCAATTAGAGGAGTGATGGTGTAGTCATTATAGATAGTACCTGCTATACCAAGTAAAATGGTGTGCAATGTCACCTTAATATTTCTGTTTGGATTTCTGAGACTACGGGTGCGAAGTCTGGATATGGTACCAGCATGCTGGTCAGCAGCTGTTCGTAGGCTGGGTAAGGGGTTAGTGTCAGGCCAAAATTTAGTTCCACAAGGTGGATATCCCTCTCTTGAGCAGGTATCCTTTTAGGGTCGAAATGGGTTGCTCTCCCTGGGATAGAGCGCACAAAGACGGCATCAGGACGGCTTTGGTGTCGGGCAGAGGGGCCAGCACCATTGGGAAAAGCCCAGTCAGGAACTTCCCTGGAGATGTTTTCAGGGACTTCAATGCCTTGTTCTAAGGAGCTTTTCCTTACAGCAAGCATCCATTGCAACAAGGAATGAGCCATGTGCACCTTTGCTGAGGGCTTCGCAACAGAGACTGAGGGCAGTGTTGTGTCTGTTTATGAACATCCCTTGGCATGTTGGGTGTGAGCATCCTAGGACAATGTGATTGATGCTGTCCAACTTGCCGCATAGTCGGCAGTTGGCGAGCCCAGATGTGTGATTGAACCTGACAGCGTGTTTTTGGGTGTAGATTGTGCCAGTGCGGTACTTGAGGAGGTTTATTTGTTGCTTAAGGGTAATCTTGGGGTTGCTCCAAAAGGAATTGCTAATTTTTTGGTTAGCAAGTTTGGGGGATGGCTTAAGTAAGCCTGTGCTGGTATTGCTATTATGAGGTGGGGGTTGTGTGAGTTGCTGCCAGCTTGTGTATTAGCAACTGGATATATCAGCAGAGCCAAGTTTGTGTTTGTTATGCATGTGTGTTTTGAGCTTATCTTTCAAGTTGGTGAAGTAAAGGGGTGTGGCAGTATGTGAGTGCCCTCGGGGAGGTTTGACGGATAACTAAAAGGAGTTGTGGAAAGGGTCCTTGGCATCAGGCAATTAGATATCTGTGTTATCCATAATAGCCGCAGTTTGTGCGCAAGCATCAGCTCCCTCATTGCCAATGACGCCTGAGTGGGCTTTGACTTTATAAAAATTCAGCTGATGTGATGAGTGCTCTATGATGGTTGAAATAGCTTGAATGAGCTCTGCATGTAGTTGGGTCCGCATGCGCATTGGATTGAGAACCTGCCTGCCACAGTGTAGATTTGGGACAAACAGGACGCACTGTCAGTGGCTATGTTTGTGTGGCCCTGTTGGAGTGCAACAAGGATGCCAGCCAGTTCTGCTCTGTCGATTGTGTTAGTTAAGTCACGGCCATTAGGTTTGATATACAGTTGTATTTGTGGTGAGGGGTGGTCGCCCTCTTTGTTTGGTTTGTAGACGCCTGAGCCAACTAGTGGGGGGGAATCATTCTTGGTTTTCATGGCGCTACCATCAGTGTAGGTGATGTCTCTCCAACACTGAATTTTGGGTGTGAAGGTGGTATTTTGTGGGAGGTGGTGATTTGCTACGGCCTGTGCACGCTTGTGTGAACATTATAGGGGTACCTCAAGGGGAAGGGATAGAAACTTTTTTCTTCATTTGTTTGATATTAGTCGTTGGTTGGAGCTCAGGTTCCTAGGGGGGGCAGGTCGAGCAAGAGGTAACCATTGGGATGGGACGTTGTGCTGAAGCTCTTCAAACCAGCGCTCATTGTCATTTTGTAGGGTCTCCCTTGCTTGTGTGTTCCAGACAACAATGAGTTGTGTGGGGTATGTAGGATGGGTGGGGTTGGGTACGGTGTTGAACCAGTACTGGGGTTTCAAAATTGATGTGTCTTGCAGGGAATTTGGCAAGCACTTTGATGTATCCTGGGTGGTTGTTTAGCCAATTCATGTAGGCATTGCCGCTGGAGCCTCTCCAGTGTGGTAGGAGTATGAAGGTGGCAACCGGCAAATCGGTTTGAATGGAGGAGTGGAGCGCGTGGCGCAGGAGTTGAGTCATGGTTTCATCGTCGTGAGGGGGATTACAGAAGGAGTAACCGGAATAGCGCACTGAGAGGGCATCCGTGCAAGCTCCAAAGATCTGGTCACGAGTGTTGGCGCTGAAGTATTTCTTGTAGGAGGGGTCAAAGTCAAGAGGGTTTGAGTACCTTTCCGTGGAGACCATGCAGCACTTTTGTAAGGCTGAACGTATGTGGGGTACGTATGTGGAGTACGTATGTGGTTACGTATGGGTACGTATGTGGGTACGTATGGGTACGTATGTGGGTATTTGGGTATGTGGGTATGTGGGTACGTGTGTGGGTACGTGGGTATGTGGGTACATATGTGGGTACGTATGTGGGTATGTGGGTATGTGGGTTTGTGGGTATGTGGGTACGTATGGGTACGTATGTGAAGTACGTATTGGTACGTATGTGGGTACGTATGTGGGTATGTGGGTATGTGGGTACGTGTGTGGGTACGTGGGTATGTGGGTACGTATGTGGGTACGTATGTGGGTGCGTATGTGGCTATGTGGGTATGTGGGTATGTGGGTACGTATGGGTACGTATGTGGGGTACGCATGTGGGTATGTATGGGTACGTATGTGGGTACATATGTGGGGAACGTATGTGGGGTACGTATTTCACTGACACTGGCAGTGGTATCCATTTCTCGTGAGGTGTTCCTTTTCAGTTGAACTTATATTGGCACTTGGAGCCTCCTGCGTCGGAATGTTTTGGTTCTCTGAGCCTGCTCTGAATCAGAGGGACCCCCATCTGATAGCTTCTGATCCACAGTAATGCAGGGATCTGATTCAGACTAATAGCCAAACCCCCCATCAGACCCCTTTTGCTCTGAATCAGACCCTCTGATCACCAGCCAGTCTAAGCTGCTCAGTTTTCTAAACCAGTCTGATTCAGACCCTAGTCAGACCCTTGCTCGTGTGATTCAGTTCTCAGACATGGTCTGATTCAGACTAATAGCCAGACCCCCCATCAGACCCCTTTTGCTCTGAATCAGACCTTCTGATCACCAGCCAGTCTAGGCTGCTCAGTTTTTTATTCTGTCTGATTCAGACCCTAATCAGACCTTTACTCGTGTGATTCAGTTCTCAACTAGGGTCTGATTCAGACTTATAGCCAGATCCCCTGCCAGACAACTTACTCTCTGAATCAGAGGTTCTTAACAAGCCATGATCACACTAGAAGCTCGTTCAAAGCAAAATGGAAGGCTTGTACTACTGCTAGTGCTTCCAAAGGCTGGTCCCTAACAGGCAAATTGCCCAGCGTTACACACAAACATGCAAGAGAATACTTGAGAGCTGAAGCAAGCAATCACTGAAGACTCTTCATCCATCGGATGGTAAGCATGGATTCCACGCCGTATTCAAGCACCACAATTGAAGAAGATGCAGGAACACTCTGTAAAACATGCTTCAATTCATCATCTTCCTCGGATCCACCCTCTGTTCCAGAAGAAGAGTCTTCCCCACGTGCCTGGTCCTGATCTCGCACAGGCTGTGCCAGCTGCACTGAGCTCAGGCTCTTTCCTGGGTTCCTCTGCTGCCATGCGGCAAGCTCTGCTTGCATCTGCTCGTACTCTGCCTGGCAGCTGTCGTCTCCCTCAGCACATTCCCAGACTTGCTCCGCAGGAGAGAGCGAATCTGCGGCCAAGTAGAGTGAGCAGTCTTGAATTGAGAGGCCACGACAGAACATCGATTTAGCACATTACCTCAAGTAGCATGAGTACATGAGTGAAAGTGGTAAACATCACCCATGCAAGCCTGATTTACAGTCAAACATGAACACATTTGTGCAAGCCAATTGCCAGTCCAAAGATGAACAGATTTGTGCAAGCCTAGACACACTTTCTGACTCACGTATGGCAGCATAAAAAAAGAGGGAATGTGCAAAGGGGTATCTGGCCTACAGTGTTGAATATGCTATGGATTTATCTGTAAAATCTGAACATGCCAACCATTTTAATTCCAGAAAATTATTACTGAGGTCGCTCTCCTGGCCTTATACCACCCCAAAATGGCACACAGCTCCACCCTGGGACTACTTTTTCACTCCCAAAATGTTTTTGACAACCCTTGTAGACCATGCTAACATCATGCATATGTAATACCCGAGAAACCCAAACTGTGGGCAAACCACTCAAGCTCTGCTGACCTGAAATAAATACATATGGCCAAAAGTGAAACGTGCATTACCTTAGAGCCCACTAAGGCAAGCTGCTCCAAGGAGAAGACCAGAGGGTTGACAGCACAGTTGCCTTCTTCGTCCACTCCCTCTTTCGTGATTCTAACCAGGTTGAGCGCACGATCTGCTGTCCTGATGCCCAAAAATCCTATGCGCCTCTCTTTAATGACGGTTGTGACCATCTCCTTGAAGCAGCTCTGTGTGAAAAGGACATGCATTCAAGTGGGTAATGAAAGAATGTTGAAGCTTATTGGTGCAGCGCATCAGCAATGATTTTACCTATGTTCACCTCAGCCTGTTTAAGCCACCAGGAACATGGCACACGCACACACATCCATGCGCAAGTGCACAAAAGCACTCATAACGCATGCACACATGGTGTACATGTGTATTACTCACACACATGCGAGTATGCGCAGTTTGGGCATGTGTGCTAGAGGAAAGCATACAGGCGGTACCTGATGCACTTTGCATGTTGTCCGTGCTTCCCACCTCGATTAAGGCCAAGTGGCACGGCTCAAAGAAAGGGTTGGTAGCACCCAGGGCAGGTCTGGATCCACTGCTGGTAGCCCCCCCCGCTGCAGCATTGCCCAGCTGCAATGTGCTTGAGTAACAGCTGCAATGTGCATGAGTGTCCGATTGACTCGGAAGGTTTTCAGTGCAAGCAAAGCTCTAAGTCGCAGGGAAGCCAAAACTGCTGGCAAGGATGAGCACCTACCAGCTCTACAAATTTGAACAGCATTTCAGACAGACAACGGCACACAAGTGCACAAGCACTTTGCACTTTCACATTTTTCTCACTGTGAGAAGATGCACTGTGAGCAAGGAGATTCACTATGAAGTAGGACAGGTGGGAAGGAAGTGCTCACCAGCGCGGGGATGGTGAAGCAGCAGTAGGCTTATCCCCCATTTGCTTTTTCACCGTCTTTGCTATCTCGATGGACTACATGATTGGGTCAGGGGGGTGCAGCCTGGGGGTTTCTTGGCCATTGGCTCGCCCTCCACAGGCCTGTCACCTGCGGTGGGGCTCTTTGAATCGAGCCCTGTTTGCTGCATGAGTGAGTGTGTGTGTGTGTGTGTGTGTGTGTGTGTGTGTGTGTGTGTGTGTGTGTGTGTGTGTGTGTGTGTGTGTGTGTGTGTGTGTGTGTGTGCGTGTGCGTGTGTGTGTGTGTGTGTGTGTGTACGCCGGCTGGCGAGGCCTGTGAGGGGCAGGTCCTCGGCCGGGCGAGGAGCAGGTCTTTGATGACCAGCAGTCTTGCCAATGGTGCTCGATGATTTCTGACCTCTTCCTTTCCCACTCATTTTAAACAATTTATATAATATGCATAAGGGAATCACGGTAGGAGAAGGAATTGTTCGGTCAACTCATCCAGTGAAGTGAAGGGATTGCTGGTGGTAGCCTGTTTCTCATTCTCAAAATAAGGCAAAATAAGTGTGAATTATGGGAGGCAGGTACGGCTGCAGCACATGCGTGCGTTCCTTTCGGACCCCTTTAGGTGAAGTGCTAGAGCAAGCAACGGGGGAGGATCCAGCGAGGGTGACAGCATGGACATGCATGAATAAAAGCAACTTGCTCCTCACTCAGCACATGCAGGTACAGGGGCCCCACAACTATAAATGAGTGCCCCACAACTATAAATCGGTGTTTTCAAACACCACCTACTTCTATTGCACAGCAATACTCTGAACCAGAGGCAGTTCAGAGGGCATCTGAGGAGGCAGACTGGCAAACAGACGTCTAGATCTGATTCAGACTAGGTGCCCTCTGAACCAGAGGCAGTTCAGAGGGCGTCTGAGGAGGCAGACTGGCAACCAGATGTCTAGATCTGATTCAGACTAGGTGCCCTCTGAATCAGAGGCAGTTCAGAGGGCGTCTAAGGAGGCAGACTGGCAACCAGATGTCTGGATCTGATTCCGACTAGGTGCCCTCGGAGTCAGAGGCAGGTCAGAGGGCGTCTGAGGAGGCAAGCTGACACCCAGATGCCTGGATCTGATTCAGACTAGGTGCCCTCTGAATCAGAGGCAGCTTAGAGGGTGCCTAAGGAGGCAAGCTGACACCCAGATGCCTGGATCTGATTCAGACTAGGTGCCCTCGGAATTAGAGGCAGTTCACAGGGCGTCTGTGGAGGCAAGCTGGCACCCAGATGCCTGGATCTGATTCAGACTAGGTGCCCTCTGAATCAGAGGCAGCTCAGAGGGCGCCTGAGGAGGCAAGCTGACACCCAGATGCCTGGATCTGATTCAGACTAGGTGCCTTCTGAATCAGATGCAGTTCAGAATCCCTCAGTTGTGGTGCTGTTGCTGTCACCTCTGATTCAGACACCCTAGTCTCTGAATCAGATACCAATCAGAGGCACCATCTGAATCAGATCCCCTTTCAGATCCATCAGATCCAGAATCAGAGAAACCCAAACTTTCCGACGAGTTCCGCAGTGCTGAGCAATAGCTCGCATTTGCTTTCCATATCTGCAGATCACTGGCAATGATTGCCAGTGGCCGCAGCGATCATTTTTTCTTTACTGCCTCAGTAAACTGAGCAGGACTCCGAGTGAGTCAATAAGTCTGAAGTGGCAGTGGCAGTACAAAACTGAAAATTAAAAGGGTACATAGTTTACATTAGGATTTGATAAGCCTGCAGTCACAAAAGCTAGGCTGCTGAGCAAGTACCAAGAGGTCAAACTGAGTTTCTAAAAAGAAGAATGGAAGGTTTACTGGCCCGCTTTCTGCCGCTTTCTGGCCCCGGCTTTCTAGAAACATGAGATGAGTATCAATAGAAAGCATGATTTCTAGAAAGCGGGATGGAAACCCGGCAGTCGGCTTTCCAGGTGGCTTTCCACCCCGTTTTCCAGAAATCTCGCTTTCTGTCGATACTCTCCTTGTGTTTCTAGAAAGCCAGGGGCCAGAAAGCGATAGAAAGTGGGCCAGTAATGCTCTACAACGTTCCGACGAGGGGCGTTGTCAAAAATCCCTATACCAGGTTCTTATAAGTGCAGAGCCAACCTAGGCTGGGGTCATTTCTATGTTGGATGCTGATAAAATGTTTTAGAGATTCTGGCGTTACAATGCACGCTCCAACCACATTATTTATTGCGTGCATTTGACAATGATAGCGTCGGAATGTTGTTTTTCATTACCAGCTGTGATTTCCACGATTTCTATTTGGATTACCAGTTTGGAAATCGAGCAGAAATCGAGTGGTAATGCTTTTCCGGTAATCGGCCCAGAAATCCTTCAGAAATTGCTCTCTCGATTACCAATTTGGTAATAGGAGCAGAAATCGTGTTGCG